>KZ505939.1:352853-501344 GCA_002844005.1 Limosa lapponica baueri
TATTCTTCTTTTAATTCTCTTCACCTAGTTTTATTGGCTTTTTTTCATTTTAGGGAAGTCCTACTGCTGTGGCAGGCCTGTTGTCCTCTGCCTGGCTTCAGGTGTCCTGATGTTTTTCTGTATGTTTTGTTTTTTTTTTTTTTTTTTCTGTTGGTCATCTACTTGAGGAGGTCTTCATATATAGCAAGGAACCAGTGTTGCAGGACATGCAGCCAAGGAGTTGTGATTTCATACAGAGGAGGGCAGCATTGTTCTTGCAGTAACCACCGCAGTAGACTATCCACAGGAGACAGTATGAGGCTGTAGTCTAAGGCATGTCTTTGTTTTCAAAACCTCATTTTTGGAAAGTTTTTGCTATGTTCACCTATTTCCTGCTGTTATTTGGCTTCGCAGTTTCAAACCTGCCAAGTGAGCAAGAAGATAAAACCTGAGGATTTCCAGAGCAAATGCATGTAGATCTTTAGGTGTTTTTGAACCGTATACTTTATTTTAACTATCATAAGCATAAGCAGAAAAAACTGATTTTTAGTGTTTTCCGAATGATTCTTTCACCATTCTTGAAAAATAAGGGCGGGAAAAAGAGTCAAATTGTGGGTTTGTTTTGGTGTTGAGTTACAGCTTGGCTAAGCAGCCAGCAGAACTAACAACTGTACATATTACAGTACATATCACCTGTAGAGTCAAAACAAATACTCTTGTGGACTAAATCCTGGTAAATCCAAAACTATAAGTGAGTTCAAAAACAGACTAATGGAGAAGTACAAAATGCCATTAATCACAAAGATGCAGATAGAACTGTTTCTCTAAACTACATCTGCTAGAAAATGGAAGGCCTTAGTACGAGAACCATCACTGTGAGCTGAGTGGTTCTTGTGTTATTTTGTTAAGAGTCTTCTGCTGACCAGTTTCAGAAGTAGGATGTGTAGGTAGAGGGATCTTTGACCTGACCCGGCGTGGCTGTTGTGATCTTATGTTGCAGGAGAATCATTGACACAATCCTCTACAACTCTCTAGAGAGGTTGACTAAGAAAATGGGTTTTCAATTATTTTTCCATAATTTTCTTAAAAATTAGAAATCAAATATTCATCCAGCCTCTATTCTAGTTCTTATTAATGAGTGAGGAAGAAGCTAATAGGTATTTGTTTTCTTCAAGTCTACCACACTCTACAGATCAATATCTGGGTCTGCATGACAACATACTCTGGTGTTTGCAACATACTCTCATTTATTTCTCTCCTTTCTTCTGAAAACAAAAGCCTCCTGGCTTCCTCCTGTTCTTTTCTTATGTTCAACCTTTTGCCTGCTGCTATCAAGTTCCCTACACCTGAAATATGTTACTGCTGTACACCAAATACCCTGACACTTTCCATTAATTCCTTTTCTTGCTTGTCTGACAAGACAGCAAGAAAGCAACTAGGTAAAAGAAGAAACCTGCACCCCAAAACCCGTGCCCTAGGTTGTGTCTGATTCCCCTTGACTCTCGGATTCCTGCAGGGTTGCACTGTGGGTGAAGATTTAGAGGTGAACTGGAAAGCAGCCTTGCTACCAGAGGATCAAGTAAAGAAATCGTTCCTGTTTTCAGGGAGATTTTGGAGAATGAACTCCAGGAGGCAATCCTGCTCTACTCATTTTATTGCGGAGGGGAATAGTTTGAGCCCATCTGCTGCACAGAAATCCAGATCTCAATTTTCAGCAGTGCCAGTTCCCTAAACTGGCCTAAATTGCAATCATTACAGACTTGTCTTGTACTGTCAGTTACTGGCTCAGTAAGCAGAGGAAAATACTCTCAAGGCCTAGTAAATTATCACTAAAATAAACATTTATGTGAATATATCTATCAGACAGGACTGTTAAAAGACAAGGTATTGGCAGGCATTCAGGAGGTATCAGAATAAATAAAGCATGGTATAAAATAAAATTAGGGTATATGCAGGGCTGATACTAAGGCCAGGCAAGCAGTCTGAGTTGGGTGACTTGACAAGAGACTTTGTGGTGGGAGAAATAAACGTGAAAGGGCTGAGGAAAGGCATGAAAAAGGGTAAAGTGACTTTGGGTGGGAGAAACCAGCTCAGGGACAGACTAGGAGAAGCAGAGGAAAAGTATATATTGTCTGATCTTACTGCCACTGAGGTCTGGTAACACACCTCCCCTTTGTGTGTGCAAACTCAAACCCACTGAACAGCCATTGGAAAAGGGGAGGCAGGGGGAGGAGGACAGACGGACGGCAGGAGAACTAGGGATCCCTGTCTGGGAAGCTGGTGTGGTAAGCGTTGCCACCCGTATAGCCTGAGGGTAGCATTGCAGCTGTGGGATTCCTTCCTCTGTGGTCGAAGTGCACAAGCCTGTTCATTTGTCAAGCTCAGCCCTAATATAACATTTCAAGGCTTTCGCCAGCCACAGAGTGGTCATGTCCAAAACACCTCTTTGTTTTGGCCCTCGTGTGCTAGACCTAAACTGTGCCAGGCATCATGAGGCAGAGCGCACGACAGCATAAGCCAGTGATGCCTATGAGTGTGGTGGGGGTTAAACACACTGCAGGGTGTGCTTGAGTCTCTCCTCGATTCTTCTTATTTACTAATATAAATGTTGCCTAAAGACCAGTTTACCGGTGCTTCTTAAACAAAGAATCCTCCTAAACTATTCACCACTGACACAGCCCTGGTAGTTACAGGCCTGGTTTAAACTGGTTCACCACATGAAGAAGCTGTAGTTGCCCCATCTATAGAAGCTTGGGCAAAACAGAGCAGAAATTGTATTCCCATCACGAGGTCTGGTTGTATATATACACACACACATATATACATATATCATCGTATATGTGCATAATAATTATTAAATATTTTATAGAGTGCTTATAGTATATAAAATATATACGTATAAAGAGGGCAAATCAACCTTCTCATTTGAATTCTTTGCCTTTTTTACCTCCTAGAGTATGAGAGCTGAGTAGGAGGGATTGTATCACGAGCATAGTTCTTAACTGTAATACACAACCTTTCATGGCACCTTGGGTTCCAACAGGAGGAAAGTTTCTGCAGATGGGAAGGAGACCTGGCTTTGCTGTACTTTTCTTCTGCTAAATCAGACTAGCACAGAGACACAAACAGTGTTTTGGCACAGCAAAAAAAGTCTGGTCCTTAAAGTGTCACGCTGGTTTAATTAAGACACTGCTAAATGATATGATAACCTACTTACATGATAACTTCTGGCATGAGAGATACTGTTAATGCTTTCATACCTGAGACATGTATGAAAGACAAATGTAGATTTACTACTTTTCTGCTTGTTTCTGTGCATATTCTGCATAGCCACCGTATGCGGTCAGGGGACCAGAAAGCATTGCAGCAGAAATTTCAGATTTCATTTTTCCCAACATATGGACTTGACCCCAGTTAATTGTCTAGTTAAATAAAGGAATTCTTGCCAAAGTCACAAGGCAAATTGTGGTTACTTTCTGGGCATTTGACACTTGCTGAAACATAACCGCTCATTTTCTTTGGTTTATATCTTCAAATTGAATGTTTGAGCCATAGTAACGAGACAGACCACAGGCTATCAGCTTCAATAGAGTTAATGTGCTGTTGCTGTTCTCAGTAGTGCATTCTGACAAGAAAACTCATCATGGATTTACTTTAGAGAAATACTGGTATCTTGCTTACTTGAAGGTCATTTTGACCTCCCTAGAAGACTTACTGGGCAAAAGCCAAATATGTGTGTTGTCTGCCAGGAAACACATGGGCCAAAGAAGACTCAGCCCACAACAGTATCTGACATTTGCTAATACGACACTCAACTGTCACCTGTATTTTCTAGCCCTTCACATGACCATTCAAAACTTACAACTTCTGGCAATTTGGAAGTGAGTACAAACTATTTTACTCTTTTATTTCTACTTCTTCACATGGCTGTGTCTTCCGTTCACTCTGGAACCCACACAAGCTGAAATCCTGGCTCAGGAAAATCAAAATGTCTGGTGACCACAAGAAGACCAGCATTTTCCCCATAGTCTGTCTGAAGGTTAAATATTTTGCGTGTGTGTCTGCTTATGTATGTGTGCATGTGTATATATGTGTGTATTTACATATGAATGAAAGACAAAACTAATTTATTTTGCTTCTTGAGGGAAGAATCTGTAGCCTTGTCCTTGAGAAAAGCCACTGAAAAGTGTAATACCCAAAAAATTCCAGAGGGTGATGCTTTCACACCATTTTAGGCTGTTTGATCAAAAGAGACTCCATCTTTGTTTCTGAAAGGATTGTTGTAATTTAACCTAGGGGGAAGAGGCGGCAGCTACCTGAACAGATCTCTAGTGTTAAGGATGTTCTTAATAGCCAAGGGAGATCTTAATTGCCAAGTATTTGACTAATGTGGACTTTTTTTTTTTTTACAAAGTTGGTTTTACTATTGCAAACACAAATTTTTAAGTGAATGTACTACTTTGTCCCTAGGTCTTGGCTAGTAATAAAGATACATCTGGGAGATGGATTGTACACAAATATCCTTCCTAAAAATCTCTGTGTCTACAGAGCCAAAGCACTGGACCTTTGGGCAAGCACTCCTCGATGCTCTCAGGCATCCAGATGGTAACAGTTCGTGTCTCCACATGATGGCACTGGATGTCAAGGGACCGCAGGGTCTAGCCTTGTGAGGAATAAATCACTTTCATTAATCAGCAGTAGGGAGATAAACTGTCTGCCACGTGACAAATAAATGCTAACCGTCCTTTAAAAATCTGAGATCTCCTGGTTAGTCATGAATCTGAACAGAAGAGCTCAGTAATGGTGATGAAAAAGTACATTTATCTTCTTTCAATGTTAACAGGGCAGTAGCTTCTGTCTAAGATTTTGCTGTGTTTCGAAAACTGTGTCCCATTGGAAGTGTTGCCCCTGAAACAGTATCTTGAAGATAACTCAGGTATCTATGCCCTCTCCTGTAGCTAGGAACCAAGGCCAACTACTTGTAAGAAGTACTCTTGCAGCTTGAGGAGAACGTAGTAATATCCTATGGAATGTTTCTCTTAAATTGTTTAAAAATGCTCAGAAGGTAAGCTTTGGTCAAAAGAAACATGAAAATATGAAAGTATTTGGGGAGATAATTTTAGTCTGGTCATGGGGGTTTTGTAAGTAAAATTGACTTTTTAGCATTTTTTCTTGGTAGCTAAACAAACCAAAATACTCTGATAAAAAAAAAATCAGAAAGATCATTCCCCCGAGTTGATATAACTTCCCATCTGCAGGAAATCTCCCAAACTCTTACCCTCCTTCTGTGAGGGAATCTTTTCCCGTAACTGTTTCTTTAATTGAAACATTCCACTCTTTTCAAGGCCTCAGAAGTGTTTTTGCTTCTTTTTTTTCTTCTTGGATTTTTTTTTTTTTTTGAGGGGAAGGGGGAGTCTAGCATGTAGTTCAAAATAAACCTAAACACGCTGGATCAAAACAGACAGGTATTTTTAAATTAAAGAAATTAATTAAAACTAGCTGGTTTTAATAGCCCTTTCTATTTTGCATTTAACCCACTCCAAAGTGCAACCTCATAGATCCTTCGATAGTTTAAAGGCATATAAAATCAGGGAAACATAACTAATCTACAACTGAGTATTTAGCCCATTGTTTTAGGCTTCTGGAGAAAATACTGGAAATAATGCTTATTTACTGGAAGGTCTTAAATAGAGGCTGTAGCAGACAAAAATAATGCCTATTACTTCCACTAGACATATTTCTTGGTATCACTTTTCTCTTTTCCAGCTCTGACTCCAAATTGCTATGACAATGTCAGCCTTGCTACAGTGACAGTGCTTTTTCTGTAAGTCAAATAATATGCAAAAATTTGCAAAACTTTTCCCTGTCATACCACAGAGACTTTATTTTCTTAGATTTTGAACTAGATGGAAAAGAATGTATCATCAGCTTTCAGTGTTTTTAAGAAATATGTATGGGAAAAGGCAAGTCTATTTAGTATCTCAGTTTTGTGGCTGTTTGCAAAAACATTTAGCCGGTGTGCATTTAGCTTACAGATAGCCCATTCATTTCACTTGACTGGATGTCAAGGTCAAGGGAGGTGATTCTCACCCTCTGCTCCACCCTCATGAGACTCCACCTGGAGTACTGCATCCAGTTCTGGAAGACGATCAACCATGCAGATCATTAGAGGGCTGGAGCACCTCTCCTGTGAAGGCAGGCTGAGAGAGTTGGGGTTGTTCAGCCTTGAGAAGTGAAGGTTCCAGGGAGACCTTATAGCAGCCTTTTGGTACCTGAAGTGGGCCTAAGGGAAAGATGGGGAGGGACTTTTTATCAGGGAGTGTAGCAACAGGTTTTAAACTGAAAGAGGGGAGATTTAGATTAGATATCAGGAAGAAATTCTTCACTGTGAGGGTGGTGAGGCCCTGAAACAGCTTGTCCAGAGAAGTCATGGATGCCCCTTCCCTGGAAGTGTTCAAGGCCAGGCTGGATGGGGCTTTAAGCAACCTGGTCTAGTGGGAGGTGTCCCTTCCAATGACAGCAGGGCTGGAAATTGATGATCTTTAATGTCCCTTCCAACTCTAACCATTCTATGATTCTATGTATCTGGTAATGCTATTCAGAGCTCAGTCATCAGCCTAGGCTAATTATTTCTCTATTAATCCAAAAGTAAATATCAGGTTATTTTCTGTTCCTATTAGCCCATGCCTATTCCTGCTCAAGAATGTACACTTTGATACAAAGCTTCCACTTCCTTCAGTGCGGGCTGGGACTCTTGGGAAACAACACAAAAACGAGCGTTTCAGACGCTATCTGTGGCATTTACTCCCATCCTGCCACTGTTGTGGAAATATAAGTTATGGTTAACAAACAGCCACAATACAGTCATTGAACAAGAGGAAACACCTGGCTCCAAGCACAGCTGGCAAGGAAACAAGTGGTTCTTGTCCATTCCAGACAAATGCTGAGAGGCTGCCTGCTCCAGAGTGGTTGTGAGGAAACCCTATTCCTAACACCACCCTTACAGGAAAAATGCTAGTGGTCATCCACTGAGAGCAGATTTCTCTGGCGGGAGCATGCCCAACACACACAATTTAACTACATGCCAAATTGTTTGGGGTTTTGTTTATATGTTTGTGTTTTTAAATATATTGGCATGTCCTTAATGGCGTGCAGAAAAACGGGAGCTGCAGGGAGGATGGGAGTCACATCCGACCCCATTGCGTTTCTTCAAGTATCAGGATTTCATGCTGTTTTGAATAAGCATGAAAACCAAAGAGTCTGAAATTCTCCACGGACGGAAGTTCTGGGAGAGAAATACGCTTCACAGCAATCTTCCAAAATAAAAGTACGCAAAATAAATGAAGATATTAATTTAACTGCAAATTTTATAGTCTGACAGCATTTTGTGCCATGAGTTAAATGGTTCACCCTACTGATAGTTATATATCTATGCTAACAAATCTGTATATGCCATACCTTCCTTCAGCCATAAACAATTTTACAAATAAGTCATCATACTCCCTTTTGGTTATTTCTTCACAGTTGCCATTAGAAATTGAGTATTGTGGCTCATATAAGTACTGGTAAGAAACTAAATAACGTAGTAATAGTATTCCAATACTTTGAAATAGGGACATATGAAGATGAAATAGTTTTAACAGAATATTTAAAAAAAAAGGAACTAATATGCAACTCCAAAATATCTATATTTAGCATGTTCACATTGCAGAATTTCTGGTCTCTCATTCGTTGATTGCAATAGGGAGTATAAAATTAGAATGCACTAATCTGCATGTCATCTTAAATTTTATGTTAGCTTACTTTTAACACATTAAAATTACGACAATCTGAATTTCAACCAATTTTGTAAATAAAACTGGAATAATCAGGCTAATTAGTTTATTAAGCACCTAGGATAGACTATAGGAACTAGAGAGGAAGGTATAGGAACTAGAGAGGAAGGTTCTCTCCTAATGCTAAAGTTCTGCTTATATTTCTATATTAAAATCATGTTTTTTCCTCCAGTCATCTTGTGTTTTTCCAGAGCTGCATGGACTCTCTGAGGAAGTAGTGAATAATGAAAAATCTGTGTAGCAACTGATAAGACTTATTGCGCAGCTTTTCCTGATTGCTTGTTTAATATTTTTCCCCACAAATATCAGTAAGGATTTAGTTAGTTAATTTTATTATTCAAGTAAATAACTGAACAATCTTTTGATGCTGGGCTCATCTGTAACCAACAACGGTTCATGGGACTCAGAGGCACACCTGTGTTTTCTAGAGATGGATAACCATATAAAGGGACACCAAGAACCTACTTGAAGTGCTCTAAGTAATTATCTGGAGTACTCGTACTCATCCTGTGATCAGATACATACTTCCAGGTCTTTCCTTTCACTTGTTAGTCAATTCTCAGCTTCAAACAGAAGCTTTTTATTTGTCTGTGTATGCATCACAAGTACCTTTATTCTAAAATTGAATCCCTTTTCAGTTACTTATGTCCTCAAGTTTTCTTACTTCTTACATGACATCTTGTTCTCTCTTCACAAATATCTTTGCGCTCTGCCTCTCCTATTAGTTTTATTTTATAAGTGTATTTCACATTTCTTACTGTCTCTCATATATGCACTGGAGAGGAAATCCTACTAGTACTAGCATGCTCTGTTATTCCTAGGGCTAATATCCAGTTTTATTCTTCACCAAAAGTTATGCCAGCAAAAGGCCATTGTGCTTGTACTTGCATTTGCTAGGGGTGTAAGCTGAAAACAGGAAATAACTTCAGATTGTTTCTTAGTTCTTCTTCCAGATCTATCAGCTTCATTTAAGCGACTTAAGGACTGAGGTAGAGTCCATCTTCTAAGAAGTGGGTGGCTGACACACCAGAAGGCTGTGCCACCATACAGCAAGACCTGGACAGGCTGGAGAGTTGGGCAGAGAGGAACCTGATGAAATTCAACAAGAGCAAGTGCAGGGTGCTGCACCTGGGGAGGAATAACCCCATGCACCAGTACAGGCTGGGGGCTGACCTGCTGGAGAGCAGCTCTGAGGAAAATGACCTGGGAGTCCTGGTGGACAATAGGATGACCATGAGCCAGCAATGTGGCCTTGTGACCAAGAAGGCCGATGGAATCCTGGGGTGCATCAGAAAGACTGTGACCAGCAGGTCGAGGGAGGTTATCCTGCCCCTCTACTCTGCCCTGGTGAGGCCCCATCTGGAATACTGTGTCCAGTTCTGGGCTCCCCAGCTCAAGAAGGACAGGCAACTGCTGCAGAGGGTACAGCAGAGGACCACAAAGATGATTAGGGGCCTGGAGCATCTCTCTATGAGGAAAGGCTGAGGGACTTGGGTCTTTTTAGTATAGAGAAGAGAAGGCTGGTGGGGGATCTGATCAACACCTATAAATACTTAAAGGGTGGGTGTCAAGAGGAAGGGACCAGTCTTTTTTCAGTGGTGCCCAGGGACAGGACAAGAGGAAACAGACACAAACTTGAACATAAGAAGTTCCACCTAAACATCAGGAGGAACTTCTTCACTTTGAGGGTGGCAGAGCACTGCAACAGGCTGCCCAGAGAGGTGGTGGAGTCTCTGTCTCTGGAGAGACTCTGCCTGGACAAGTTCCTGTGCAACCTGCTCTAGGTGGACCTGCTTTGGCAGGGGGGTTGGATTAGATGATCTCCAGAGATCCTTTCCAACCCCATATCATTCTATGATTCTGTAATAAAGCTTACCTCCAACCATCTCTCAATGATCCAAACACAGAGCAACGTATTTCTGCATTCTGTTGCCCTAATTTTGCTGTTTTCCTCAAAGGAGAGAATGACTTCCCTTGGAGATAATGTGAATGTTCTCTTCTTTGTCCATCACCCACAACATACTTATGCGTGACATATTCTTCCCTAGCACTGTGGCTTTAACAATGTTATTTGTCTGAAGGCCATTCTGTGTTGCGGTCTCTCTTGAGCCTTTGCCTGCCCAGTTCCTCGGTTCTTGAGCCGCAATCCCTGTTTTGTCAAGATTTGCTTCCTTTCTTTTCTCCCCTGATGCAGAGTTTTCTGTCAGTTGCAGCTCCTTTCTTAGGAGAGCAGCAAACATGTTTCCTTGCTTTGCTTGTTCTTTTATTTTCCTTTGACTTTGTGATCAGTTTTCTCTCAAAAGTTATTTCCTCTGTGTATTGCTGTGCACTGAATCAGGAATTGTGTGCCCATGAGAGGATACCTGTGTAGTTAACTGCCATAATTTTCTCCATCACATCTTCAAGCACATTATCTAGGTTATTATTGTCTCCAACTGTACCTGTGGTCACACTTAGAGGCTGACATATATCCTGCAGGATCTGGATCCAACTAACCTCTTTGTCTTGTGCTGCCTTAGCTGGGTTTTTTTTGTCCCTAACTCCCAAAAAACTATGACATTTTAATTCTCTTCTGGAAGTACATTTTCAAAATCATAATAGATGAGACCAAAAGTTATTTTCTTTCATATGGTTAATTTTGGTCATAAGAACACTGGGAAAACAGAGAACCTATCCACAGATGTCTAGTAGATATCTTAGCAGAAAAAACACAGTCCTTTCATCAGAGGATTACAACTACACCTTAAAGCCAGTCATTCACAGATTCGGTGGTTCATGGTGAGTAGTACAAAGCTCTTGTTTAAACATTAAACTATAAGGGACATCTGACGTGGAGTTCAAAGCACTTCCAAACAAACTTAATCTGAAGAAGCAGTCTCACAATATGCTGTGTTTCTTGGTGGGTAAGGACAGCGATGATGGTGATTTATGACGCCGCTCTTCTGAAAACCAACTGAGCCCTAGGACTGCCAAATTAGATTAAGGTGCAAAGAGAAGCTCTCATAATAAGGTTGTGTGGTTTTCCTATGTGAGTCAGAACACCACTTGAGAGCCTCCAGCTACTCAAAAACTTGCCTGCTTTTCTTTCTCAGCAAGCTAAGACAATGCTGCCAACTCCTGCAATTTAATTATGGCTATTTGATGTTTACTTAACGCTTGGTTCCTACTGGCATGTGACCATGTGAGAACTTCAGCTTCCACTTAGAGAAAAATGAAGATTCTAGTCATCAAAATATAGAAATTAGCAGGCAAGAGGGATCCAAATACACATAACCGGTTCACAAAATGGAGGAGGAGGAGGAGGAGGAGGAGGAGAAGTAGTCTTTGTTGAATGTTAGACAAACATCTGCCAGAATAATTTTGGTGTAATTGGTTTTGTCTTAGGAAAATCTCATGTTGGCTTCAAATAATGGAACTGAAAAGGCATCAATTTCAAGTTTTGTTTGTAATTACAGGAATAGGCTGTGAATGGGACAATGAGATTTGCATCCCTATTTTTATGTCTTAATGAATACGTCACTTTGGTATTTTTAGTGAAAAATTATGAAAGCTTTTTTGAGAGTTTTCAAAGAAATGCATTTCAGTGGAAAATGTAGTATCTGCAGGATCAAAATTCTCTGCAGGAAACCAAATTATCCTGCAATAAAAGTAAATTTAGAGATTTTTGATGTATTTTACTACACAGCTTTAGAGTTTCTCATTATAAATATCTGTGAAAACAGAGTCTCCTTCCCTTCTTACTGAAGAGATCTTCTCTCTGTAACATTTTGCTAAGACCATATGCAGAAAAATGAAATCATTCAAGTCTACCAAGAAACCTGCACAGCAGGTTTTTCTGAACTGGAACTGAAAAACAATCAAAGAGAACGTGATAATATGCCCTCTCCATTATGATAAAGAATTGGGTGAAACTTAAAGATATTAAATTTAAGGCAATGAGAAAATATTTATGTGAGCAGTTAGAATTCACTGAAATGAATTCACTTAGGCAACATAGCAGGATAAACAACAGAAATAGATTATTTTGCAGCTGTTTTTAATATCTACAGTTATTGCAGCCATGGCAAAGCATGCTTTTCGTGGTGTAAGGGCATTGCCTTGCTAAAAAGCAAAGAGTTTAGTTTAGGTGAAGTGCAACCCGTGCAGTAGCTGTAGTAGCTCCCTCAGAGCTCTCCCCGAGAAAGCTCAGGTGCCACTGCAAGGTGACCTGCAGTGTCAGTGCTGCGAAGGCACCCTCCTTGCCTCACAAAGGTGGATGCAGCACGACGGCAGACTGATTGTTAGACAGCTACAGGGCAGCTGCTCTCTATCAAGCTAACTTGAAGAAAATTACTCAAGTGCAGCTATTTTGCACAGATTCTCTGCTAGAGGTATAGACCAAGAGGATGCTAAGGTGTCTCTGTGGACTACAAGTACATGCAATTACGAGTGGCAAAATCTTGCTGAGGGTGGCAGCTTCGTTAACGGCTTCTGATGAGACCTGTGTCAGGCAGCGCTTCTGAGATGGCAGGGGAGGTGGGATGGCAGGGTGAGGCAGGGAGGTCTATGCATGTAGATTTTCAGAATGACTGGGCATAGGGAGAAAATGGAAAGCAAGACTAATAGGTCTGTTGTTTTGAATGAGTAATTGCAAAACCCTTGGAGGGATGATCGTAGAGCATGTAGATGGCTCAGAGGAGGGGTGAGGCACTGCCTCTTAATGTGCTGAGCAGTCTAATATGCTCTTAATGTGCTGAGAAGAGGCTATGATATGTGACAAGGCACAGCTAAGTTGTGAGGTTTTTTTGCTCACTCCTTCAAAAGGATGCATTTCAAATAATTTCTGTTGACTGACTTTGTCAAACTGGCTGACTAGAATTGACAGCAATATTGGCTTCTGAGAGATTCATGCTATTAGCTACGCAGTTTGTAGCCCAATTAACATTTTGTTTTAAATAAAACCCTAGAGGTCTTTATTTGAAGTCTCGTGAGGATTTTGCACAGCATCTCATTTGTCTTGCTGTTTGCTGGCAATAAAGGAGTGAATTTGGGTTAATGAATCAATATTAACTTTTCTCATCCCCATCAGATGCCCCACCAAACAAGAACAAGGTTACCTTGATAAGCAACAGGGGAGAGATACTGTTATACCACTGCAGAGCCTGAGGGGCAAAACTGGCAGTTTCCAGTTCTGTTAAACCAGCTTGTTTCATAAGCTTCACAATTGTTTCAATATTATTTTATACCTTAGGCTTAAATGCAATTCATGTTACATGTAGTTTTATCATCTGGAAAGCCTTAAGGGCTACAAGGGTCTAATGTCATCGGAAAGCTTTATCGGTAAATGCTTGTGCTCATGAAGGCTGTACTCACGGCAGCAATGAGGCGCTCTTTTGGCAGCATTTTCAGTGTTCATTGCTGCAAGCTGCAGTTAGAAATCACCCCGGTACCTTTCCTCTGCCTGTCTTTAACAAGACTGCAGTCTGCAAGGCTGAAGGTTAAGATGTTGGAAGCTGGCTTTCAAAATACTATATCATGCAGTGGTTGAGATTAATCAGAACAATTTAAGAGTACTGAAAATATTTTTAAAATATTGTGGGCATTTTTGCAGCTTTATGCTGTGTAATGAGATCTCCCAGAACAAGGCTTGTTATCCCTGTCTTTTTTTCTTTGTTTTTAATCTTTGACATATGAGATTTATCAAATGAGTCATAGACTCACAGAACAGTTCAGGTTGGAAGGGACCTCAAAAACTCATGAGGTCTAACCTTTTGTGGAAAAGGGAGCATCGATGAGATTATCCACCCTGTCCAATCACATCTGCAAAACCTCCAGTGATGGGCACTCCACCACATCCCTGGGGAGGTTTCTCCAGTGATTGATTGTTCTCACAGTAAAATAAATATTTCTTATTTCAAGATCAAATGGTTTCCATTTCTTATTAAAGTAATTTAAGAAGGATAGAGAACATGAGGAAAACCTTTGGATAATCCTTTTATTTTTCTTTAAATATATAAATTAACCTTCTGGGGCTTTAGATTTAGCATATCATATTAAATTTAAAAACACCACAATCCCATATTTCACTCTGCAGAACTGCAATAGAGAAGCCACCTCCCAAAATTCTGGCGCCGGAGATTTCCCCCAGTTTTGTACTTGTGACCTTGCAGTGAAAATATAAGAAAAAAGGGGCCTCTAGGCTTCCATCTTCTTATTCTCCTGTATGATAGCAGATGTACATACAGCTCCACCAGGACAGAGTTCTTCACAGTTGGCAATGTGACTGCTGGTGCAGACGGGGGGTGTATAAATAAATAGTAATAGTGTGGGTATGGGTAGCTGGGTGTCTTGCAGCTTGTCATAATCATTCTGCTCTTTTACCAGAAATGTCTTCAGTTTACGGCATGATTACATTCTGAATACCTCAATATATACTTGTATTTGTATGTATGCATACATTCTGTTAGTTGATGTTTTCTTGTGGCTTCTTCCCCAGTATTTTGATACTCAGAAGACTCCTGTCCCTTCCTTTCAGCCATTGGACTCTTCTCTTACTCATACGTGCACTTAACTGAAACCATTGTTTTGCAATTAACTGTCCTTAAAATCTTCTCCCTCTTCAGCTTTCTTTGCTACAGCTTCTCCCTATCTCCTCCTCCAGCTTCTTTTCACCTCTCTTCACACATGCAGCCTTACTGTGAACTGCTAAAATTGCTCTGGTCATCTGTAACCAGCTCCCTTTGAACTTTATCTATTACACTCCTACTGCCTATCTGCTCCTCCAGGTAACCACACCTGAGGATCCTCCCATCTGTTTAAATCCCTTCCTTTGTCCATCTCTAAGGAGAGGTGACTGCATAGCCATTTTCCTCCCCAGCTTTGCAGGAAGGCTTAGGATGCAGTTTCAAGCTGCGGCTAAGCCCATCTAATAATAAGCTGCTGCTGAAAGAGGCAATCCTGATGCTCTGTGTCCAGATTCCCCCCTCTGTGCCCATCTTTCTTGAGATGCCAGCTGACCTGATGATAACTTTTTTTTTTGCTCTGTTTTGGTTTTTATTCCCCAGACGGATTTTCTATACCTGAGTTATGCTGTAGTTGCTCAACAGCTGTGTCTGATGCAAAGGGAGTGATGGCAACCTTCCCTCAGGGCTGGAAGGTCGGGTGGGGGCAAGTTTGTCCCCTTTTGGCAGCATTTCACACACTGCTTTGCTGCAGTGTGGAAAGTCTCTCTTGAAGCAAGAAGTAGGGAGATAAATGCCTGGCTCCAGATTTTCCCAGGAGAAAAGGTCATCCCTTCCTCCTGCCTGGTGGCTGCAGTGGAAGAAAGTACCAAGCAATATGGGAAACCTGGATGAGATTGCAGGAGGGAGCGGAAAGGAGGAGGTTAACTTCCTTTCACTGTTGCCTCTCCAAAAGCAGCCTACAATAGCTTAGGTTCTGTTTGTGATTTCGGTAGTTTTTCATTACTGCTTCAAAGCAAAGGAAAAAGGCTGACAAAACAGTGTCATTTGAGTTCATCACTGATTTTTTAAATACCAGCCTAAACACAATGGAGGCTATATAAGCAATTGCTTTTCAAAATAGGATTGTAGATGGATTTTATTGACGTGTTAGCAGTTACAATATGATTCAAGTTAAAGGATATAAATTTTTACATGTATTTCCATTATAAAGTGACAATTCTTTTGACATGAAAAAATGTAATATTACATAGAAAAGCTACATAGGGAAAGCTTTCATGCTTTTGAAATATCTTTTTCAATGTACATTTGAGGACCTGGGATACTTTTCTCTCATTTGTCACAGTTCAAGAGCATCCTACCTTTAGTACAGAATCCTTCAGATTAATTTTAATTAACGTGTTAAGGGCCTTTCAAAGGAAACATTTGTTACCACCTTTTAAACTAGAATTAATCCAGTTGCTCCAATCATGAAAAATGTGACCATATCTTGAATGTAAATTAAAACCTGTGTTAAATAGCTCTATTGTCTGTCTGTGTGTGTCTCTTTATGTGGGCTGATATGCTTTTAGCTTTAATTAAGGAGACTGTTTTTATTTTCAGAGGATTATAAATTCCACAAGACAGAACAGTAAGAAGTAGCATTACAATATGCTAGTTATTATGCTATTTGGAAAAGAGAATTGCATAACTACTCTTTTGTCATATTAAATCATTATGCTCACATTTGGAACGTATTGTTTGCAGTCTTTGTGCGAGTAGTATTTTCTTACACTAAATAACTGCTTTTATGAAAATTTACTAAAATTACCTGATATTATATTGTTATTTTCTGATGCAAATAGGTAACACTTGTGTATAATATTAGACCAATGACAGCATTTAGCTGTGGGGGGAAAGGTTCCATTTTGGCTGTGTCAGTGTGACCTATTGTACTGCTGGGTGTGCTGGGTTATGGAACTTCTGTGGTTTTTACTGAAAAAGCACTGTCACCTTTGGCATTTCTGGGTTAGCCAGCAGAATAACTCTGATTCTTTTAAGACTCTAAATTAACCAAAACAGTGGATAAGAATCAGTTGGGTGTTACCAGCTTCCTCAGCTGGAATTCTGCAGCACATTGTATAGAAATTTTAACTGTGTGGGTTTATTTAAGGGATCTACCTCTTCCTTTCATGACACACTCTCAAAGGATGACATCATTGTGACAAGGAGCAGCTTTTGTAAAGGAAGCAGAACTCTTGAAAGAGCAAAACATACTCATCATCCCAAATTGCTCTAAAGGTCAGCTGTTATGTCGCTGGTACGCTCAACCTCTCTGCTGAGACAATCCCGTCACACTTCTCAGCAGCAGCTCTCAGTTCTGCAAAGTTATTGAAAATCAGGACAAAATCAAACAGTGAGAAAGCCAGCATCCTGCTCATTAAGCTCTCACATGTCTCTTCGTATTCATTACTCTGAAGCTCTTTATGTCATTCTGAGATGAGTTTTAGGGCAAGCTACCTAATACAGGAATGTGAATGTTGCATAGTGTTTATAATTTCTTAAAACAATATGATCTGTTCAGCGATGTTACTCTTTTTTTTTTTTTTTAATGGGACTTAGACATAAAATGTGCCTTGACTGACATTACTGAACTGCATTATACCAAATCACAATTCCTATATAATGCAGTGATGTCTTTTGGAAGGCATCCTACTTCAACCTCTTAATCTTCAGCTTTACAGCAGTAAAATTGCACATTGCTTGTTTAATGGCCAATAAGCCTATGGATTAAAGATAGAACTACCTGTACACTTTTATTCTGCTGTGTCTATGCACGCTGTGATTTTAAAACACTGTTTTTGTGGCACTGCCAGTCACAAGATATCTAGTGCTCTTATGTGCAGACACCATCTGAATTTTACACAACTGCCTGCATAAATTAACTACAGGAAGACATGTAGAAGTTTTTACAAACCTTTATGTTTTGGCAGCAGAAGTGCTGTTATGTTGTGTTAGGTGTCACATCGAGGCTGCATTAAGACAAAATTGGGAAGTAGAGAAAAATGTGAAGAAACGACATTAACTTTGAAATCTTGGCTCTTGTGATGAATAATGTAAATGATGTTAGGGATTTTGTTCTTTTTTTTTTTGTATCACTACAGTGCACACTAAAGAATGCAAATGAAGGAAAAATAAATCAATAGTGGTGCGATATAATTTGCAGACACAGCTTCTGAGGTACTAGGGAACAAGGAGTTAGTGCATTGAATGCCACCTCTGGTTTAAGACTATGGCATATTACACTGCATTCTGCGGTGGCTGATCCCCGCTCCTGCCAGCCTTCAATGTCAGTCAGAGGTGAATGACTCAGTTTGCACTTCCAAGTAGTTTGAAGCAGGACGGGTTTTGTCAGCTTTTGTGGCAAAACCGTAATGAAGACACTTAGTCAGAGTCTGAAATGGGCACAATGAGGCACAGCTGTATAAAAGTAAAACACACAAATAGGAACGTGAGAGCTTGACGTAAAGCTATCTATACCATACTGACGCTTTACGTACCTTCAGAGAAGGTGCTGTCACCCCACAACTTATCCTGGTTCCCTTTTTCCTCTCCCTTCTCCAGGTACAACAGCCCTACCCACCCCAATGTTTACTATTTTCACCTTGCTCTTGCCCAGATTTTAGAAGTCTCTGTAGATTAGGATCATACAAATATATGTCAGCATTGACCATCAGAATATGGATGATATATTTACACTGAATGCAAAACAAAATCTCTCCTGACTTTTTCTGGCCAAGCTGGGATTCCAGGCTCAATAGTTTGTGCACTAAAGTTTACAGCAGTAGATGCAAATGTAAGATAACCACTGATGTCAGGACCAGAGAGCGGGGAAGCTACACAGTCTCCAAAGTAAATCTGCGTTATAATATGACTTTTCCTTCAGACATCTGAATATTTTACCCTCCCCAACATTTTATCCTTCCAACTTTGCCCTGGCAATGGCAGATACTTGGTGCCCAGGCTGAGGCTTCCTTTAGAAATGCTCCAGGTTTTTATTGTTTTCAGTTTTCCTTGGTCCCACAAAAATAGTTTTAATGTGCCAAACCAAGCATATATGAGAGAGCTCAAGCAATTGCCGTGGAAAATGCTGGCTAATATTTGGATCCCAGAGATGAAATTCCAGCCTAGAAGTGTGCTAAATAGATGAGGCGAGGAAACAGGTCATGCCATGTCAAGGTCTTCTGAGGTTACCATAAGAGAGATAGTCCTACTAATAAGAAGTTAGGAGTCACATTGCTCGCCTCCTACCCTCAGAAAATGTCTAAACTACATTGATATTTTGAATGACCTGTGTTAAGGAGATGTTCATGAACCTTCACGTGCTTGCCAGAGAAGTCTTCCCGATGCATGCACAAAAAAAGAAAAGCAACGAAGTCACCCTGAAAATACAGTGCGGTTGACTCACGGGTGGGGCACGAATATAGCAAGCGGGTTTATTTTGCAAAACATCTTTTGTGGTGGAGGTGAGGGAGTGCCAGTGGTAGCACTGCAGGGCCTGGGAGGACGAGCAGGGGTAGGAACCTCTGTGTTCTCTGAGAGATGCCTGACCTGACTCTGTGCCTGCAGTCAGGATGTTCGCAGCACCTGCCGGTGTTCCAGTACTTCCAGCCAAGCGCACGTCACAGGGAAGGATGCCTCCAGATGTTACTGGCAATTAAAGCCATCTGCAGGGAAGAAAAAAACCATGATTCAGTGTGTTAAGCAACTTAACTGGTGACCCATGGGCCAAAACCACCTGGCCTACACCCCCCCACACTTTCCTGGGGGAGAAGTGGAAGGCTGTGCTGGACTGCAAATGCTGCCGAGTCAGCTGAAATCTTTCTCCCTTGCTTTATCTCTATCAGCCTGATGCAGAAGGTCAGGTCTTGGCATTGGCTGTGGGAGTTAGGGGAGTTCAGTAAAAACATCTGGGAAAAAAGCAAGTCGCATGGTCCTTTCCCCTCTGTGTAAGTATGATGCTGGAAGTCCTGCAAGTGGGACGCCTGCTACTGACTATGTGGTAGCGTGCTACTGCTTGTACAATGGGTGGGAAGCAGCACTTAAGGGCCCCCACCTCCACCTTTCAAAAGTAAGTAACATATCTGTGAGCAGACAAAAATAGAAGCATGCAAAAAACGTTGGCAGGAGTGTCTCGTGAGCCGCAGTGAATGTCTCAGTACTGCATTTATGGCTTTTAATCAAAATTTGGTTGTTTCCTGAAGGGCTGCCTTTATTTACCCTTTTTGAAATGGGTATAGATTTTGGTACTGAAGCACATTTAAGCATTAAATGTAATTATCTTCAAGGCTCTATTTTCAAAAAGTTATTAAGAGTAAAACACAACTTTATGGCAAAGCAAGTCAAGGCTATGGAAAATATTTTAATGATATTGGCTGAGAAAACTATTCTTTGAAAAGCACGAAAGGAACTTTCCTATCAAATAGCTGGAGATGCAAGTTCATCCCAGTACTGGTGCTGTAGGAAGTTACCTGAAACACCAATGTGTTTCTGATATTTATTTCAGAATTTTACATTATTTCCATTCAAAAGCCTATGTGAAGCATACTATTTTCAAATCAAGTAAGAATCTGGGAGTTAGCATTCTCTGGGGTTGGAAGCCAGGATATGATGCACTCATTGCAAGCCCTACAAGAACTGGCCCTATAGTGTCTGTCAAACCTGAAAGTCACACCCAAAAGCTTTAGCTGCCTAAAGCACCATTAAGGGGACTATAGGAACCTAACTCTGAAACTGAGGTCCAAAACTGTCCCTGGCTAATAACTGCTTGAACTCACTAGGCTGTCCTCCTGTCTCCCCTCTCTGACCGACTTGGTCAGAGACACCCCAGGGTTTTTCCACTTAATTACTGGCTTCTGCTTTTTTATCAGGACTAGATCCTACCAAAAGCATTGCATATGCCTCCTCTGGGGTCCAACTCACACAATGTGGCAGAAATGCCCAGCTTTTATACGTCAACCAGGTGGCTTTCAGGATTATTTCAGATTTTTTTTTTTTTTAATCTAGTGGCTACTAAATATAAAATCCATAGAGAGTGATAGGAGCAAACCTCCCCTTCCATGGGAGTTCCCTCATCGGTGGATTATAGATTCACGGCCTTACCATCTGTCTTCCTGTAAGAAATGAATCATTCCTTCTTTTCTCGCAGACTTGCTCAGTTTCTTGGAGATGAGTAGATCTTGTATCACAATGAGCATTGTTTAAAAGGAAGTATGTGATGAAGAGTTTCTTCATGACAAAAAGGTGGATCCCAGAAAGCACAGCAGCTTGCATGGATCACAGAGTGGTGGTGCTGCAGTAATGTGCTACTGAGTCTGTAAGACTTTGTGTGATTTGGGAGTACACTTAAAAGCAAAATATAAAGCTTCTGTCTGATGTTATGAAATCCCTGTGCCAGAAATCTTCTGGGAATGTAATCCAGCCTCTTTTGTCAAGTCTTGTCATGAATCTTCCAGACAAGGAGGGGTTACTAAACCTTGTGAATTATCCTGCCAGAAGTTGTTTGCTATAGCAATGGAGTGGATCAAATCTAGCTTTGTGGAGTTCAGGTTCAAAAAGTGGAAAATCCCCAAAGAATTAAAAAGGGAAATCACAAGTTGGCTCTTTAAAGTAACAGAACAAGAATTGCTGATGAGACTAAGGGAAGCAGAGGAAGGGCCCCTAGGACACCGTTTTTGAAGCTCATCTGGAGGAATAGATCCTGAGGGATTCAGAGGGTGCAGAACACGGCATCAGACTGACCTATGCCCATGTGTGCAAATGAGAAAAAGGGGAGGAAAAACAATTCCTGAAATGTTTTCCTGCAGAGACAGAGGTATACCATGATGTGAGCGTAACACATTCGAATGGCAGACTGCCTCGTGGTTCATGCTGAGGTGTGTACTTGTGTAACTACTCTGCACAACAATGTGCTGCCAACTGAAATAGTCACACTTACACAGAGTATTTGTGTGTGCCAAGCCTACGTCCCTGGATGGACCTTGTTACCCGCTTACCCTGCAAAGGACAGGGTGCTGAGGGAGAGCTATGGAGGTTTTACAGTTTACAGTTGTATAAAACATGAAAAGCCAGACTGTGCATGGGTTTAAGACAGACCACCCCCGGGGTGCATGGGTGTATCTGGTTGTCTGCATGGGTGTGCATAAAATGACCATCTCTGCATTGTGGTAGTCTGGATGGCAGCTTTACATCATCTCTGCAAGCATATTTTGTCCTATTTCATGCACAAAACCATGGTCCCACGCTCCGCAACGGTGACCCTGCCAACCACAATGAGTTTGGCAAGGTTAATGTTTTAAAATAAGGGATGCTTCCACAGGAAAATCCTCAAGGGGCAGAGAAAGGAAGATAATTCTGTGAGTGTCAAATCTATTGTCCATACCAGAAGCCTGAAGGAAATATGAGAATAGAATAATATCCCATATTGTTATATTTTTTTGTGTCTGTGAAAGTATGGAGTATCTGAAAACTGAAATTCCCTGTAAGAGATCAAAACAAATTATATTCTGTCACCCTAAAATGGTTTGGGGTCTCACTGTGTGTATATGTGTGTGTGTGTCTGCTTGCTTTTAAATAGAAACTCTCAGACAAAAAAAAAAAAAAAAAAAAAAATCTCCCCTTACTAAAACTGACTTCATTTTTCCCATGGGAAAGGAAAACCGTAACCTTCGTTAGACATTTTCCCCCAAAATAAAAAAAAAAAACAACCTCTATCAAGGGCAGCTTTAGTACATAGAAACAAGTTCAACTCCCAGGGCAATAATCCCTAGATAAAAGTTCAGAATAAGCAGTAGATGTTACTGACAATATTTTCTCCCATTGCAAGGTCAGTCTATTTTCTAAGAAAGTACCCACTGGCGTTCATATAATTCACTACAATTTCAGAAGTGGAAGGGATTAAGGTATTTGGCTGAAGGTCAGCAATTGTAATCAATATTCAGACTGACTGATTTTAAAAAAAAAGAAGTGCTAATTGTTATTAAAAAGACAGATTGCTAATAACAATCAATATAGAGGAAGACAGAAGAACCAGCAGATTACAGGTCTAATTTTGCAAAAGTGTGGGAATACCCTGTGGGGTTTTTTGGTTGGTTTTTTTTTTTTTGGTACACCTTTCGAATGTTAATGTTCTGCTGAAGATGGTTTCAGACAGGCAGCAAGGCGGCTGCTGTACTCAGCCAGGCAGAATCCATTGAAGAGTTGCTGAGGCAGAACTGAAATTATAGCCTTACTTTTAAAAAAACCAACAGTATTGTCAGCTAATTACTTCTAACTCACAAATAGGATTCTCTTTAGAGTTTCTGGTTTTTTGTGTGAAATTCTAAGCCTTCAAAAGGCAGCTTTTGAACTTAGGTATTCACTGGTTTCTTGGCAGTCCCTGATCCTTTATGCTTAGAAATACAAGAAAGGTGCAGAAGAATGGAAACTAAAGATATTTGTAACTACCTGTAACTGCTGCAGTGGGAAATGGGTCAAGTTCCTTCTCGACTAGATGAAGGTATTTGCTTCAAAGAAATTGATTGTCTAATTTTCTTCATTTATTTAATAAAGTTATAACCTTTATATTGCATATGCCTGGCTAATACTGTCTATTATGTCCTACATAACAGGTCAGGAATACTGACATTAGACTTAAAAGTAACAATAAATAAGTGAATGTATACTGGTTATATTGTTGTGTATTCCCTGTCTACTTTCTGGAAAGTATATGGCAATTCATCTTTTGTTTATACCAGAAAGGGTAGCATAAAATCCATTTCTTGTCATTTTGAGCTGCGAATATTTTTTGGTAAGGATTTTTGACTATTAAGACAACAAATTTCCAACTTGCTGATTCATGTAGGATCCAGCATATGAGGATATTATCTATGTTACTGGCTTTAAAACCTTTAGCATTTTTAGTCACCTTATTACTACTATACATTTAAGATATTCACTGTGAAGGGTTGCAATACTGATGCCTGTGTATCTGTACACCCTCTTTTTAAAAGGAGATCATCTACAGAGGAAGGAAAACATTCCATTGGATGCATGCTTTAAACCATTGCACAGATTCCTGGATGGTGTAAATATACTGATTTTTCACAGAGTCGTACCTTCAGATCTTCACAAGTAGTACCTCATAAAGCTAGCAATTACTTTACAAATGCAGTGACTAATTCAAGACTTTATAATAACTTTGACCTTTTTTCTGTACAAATCATCCTCGCACAGCTTGTGTAGAGGAATTCAAAATACTGTATGTGCATATTAACACATTAGAGGCAAGCTTGCATTTTGAACATTCCATGGTTCATTAAGTAAAAGTGACGTGCATGGTATTGGAGAAGGTCTACAGAAAAAAGGAACAGATCCCTTTCTAGCTTTGTTTTATTGCTAAAATTAACCCCATCAGCTTGCTTTAACAATGGCAACAGCTGAATGGCGCAATAAGGGACTCGTTTTGCACACAAAGATCTGTCTTTAAAAGCTGTTGAGAGATGATGAGGATATGTGCCTGCAGGGGAAGGGCAGTGTCAGCTTGAGATCAAATTTGTAAGAAGAAAAGGATGAAGTTTAGGTGAAAAGGGCATTGTTAATGCATCCATTTACACTGTGCAGCAAACAACAGTACAGGATACAGTATTAAGGAATGTAAGATACATTTGGGTACAAGAAAAGGGCACATGTAATTCAATTTGTTAGCCTGGTACTTTTTGTAATCAAGTTTTGTATGTTTAAGGTAGATTTAAAATGACAATCACAGCAAGTGAGCTGTGAGTGCCTGGAAATATCTTTGCTCAAATAGTTTGTGTACAGATGTTTGAGCCTGAAGAAACTTGCCATGTGTTTTTGTAGCTAAGGAAGTGAGTAATCAGTGAAACTAGTATGGGTGGTATAGGAAAATCATGCACATGGTCTTGGCACAACTGTGTTCTTGCTAAATTCCATGAGATATTTCATAATGGAAAACCAATTGCTCCACTAATATAGGATACCTGCATATCAGGCATATGTTGTGAAGCACCCAGTGAAGTCACAGGACTTTACAGATCAGGCCAGTAAAACTCAAGGGAACAAGAAGGGTGAAACAAAGTCCCTGGGTGTTGACCTAAAAGACAGCGGAAAATATCCTGTTTAATCTGTTTAAATGTCTTGAAATTTAATATCTTGATGTCTTTATCACTTAGTTGTAAGTTTAACCATCAAATTTTACAGGGCCAAAAGTGTAAGTGGGCAAAATGATACTTAAGTCAGCAGAAATGACTAGCTAGCTGCAGTAGCAGGAAATTGGGCCTTGTGTCTAAGTTAGCAAGGCTGCAAGACCTTGTGACTCAAATGGTTTTCTGCTGGTCAGATTTCTCCTTTGAACTGGCTTGTTTCAGAGTCTATTCTCTTTGTTCTATGTGATTTGCAGAGAACATTGTGCAATTAATAATCTGTCAAGAAATAGCAATAAAGAGATGCTGCCACTCTATATGGTGTTTCACTGTTAGTGTTTTTAATTAAAGTATTTGTTTTCAATCCATACACACATAGATTGGGTATACCACAGTTCAGTCTGGATGCTTTCAATAGTTTCTTGAGTTACTAGTTCCTCACAATTTTGAAAGACAAAGGGCCAGCAATGCTAATCTGTGTGTACCTCCAACTGTACTGGTAGAATTTATGGCAACTGAAGGGCAGCTCAGAGCTTCTGTGTGTCTCAGAGTATTCGTGCCATATTGCAGCAACATGGATGGGATTATATGCAAATTTATGAACAGGTAGGTTACAGAAATTGGCAAAACGGGCAAAAGTAAGATTCTACTCAGCAAACTGGGATGTGATTTCCTATAGTCTCTTTGGCTGTAACTACTCGCCAACACACAAGTCTTTCATGGTAAGAACGTAAACATGGATGTTGATACAAAATGCAATTTATGTTGTACATGCTAATAAAGAGGAGGCAGTTTAAACAACAGACCGAAGCCGAATTTAATTGTAAATATGTTGTTTCTAGAGGTGCGGATCTTAAAGCAATTCTTTCTGTTAGTCTTATTGTTCTCAAAATAAGAACCTTTAAATGGTGAGCCCTAAGAAAATCCTTTTAACGTACAGAAATTTTCAATTAAATTCAACTTGGAAACAAATGAAACACTGAAAGCACAGAAAGACCAATCAAAGGTGCTTTGAACAATTGTGACTCTTCAGAGTCCTGAGAATTTGTATCTTTCATATGAATGTGCAGATAGCTCTATCAACTAATTAACCCAATGATATTTTAACTTCAAAAATCTTAATGGCTTGAGGAGAAAAGTGACCTTTTGGTGACATTGGACCAGGCATTATGCTCATGGTTCAGCTACTGGGCTGCAGGTGGGCACCTGAAACTGTTATTTAACATCACTAATGATGTGCAAGTTTTGCTCTGTTTCTTTATTTTTTTATAACTCTAGTATTTTAGACTGTAAGCACCACATAAGGAAGAGCTATAATTGAGCTACATAATGGATGTGTGCACACTGGCAAGGAGAAATTATAACAGCAACCTGATGTGGATAGAGTTATGTGCAACTGTGTACTCATTAAACAAAGGATTAGGCACATCTTCAAGGAACCCATTACAGGAAGTAATTGAAGAGGATACCTCTGCATTCAAAAAAAAACCCCCCAAAACCCGTGGCTAGTCATTTAAGTGAAGGATAATCTGTTTGTTCTATCAGTTATGATTTTATCTGAGATGTGGGGGAAGAAAAAAAACAGAAAGCAAGTCTGCATCTAGGGGAATCTTGGTTACATCAATGAATTTTTAAACAACCTTGAGGCTTTTCCATCCATGCTATAACCTGCCTCAACTCTTAGTGATTGGAACAAGCTGAAAAGAAATGCATTCAGGTTGTGTTGTTATTATTACTATTATCTGTTTTCTACCATTCCCTTGTTACAATCTATTTTTTTTAATGTATTTGTTTTGCCTGCATGGATACCTTTGTGCTGAAATAGGGATACCTACAGTGTGCACCACACGCATGTTTTCGTCTCATGCCTCTTGGGATCTGAATTAGAGGTGGATCTCTGTCATGCCATGGACAAGGGCCTTTTTGCCTCTCTTTGCAGCTCCTGAGCATCTTCTTCCAGTATCCAGTCCTCCCTTTGATCAGTACCACCAAGGTGGGATGGACTTCAGGCAGGCTGGAGGAATTCTTGCAAGGAGTGCAGACGTTCCCATGCAAGAAAATACAGTTTACTGGTATGTTGCCATGTACAGTCTGTATAGTCTCCTAGATAGGGAATGTCTCCAGTTGGAAAGAGTCTCTGATGCTCAGTGCCAGCAGAGCTCTGCTGACACAACTAAAAGTGAGGAGCAGGGAGGAAGATGTGGGGCTTGGGGACTCTCTTAGACCAGTTGCTCCAGGTGAACAGCCAGAGGCGAGGACTGTGGAAACCTACATTGCTGTGGTCAAGGTGCCTAATTACTTGTGTCTATAGATATATCCAATTAGTGTCTTTAGCTTGTTACCTTCTCCTTTCAAGTTCCCATCTGTGGGGACAGTTAAACACCATTTTATCACAAAGGAAATGGTTAATGATCTCGTTTAGGTTTTAGCTTGGAAAAGAAGTGGTCCAAAGAGACAAGAGGATGTAGTTATGCCAGGTATTGTGCCTTTCTGTGGAGACAAACCACCTGCCCCAAAAAGCTTGCAATCACTCAGTGTAATGAGCACACTCACAAGGCTGTCTGGAAGCCCAAAGCCTTGGAAATGCATTACTTTCAGCTTTGCAATGTAGTCTTAGTATTTTACTGCATGTAATCTCTGGCGTAAAAATTAGGATTCTGAGTGCGAAAAGCTGCTAATTGTAAAATAATCAGACATCTCACCTGTTTCTAAAATCAGCCAATAGTGCTTACTGGTATGAAAATGAATAACTAATTCTCCTCTGTTTTATCCCATTTAGGAGCCTACTCTCATCCTAAAAGGAATATAATGAACTGCATTTGCTTATCACTGAGTCAATAATTGCATGTATCTTTTTAAAATCAAGTTTCTTGAAAATGGGAAAGATCTTGTGTACAGAATCCTTTGTCTATTCTAAGTTTGACATTTAAAACCAGATCAAAAGTTGGTCTTTCCTGACAGTCACAGATTTTCCATCTTCTGCATTTTCTCCCACGACTGCTAACTGTATTCAGATAATGCCTAGAAAAATGGCAGGAAAACCTTTCCTAAAACACTGATCTGTGAGAGCAAGCATAGTTACTGTATTGTGTGACTGCAGTTTTAGGAAAGACTGCTAAGTGTGTGTAATATGTGTATAGCTGAGGGCATATGCTTAAGTAACATCAAAAACCATGACATAATATGTGTGCTGAAGAGTGTTCTGAAGTCAGAATACCAGAGGTCTTTTAGAAAGGGGCACTACTACCTTCAGCCTTCACTGTATCATTATTGCCACAGTGATACACTCAGTTTATGTTTCTTCTTTCTTATAACAAGATTATTTATCACCAGAATTAATTATTTCCTTCATCAGCTTCATGCCCCTACCCTCTCCCCCCGCCCCAAAAAAATCTGTCGGCTTTATGAAACTGGTTGTTCCTAAAGTATTAGCTTGCTCTGTTAGACAGTCCTCTGCATTTTTTATCAGCTGGTAGCTGAGACACTCTTTCAAAAGACTGGAAGTTAACATTTTTGATTTTTTACATTTTGACATTCTGTCCTTTCCATCGTAAGTTAAATCAGGCAATAATAGCCATGCAATTCCAATAGTTTTGTTGCTTTAATACTTTCTCAATTCTGTTTAAGGTAACTTTTTTTAGAATAATCCTGGTAATATGCCAATATGACTGTGCTTTCTTAAGCCACTTGTACCTATTAACTGTTGTACTGAGGCATGCTTATAAATCATTACTGACCCCAGTCCAGTGACAGGGTGGTTATAATCATGTGAAAGTTTCACCTGTGCATGCTATATGCTCCCTTGTGTTCTTCTATTTCTTTTCCTTCCTTTTACCATTAACGTAACCATGTTCAGTTGAGACAATGTTGTCCTTCAACCAGTTTTAAAGCCTTTCTTTTCCCGAGGACACTTTACAGGTAATTTCAGTGGTGCCAATGACCAGGCCTAAGCTGTGGCATCTCACAGTACTTCCCTCCTGCTGGAAGGAAAATCCAGTGTGCAGGGGAGGAGGAAGTAATGGTAGGCAGACACCCAGGCAGACAATCAATGGAGCAGACATGCCAGGCAGGCGGTAGCACAGCATATGCTCTGCTGTCTAGAAACAGCCAAGTTCAGTCCCAAATCCTGGCAATTCTCTTCATGTGGCAGAGCTGGTGACATAAAAAACATTTTCTTGCTAACTGCATTTGTAAGCCTGATTCTGATCTTAAGGAAGAAGAGGAAACGTTTGCCCTTGAGCTAAATTACTACTTGACTTACTTCAAGCTGCCTTCATGAATCTTCTCTCAATTCAAACACAAATTATTTATGCCTTTTCTTCATAAATGCTGCAGTGATACAGGCACTGAATGGTTGCCACCTTCCATCCTGGGGACATGAGCATTTTATTGGCCTGCAGTGGATCCTGGTCCATCCCGCCTCAGAACACTTTTGGTCATTGTGTATAAAAACATAACTACATTTGTTTTTCGAACTCCTCTCCCCCATCCTAGGGTAGCATTAACTGCAGTTCATCTGCCCTGCAGCAAGGATGCAATTTGCCGTTTCTGGGGGCTACCCACTGGAGCAGTGTGATTAAAGCCCCACTTTCCCCCTTGAAGGAAAGAAATGTTCTACCCCAGTCCGAATGATATGGTATGTAGGGACAGTTAACTGCCAGCTCAGGGTCTAGTGACACTGACAACAGGATGGTACAGGATTTCTAACAGGTGTCTCATACATGACACAGAAGCAAGCAGGCCTGTTGTCAAATTCTTTTCCATCTCATTTTTCTCCATTAGGAGAAAGTTGCATTGAAGTAAACAAACAAAAGGGCTATTCACAGTTAACATTGCTTCCCCCTTGCCCTACAGATAGCAAAGTGCATCTAAATGGCTTCCACTCTGACCTCAGCAAACTGATGATGAAAAGAAGGCGACTGTGGGATTATTTGTTTCAGCTTACCTAGATGATGGACGGAGAGATATTCACTGCCACTTTGGTGCCACCTGGCAACATGACACCAAATTCTAGCATGACCCTGGAACAGAAAACAACGTTTGCCTTTGTGATTTTACTATTTATTTTCTTGGGAATCCTCATTGTTCGCTGCTTCCGAATTCTCCTTGACCCCTACCGGAGTATGCCAACCTCAACCTGGGCTGATGGACTTGATGGACTGGAGAAAGGCCAGTTTGACTATGCTCTTGCTTAGAGACTGAGAATTATGGAGGCTCATTTAGCACTCTGATAAAAAAAGAAAAATCCTGGAATATCTCTTTATTTTGTTTCTGGTTTACATTTTTTTCAACTCTTGTAGGAGTTGCAACACACAAATATGCACACTAATAATTAGACACCAAGGCAAGTAAAATTTTTGAACGTAGAATAATGAATCTCCTGATTGGGAAAAAGATAAAGGTTGCATTAGCAGAGCTTTTCTTCAGAATTCATTGGGACAATATGCAGTGTATGTGATCTCTTATAACTAGTTAAGAGACACTAGAGCACGTCTTCTCTGACATAGCCTTTTTATCATTAACAAGATTCTGTGGAAGAAGATGTCTTACAAATGAGGTAAGAATGTGGTTTTATGATTTGTATGTAGTAAATTAGCTTTTCAAGCTCCACGAGACTCTTCTTCCTCTGTCTCCCATGCTCTGAAGTCAAGTGAGGAAGTTTCCTATACCATAAGGTTGAAAGAACTAGAAAACTTCAGGAGAAAAAAATTCCTCTATGTTTTCCCAGGTATTCAATAAGATGCTCTTTCTTAGCATTAAGCAGTGATTAAGCTAGTTATTAAAATCACTGACTGTAATCTTTGTTTTGAATAAGATATGTAATGATTTTGGCCTATCTTTGCCTATTGTGTGAAAACTGGTTTCTATCAAGATAGGTTTACATTATTTTTACAACAGCTTATGCAAACAAATTTCAGTCTTGCATGTATTTCAAACCCTGTCTTTCCACTATTCACTCATCCTGTTTATTTGGTGTTTAAGTCCCACTGCATTGGTTTTGTTTCCTAATTGTATAACAAACAAAAACATTGGTGCTAAGAATCAATAAATAATCACCACCTTCTTGACCTATAAATATCTTTCAATGTGTTTGTACAATGAAAAACCATTCCTAGAAGTCAATGTAAATGAAACCCTATCTGTGTGATTGATCATGGAAAGAAAGATTTATAAGATTGCATAAAATTTAGTAGAACTACTTAGAGGCCAAGTGGATGTTTGCAAGCATTGTTCAGCGGCATTGAAATACTATAGTGGTAACAACATTTGATGTACTGCCAGCAGGGAAAAGGCCACGCTCCTGAACATAGAATAGTCTTGAAAAAGGTCCTAGTGCTGCCAGGCTTCTCAAACATTTCATGGAGTGGGGAAAGGAAGGCACAAGCTGCCTGTTTTCAGACAAAGCCTTAGATTTAGCCGTTTTACTCATTCTATAATAATGACAAGCAGTTGGGAAGTTTTCCTTTGTGCTTTGGCTTGCAGCCTGTAAGTGGAGAAACAAAGCCAGCCCCGTAGCTGGTACAGCTGGTGCTGTGCTGACTCATCCGAGCTGAGGCTCTGACTCTAGCCGTGGCACTTAGAGCTATTTATTTCCCTTTGCTGCTTGTCCTGTCCACCGGTTAAAGGTTGCAGCTATTTGTAGCAGAGGCAGTGGAAGGAGGGGTGGCTCTGCACGTTGGCCACGGCAGTTCACAGGAGGGCAACCAGAGCCCCAAACACAGCTCCCTGACGGGTTCACAAAAAGAAACGGGGCTGGGATCTGTCACTGCTGAAATCTGAGCACAGCTTGTTGCAGGGGTGGTGGGCACAAGCAGACATGAGCACAACTGTGTTCTCCAGAAGCCATGAGGTACTGGCTTTAGCTACAAGTCTGTCAGTGCCAGGGCACCTAGATCAAAGCAAACTCTAACTTTCAGATCATTTCGCAAAAGTAATGACAGTGTGGCATAAAAGAAATGTTCCTGTTGCAGCTGTGCTGCATAAAGCAACGTGTTGTCAGTATTTATGAAGCAGCAGTAACAGCATTTTTCCCTCTGGCTTGGGATTTCTCTCCTATGTCAGGGTCTGTTTGTTTGAAGACTGTACAGTTTATTTTCTTTTGAAAGAAAAAGACTTTTCCTTATAACTGCACCTAAAGAGGGAGGTGATGACTCTGGGCAAGGGAATGTGGCACAGTGTTCAACCCAGGCAATTTGATTCTTGTGTGGGGTTTAGAAGTTGCTAACTGAGGACTGTTTTGGAGACTTAACCAGCGAGCATCTCTGGTATGTTTGGAAGCATTCCAAGGAGATATTTTTGTAAACCACTGGGATAAGTCAGTCTATTAACAGGAATTTAATACTGCTGGGCAGTCACTTTAGAAGACCTATCTGTGGTTGTTGCTAAATTGACTACAGAAAAGATAGTAAATTCACACCAGTTCCCCCGCTGCGGCAGAGACTTTTTCCTTTACACTCAAAGTCTGACAGAAGTTTTCTGAAGACATGATGGTGATTAAATTTTGTGATATCGCACTTTTCCTTTGCCTGTAGAAACCAGACCGACTTTGAATGGAAAGAGTACTATTCCAGTCCACAAAGTGGCCTCTGGCACGTCACTGTGCCTCACAAGTATATGTATGTATTCCCTGTGGAACAACCTGAAATATTAATGAGAATGGAAAGGGAAGGTCTGTGTGCTAATGCAACTCCGCAGCTCTGCATCCCTCTGGTATAGGCTTTTGTTTATTATATCAGTTTGTGTAGAAAATTCTGTGCAATCTTTAAAAACTCTGTCTAGAATGAAAATTTCGTGATATAATCTAAGCAAATATTCTCTTACATACCACGGAGAAAGAAGAAATATGTATATTTTTTTTAATAAATACCAGATATGTGTTAGTTTGTTCAATCTACCTACAAGGAGTTTAAGTCAAAAGCCTGCTAGGAAGAGATAAAGCCAAATAAGGACAGAGATAAAACTCTTTATTGGTAGACACCAGGGAGTAGAGCTGTTTTACTCCAATGAGGATTTCAAGACTTTTCTATCTCAGTCATGACCCTTACATAAGAGCGCTATCCAAACAGCATGGAGCTGAGATGGGAGTCTCTTCTCAGCGACCTCTGGGGTGCATGGGTGTGAGAACAGCCCCAATGCTGCTTCTCCACTGCAGTCAGAGATTTGGGTGCAGCTTCTGCAGACATTACAGAATCACAGAATATTCGTGGTTGGAAAGGACCTTTGAGATCATCAAGTCCAACCAACATTAACTACCTTTAAAGTAGCTCAGGTGTTAGGAGTGACACAGCCACAGAAATCCACAGCTCTGTGCACTCTGCAAGAGCTGTATAGGGGTTGCTGCTGGATATGTACACGTGTGTTGGACCTGCAGTGAAATGCGTCTGCCATTGCCATGCAACTAGCAGGATCTGAGCTTTCTTTCAAAGGTAGGTGAAATTGGGATCCAGCAGCACAGCTGTGCTAACTGGGAGAGAAAAAGAACTCATCAACCAACTGATGTTCGGTTCTCCCTCACCAGAGATGGGGTTTATAGAAATGAATGGACTTCAAATTAAAGTTTCCAAAAAGACACTTTTTTTGTAAATAAGAGGAAATATGAATACAAACTTGTATTATTTTTACTATTTGTTCTATCTGCTATTTACTCTCAGAAAATGCATAATGTTTGATTTTGACAAAGTGGTCTGTGAAGCATAGCTTTGTCATCTTTTACCCCATATGCCCCCAGAAGAGGGCTTGGAGGTACCTGATGCATGGCTATGTGGCCCTGTGAGCCCAATGGGATTGGTACACAGGGATTTTGCAGTTTTGGAGCTCTACACAGAGATACTAGAGACACATTTATGAGATGTGGTCTCATGGGACACTTTCAAGAAGCCTAGTTTACGAGTTGCAACCTCTGCTCTGATCCATAGACTGTTTAATAGGAAATGATACTCAATTTGGTGCAAAGATCAACAAAGTTGCCCATGTCAATGACTACCCAGAAGCAGCCTACAGAAACCCAAGAACAGCAGGAAAGACGCCAAAACCTTTGATGTGCAGGGTCTGTGGCCATGACTTGAATTTCCTCCAACACAAAATCTCAAATTTTTTCATCCTGGTTTATTGAAATAAGTTTAGTATGTAAAACATGGCAAGTGTCTATTCATACTGATGTAGTTTGCATGAAAACAAAGCTATTGGTTTCCCACATTTCTTATCCTGTTTTCAGTGCTTCTGGAGTTCTGCAGCAAAGTTTTGGACTTCTTTTTAATACATAGATTTGGTGTCATTTCTGCAACATTGATATGTGAGGCTGCCACGGCTCCTCCTCTTTTGCCAGCTTCACTGTGAAAGCAGCTGACCCTATAACAATTTCTCTTCTTTCCCTCTTGGCATACTAACTAATCAATCCCCTTCATGCCCTTAAGTGTCTGCATTGTTATTTTTATGGTCTAGAAGGAGCAGTGAGGAGTGAAAGGCTTTTTTCAAGGGGGAGATGAAGACAACTTGTTACCACTGCTAAGGCAGGATCTGTGAAGCGTAGGCTTCTGTCCCATGTTGAAGTCACTGCGCACTAGTCAACGGGGTAGTAGAAAATGCGTCCTTCATTCTGATAATAACTGTAAAACATAGTAAGTCCTATCATGCTTTCTTCTGCTTTGTATGAGCTCTGGTTTTTTACTGAGGAAGAAGCAGTGGTGCAGCAGCTGCACCCAACCTGCTACTTAGACCAGTGCAAGATCTCCAAGGGGACTGGGGGATTTGGTGCAGTGTTGTTGTCCCAGCAACTTAATAACCAGTGCCTGAACTAGACTGTACTTTCATCTTATGGATTTGATTTTCAGTGAGATTCTCTACTTTTCATCTGAATTGGTTTAAAATCTTACCTTTTCTCTTAGAATTGGTATTAGAGGTTTAAATACAGAAAAGTGGTACTGAGAATCACATCTAAGCAGACAACTGCTTTTACACACAAGGAAGCCAAGGCAAAAAACGTAAGGTTTTTGACTCTCTGTTCCACATGAGGAAAAAATGACAAAGGCCAGAGTCAGAATCTCTAGGGATTACATCTTAGAGTAAACTATGTTTAATAACCCCCGAGTCTGAGACAGGAGAAAGACTCACACATAATGACAGCCCCTCATCTTTGTAATTCCATGGCTAACACTGATGATTGCTTCTGACTCCAGTGTAAATCGAAACAGACCTAAAGGTCTTTAATCTTGTTACATCAGTCACAATATCTTCGCAAAAGAAAAAGAAGCATATTGATGAAGTTTTGGCAGTTGGAGGGTCACATTCTTAAGAGCTCGTTCCCCGTGGCTTTGGCTTGAGGTAATTGACTTCAGCTGCATTACTTTAGATTTACATTAGTGTAACTAAGAATTGAGGTCCAAATTTCTAAACATGTTCAGCTGCATCAAAGATTTGGTAGTGCTGCACTAATGTTTAATATATGCGCAGTTATTTTTTCTTTTATCAACTAGCTTTTAGGAGCAACACTCATTGGCTCCTAAGCTTTAACAGGTTTTATCAATGCCATAACATTACTATGGTGACAACATGCTTTCACAGGCTTTCTGATGTGACGGAACATAACTTTATTCGCAGTGTTTGCCAGTTTCATAAAGCAAGCATTAAATTTACCATAGATAGCCCCATTTCTATTCTATTACTAGATTTTTGTTTAGGCTTTACAACTGGCTGATTTGTTTGTTTGTTTGTTTTCCTTTTTTTTGTTTTTTTGCTTGCATTCTGGGCAGTTTTTGGCAGAGACTTGAAAATTGTCCTGTTTCCTATAAAATCTTGATTTAAGGTTATTGGAAAATTTTTACTTGTGGCTTCTGATCAATTTGGATAGATACAAAATATCTCACTTGTGTAAAGTTTAGCCAGCCATTATAAAAAATAATGATCTTGCTGATACTTTCTGTATTTTGTCTTTTATGGTGAACAGCAGGGTGCAAAGAGTTGGTTAACCAGAAAGGAGTGGCCGTAAAACATTACTGTGTATACAGCAATTGTGTAAAATGAGATGTCTCCTCTGTTTATCACCTGGACTTCTTGGTGTCAGGAGACTGCATTACACATTGCTGCTTCTCTTTCTTAAAAATGATTGGCATAAGATAATTTTTTCTCTTCCTATCTTGTCATTTAATATTTTTCTGCCTCAGTTTCTTTTTCCTGTAGTTCTTCCTTCTGTTTGAGATTCCAAGTTCAAATGCCTTTGTCTGCTTGCTGCCAAAGCTTTACTTCTCCCAGAAAGGGTCATTTCCAGGTGTAATCAAGCAAGAAGACGTGCTGCAGTGGCCAAGGTAACAAAATACACAATGAAAGAATTATGGCAATCAATCAGAGCTTTGAAATGGTTGAAGAATTGTGATTTTTATCTATGTCTTCCACATCCTCGTGACCTATCTTATGGCCTACCTGGTCAAGAGTATTATTTTTAGTCATTGTAGCTCCTACCATAAAAATGGACTGATCAATTCCATCATTATTAGCTTCAGAAGGCAATGTGACTGGGTTGTGAACAAAAATGCAGCTTCTTCCTCTGAAGTACTGTAATATGTTGGCCCTACATATCTCACTAGCAATTATCATGACAGTGCAAACTTACCATATGATGCAATGTTTTCAACTTTTCTGGAGCTTCTCTCTAGCCTATATAGAAAATGGGTGTTAGTAAGGTAGGAGAATGCTTACATACACAATAATTAAAATGAAAGTTTTGAGGTGACTATAGTCTGTGGTTTTGTAGAATTTGATTAATAGTAAGTACTGGTTGGTCCATATGTTGCTGGTTACATAGCAGCAGACACAGAAATAATAAACAAAATCACAATGTGCTAAATATATCCTGGAGTTTAAGATATAGATGGAGAAAGTTGTTGCCTAAAACAAATGGATAATGTAGAAATACCGTATAGAATTGTATATCAAGATTAGGAAGTCTCCCATGTGTTTAGAAAATAATTGTTCACAATTGCTACTTAGTACATTTTTAAAAATGGTTTGTCATCTTAGGTATGTAAGTAGTCCCTTGACTTCAGTGCACTGAAATTAGCTTACATGCTTTGAAATCCTTCTTGATCTGTTCAAACACATTTATCAAAAGACTAATTTTCTGATTGCAACAATGCAAAAAAGAATCCAATGCATTTACATAAAGATGTGTTAATCACTTACAACTAAACATGTGACAGTATTACCTGAAGCAATCTCTGCTATGACATAATGTATAGAGCATGTTTTTCTAAGATAGTGAACAGCATAAAATCCTAATGTAAACAAGCACAATAGCTGCTATCTCTGTATGTCTACTTGAAATCACTCCTCTACCCCACATTGTGGAGTTTGTATCTGTATCTGCATTACATAGACATATATAGTATGTTTACTGTGCTTGCAGTTTGTATAGGAAAACACAACTGGAGTATAAAGCTCAAAGATAGCCCAGCTACAGCGCTAAAAAGCATGTTTGCCTCAGCACTGAACAGAACCTGGGTAGGTTCAGCAGCCCTTGCTAAGCTGTTGATACTTGGTACTCATAACCAAGTTTACAGAAAATGGGATAGACCTCACAAGCATCCCCATCCCTCTGGACTGTAGCACTCACAGTCCATGTAACTCTCAGAGTAGAAAACCCCTGAGCCTCCTCTCCATGATAACTGCATATTGGAATTGCGGAAACCCTGGAAAAGACCCATTCATTCTCTTTATAGAACAAAAATGGTGCTTGAGAAGTATGGAGTTACGCTAACATACAAAGGATGCATCATCACCAGAGATAGACAAGAAAAGATTTTTTTTTTTTTTTAATGTATGCACATTAGTAGCAGTATTAGCATAAGTTGTTGATAGACACACAGAGTCACAGAATTACAAAGGTTAAAAAGAACAAGGGGAGTTCTGGTTAGATCAGCTTGCTCAGGGCTCTGTCCAGCTGGGTTTTGAATATCTCCAAAGATGGAGATCCCACAGGCTCTCTGGGTAACATGTCCAGTTATTTGATCATCTTCAGGTTAAAAAAAGAACCAACCTGTTGGAATTTCCTATGGTGAAACGTGCTCATCAACTCTCATCCTTCCACTGTCCACCTCCACCTTCTCTGCACCCTCCAGTGGGGTCAGCTGTAGGCAGCAGTAAGGTGTCACCTGAGCTTTCCCTCCTCCAGGCTGAACAAACTCTGGTCCTCCAGCCTCTCCTTATGCATCAAGTGCTCCAGCCCTCTGATCGGCTTGGAGCCTGCGGGGCTTGCTCTGGAATAGCCACGCCTGGGCAGCCCCCGACTGGACACAGTTGACCAGACATGTCTCCCCAGTACAGAACAGAGAAATATCAGTGGCCTGGACCTGCTGGCTGCACCTTTGCTCATACAGCCCAGGATGTGGTTGTCTGCCTTCACCACAAGGGCACACTGCTGGCTTACGTTGTTTTCCTCACAGAAACACTGCTTAGCAATTCCAAGTGCATTTTCTTGCAAAGTAAGGCTCACACTGGAAGCTCAACTGCCTAAAATCTGCTGTCATGGAGGTTATTTTCGGGGGGGGTTGTTTCATGCAGGAAAATTAAACAGTAGGGTTTGGGTTTTTTTTAAAAAAAATTCATCTGTAAATTTTCAAATTAAAAATCCAGAGGGAAAGTTGTAGCTAACCTAATTTTTCTCATTTTCTCTTTGTGGAGAAGTACAGCAGGACTTAGTTGATGATTCAGTAATGGCACTAGGAAAATAAATATACTTCCTTTTTATTTTCAATCCCTTTCAAATCTTCCTTGCAGTACGTACCCATTAAAAAAACAAAAAACCAAACAAACAATCAAAAAAAGCCAAACCAAAAACAACAGAAAGAAATCCAACAACAACAGAAAACCCCAACCCTTTTCTGCAATTAATTTCAATGGCTGCTTGGGCGTGCAAGGATAGTTTTTGTCTTAGCAATGGTAGCTGAAAAAGGGAGGACGTTTGGTGTGCAGTTTACTTCCCTTCATAAAGTTATTCGGTAAAACCTTTCAAACAACTTGAGTATCTAACTATATTACTCTGGTATGGCTCATTGTCTCTTCCTATAGTCTTCCTAATTTGATAAGACCATTTTTTCATAAACAACATTAAAGCTATCATATGCCAGGGTGTTATGTGGCAACTAATGGCAAAACTGATCTTTTCCACAGCAGAATAGGAGAGCATCCCATGTAATGGTTTTATGTGTGTTGCCTACGTACCTTTTCATTCCAGGAGCTAGATTCTGAAAGCAAAGATTAATGAGAAATCATTATTGCTGCTGAAATGGAAATCCACCTAGAACTAATCATAAAGCTGTTTTTCCCCTGTCAAACATGTTTCAAATGCTGGATATACCAGAGACTGTTTAGACAGGTTTTCTGGTTTTATTTTTCTATGTACAGGATTTGAGCTTTCAGCACTTCCACTCTGCTTATACTGTTTAGATTATCTGCATCCAGGAAAAGTGCCTTTCTGTTGTACATAAAGCATCTACAGTTTGAACAGCAGATTTACTAGAAAGAAAGATCAGTGCTGAGTGAGGCTAGGTCCACATCCCTTGGTTTTAAGAGAATTATTTTTTTTTTCTCTACAGATCTTCAGTATTCATTTTTTTTTCAGAGAAAACAAGAAGATATATAAATATTTTATTGAAAATCTGTCATTTTCTTCTATTTTTCTTTCAAAAATGTGGAATAGCACAGGAAGGGAAAGGTGCATATTTCTCAATTCCTTCCTGATTTTAAGAACAGGGTTGATGGGAGTTGTCTCTGTTAGGACCCAACTTCTCCCTCATTAATTGTGAAAATCCATTGTTTCTCTGGGAAAGGAATTTTGAAATCTGCGAGTCCTCCACTGAAAAGAAAATTTCATCTCTGTAGAAACATGACACAGGAAGATCAGTAAGATAAACCAATACACTGGGAAGCAGAAGCTGCTAAGAGAGGTTGGTCTGCTTATGAGCTGCGGACTGCTGATGTAATTTTCTTAAGTTCATTTCTTAATTGCTGTTATTGATTTAGAGATCTTTCATGGATTTCAAGTTCCAAAATCAAGACAAGTGTGCAAGACCTGTATTTTGACTTTGGTTATTCCAGGACTACATCTGATTTTCAGTGATACAGTTATATTTGAAGAAAGTTCACAGAAGATCAGTTCTGTGTGGCTAAGGCTGTGTCCTCAGCTTCAAGCTGTGTCACACTGAATGCAAATTATATTTTTAGAGACTGAACTCCCATCCAGGAGAGCACGTGCAGAGGTGGGAGCACATAAAGGACTTACCACAAGACAGTTAGCAAACAAAAAGCATCTGCTGCCAGTTGACTGCCTGCTTGCTATAGATTCAAGAGCAGAGCTGGACATGCTGGGAATTACAGACCTGAAAGTCATAGCATGTGCAAAGCCTAAGAGGGAGTCTTATAGAGTACTATGTAGAAGACAGATTGCCTGTCTTCTAAAAAGTGGTCAAGGGTTGCTCTCTGGAGTGAAAAAATGTTTATAATGCTGAAGGGCTTTTGTATGGAAGGGCTGTCAGTGTATTTTCTATTAGGGTTATTGTAGAGGTGGGAGCACTGATCTTTTGACATTGATGATAACCCGGAAAACAAGATGCAAAAGTAATAAACCTCCAGTGTATCTGATCCATTTAACTACTTCACATGATGTTGTCAATTAGTTTATGTGTTTTGCCTCCACATTATAATGATAATATTTCACATTTGCAACATATATGCTTGAGTATGCTAGATACACCTATAATAATTAGATAATGTAAAATTGAAACTGAAATGGACAAAGATGTCCCATGCTTTTTTGTGTAGTTAACATCTATCTTTAAAATATTGCATAAGAATTGGAAAATATAAGCACAAGCCTATAAATTTGTTAAGTTGCACAACTTTCAATCTTCACAGTGCTGTATTTCAAAGCTGGGTGATGTTTACAAATTATTCTGATGATGGGGCTATATTTGGGATTGGGACAGACTTTGAAAAACTAAATACACAGTCATAACAGATGTGAGGCTGCTGCAATTACACTCTGAGATCTCCCAGCTGACTTCTGAGGAGCTGCTCACCTCACTTGGTGTAAATGTCAAGGCTGTTTATTGACCCTGTTATTTCATGACTGCTTCCCTTTCTTCTTTCATTGAGAGTTCCTTCCCTATTCTTGCTAAATATGGAATAAAGTTCCTGAGTATGGGATTTTTTAACAACACTAGATCTATCTTTTGAGACCAGAAATATTTTAAGACATATAATTGGATTTGTGGTAGCACCTCTGCTTTTCTACAACAGTATTTGGTTAATCACTCTTCCAGCCCCCTGTTTTGTGCTTACCACAGTTTGGGCCGGACCTGAGACAGAAAATACCAGTGATTTAAGACTTTCCTTGCATCTTTCTAATAGCAGGGCCAACTGGTGTCTCCTTTGGTGCACAGATGTGCAACTAGACTGCCTCAGTTTCTCTACAGCTCTCTATAGCCCCAAGGAACAATTTTGTCTGTCAGAAGGAGCTGGAACAGCCTATGCAATACTGCATCAGCTGTGCCTTACTGCCAGACACACACCTTCCTCTTGAGGCTATGAGGAAAGTGGCTAGAGCTCGTATGACTACTTTAATCCTCCCATGCCAAGGAAATGGCACGGTAAAGCGGTGAATCAAACATGTCAGGCCTGGATCAGGCCCAGGAGGCTCACGGCTGTTGTTAGGGTAATGCTCCTCAGCATGCCCACTGCTAGCGAAAGCAGGAGCTGAAGAGTGGGAGGAAAGACCTGCAGGAACAGGTTAGAATTATTGAGATGGCAGGAGAGCAGAGCAGCTGGGAGGGCAGAGCGGGCACGGCACTCCTGCTGCTGCTGACCTCTGGAGAGAGCACAGCACTCTGCCACAGGACATAGCTTCTGTGCATTCATTTCAGGAATTTCTCTGAACATTCATTTCCTCTAATCCGAGTTAATGCTGGCCTTTTTATTGTCTTTTTAAGCTTAATTGAGGCTAAGATAGAACAAAATCCTTGAGGCGGAACCTTAGACTAAGGGATGAGGCAGAAGGCGTCTGCTGCCACAGGTGGGTGTGTTGTCCAGGGTGAGTTGTATATGTGCTGTTATTGGGGGATTTCTCCTCATGGTCTCCTTGTTTTTCAGCATCTCCTTGCAAAATGCAAAACCAATGATGCTACATCTGGACTGTAAGTACGAGACATTTTATGCTCACATTTAGACAAAATTTCTTTGCCAGTCATTGACATTTATGAGACTAACTAAAGTTCAGTCTTTCCTGAGCAGAAGATTCCATATTCAAACCCAAATGGTTACATCAACAGTACAGTGGTTTCAATAAAAACACTACATTTGGCTCAATTTATCATTCAGTTAAAGGTTGCAATAACCAATTAGGAAAAATAAAAAGATATACCAGTGTAAACTGGTGCAATTACTTGCTCGTGTAACTGTGACTTAAATTACGCTTGGCAGTATGCTAGGCATGGAAGGCCTTCTGTGAAAGTCTTTGGCTCGGGCAGGTTGGTTTGGCCACCCTTTCTGGCAGCACTACTCATGCACTGATGGTAAAGGTGGCTGAACTTAACGAGTGAATTAAAGTATTCCCTGCTAAACAATGATGACAATTACTTCAGAAGCATGTGTTTCTGTTAAACAATGAGATGTTGACCAGATAGGCTCTGGTGTAGGTGCACGACAGCGTGAGAAATAGACTTCTGCATGTTGACAGTAGGCTGATTAATTTGAAGCCATACCTTTGCTGGGTGCAAAAGTTAATGAGCAGCACAACGTTGCCACAGGTCTCTCCCTGACTGGATGGAGTATACTGGATCTCCCTGGAGAAGGATATCCCTTTACTCAGAAATCCTTTTAGGAAAAGGGTCAATTCTCTGGCATGGTCGCTTCTGAGGGCAAGTAAATCTGTCATGCAAGGTAAGCTGAATACAACAAAGGAAGAAGGGTTTATTTTCCCACTCATGATCCACTGACCAGTGCTAGAAATTCCTGCAGTTGTACTACCAACATGACCATGAACAGGATGACACACTGGGGTGAGTGGGCTTTCTCTAACAAGCAATGACTACAGTGTCTTGGAAAGTGGTAGACAGAATCCAAAAAGACGTCATTAGAAAAAAATGCAACAGAAAGACAGGGAAATGTAGCCAGACTGAAAGAAAAAGAGAAACAGTCAGTCTTACACATAATTATAGAAGTGTGCAACAGGACCAAACCTGACATGTACACACACAAAAAAGAGAGAAACTGGAGTAAAAGAAAGTATATCCCAAAAGAAAGAAATCACGGGAAACCACGTGGTTATACTGAGAGATCACCCCCATCTTTGCAAACCACCTACTTTCATTAACAGTGATCTATCTGCCAGTGCCTGACCACTGTTTTAAGCTCCACCTGCTCTTGTAAAATGGAAGCTCAGCATGCGTAATAGTACTAGTTATTTATGATTTGTTTGCTAAAAACCGCATGGTGCTGAAGCGACAGAGATCATGTGCTGGTTTATGTAAAACTGGCCATTTTAGAAAGAACAAACATTGCTTCCTATTTCCTTGAATCTATCCTTTCATGAGGAGGAGCCATTGTTTTCCTGGTGTGGTTTTTCTTTTTTTTTTTTTTTTTTTGATAACAGAAGAGTTTAAGCAAAGCAGGCACTCTTTAGAGTATATACTGATTTTTTAAATGCAAATCAATGAAGGTGCTAGATGTTTCTCAAACAATATAAAGTTATCTGAAATGGGTGTTGTGAACGTTTCCTCTACAGTAGCACCTTCTGGCACACCCTGGCTGTTTGCAGTAGGTGATGGTTGAGAATGTGATGGGAGGAGATGCACAGAAGTGTCTGTGTTCTACCATCTGTTAAGCTGCTTAATAAAAGAGCTCTTTTATTAAAGAGGCAGCCAAGGCCTCTTTATTATCAAAGGTGTATCCTAAAGAAAAGGTCCAACTTGGAGTTCTCCATAAATGCCACCCAACAACTTTTCTGTCACATCAGTAAAGGTGTTTTCATCCCTGCTTAACCTTTCATCTGAAATAGCACATCTTGGCAGCAGCTAGTCAGAAAAGTGTTAAAAGACATGCCCAGTGGGCATGATGGGTTTCTAACCAGAAACCCTTTCCAGCTTCAGGGTGATACACGGTTATATCAGCTGGGGGGAAGGGGGAAAAGAGAGGCGATGGGTGGATAGGAGAGACCAGATGAATAACTGGTTGATCTTGAATGAGGTTCCCTAAGAGCTCCAAGTGTTGCTATGCAATGGTGAGGGTTTGTAAGGAAACCTGAGAGAAGGGAGTGAGAAGGTGGTATGTAAACTAGTGGTCATGAGAGTAACGGGGCTCACCTCCACTGCCCGGGCTGACTGAAGTCTCTGACTCACAGCCTTGTTTTCCAGCTGGGGTAACTGCAGGTGTTTCTGATTCTTAGTAGAGCAGCTTTAGTCCTGGTAGGACAGAGGGAAGAACTGGTGGCACAGGCTGATGTCTGGATGTAAAATGAAACCTCTGGTGTTCTGAGCTACTGTGGTGGGAAAAAATAGCCCCTTCAACTACTTTTCTGTAAATCTGTTCAGGGTTGTGAGCTTTGCAACAAGGCTGATGGTGGATTGTAACTCTGTGGAGTGACAGGCTCCTGCTGGTGGTACAGGTCAGTTGGTAGGATCTGCAAGTCCTCCAGGGGACAGCCTGTGAGATCTCTGTCCCCTGCATTTGCACTGATCAAGCAGGATGAATGTCTTACTCTGTCAGGTTGTGGCCCACAGACAGGATGGATATGTCACCCTAGAGATGACACTGATTGTTCTTTGTATTTTTTTTCTCTTTTTTCCCTCCTCCTCCCTCCTACAGGGGAGGCATAACAAGGAAAGAGAAAAGTGCTTATGGACATGGGACTGCCCACTCAAAGCAGGCAGCTGATGAGAAAAAACTGTTGGTTTGGGCTACCTGCTGCTTGTAAGGGGGAATCTTCCTGAGAAATACAGAACTGGTATAAACTTGATTGGATTCCTTGGTTTTTCATAGCATCAGCAGAAGAGGTATAGACTCCAGGAGAAATGACAGTCCCAAATTAGCTGCAACTTTAGGCTGATGAAGGTCCCAGCCAATGGTGCCTTGTCTTAGAGACTGGTCAAGGTGCAGCTCTTGGAAGAAAAGGGCCGGTGGACCTTGAGGTATGACTGGGTTTGTCAGAGGTAAACACTGAATGTGTGAAGGTACATATCAACCTGAATGTATAGCTACTCTAGGTAGAACATGTTGCAGTTCACCCAGCTGGAGACCACAAATCATGTCCTGTACTCATGTGCGGATGCTGGAGTAAGCCTGATTTTATGTGTGCATCTGTGTGAGCATGCGTGTGTGTGTACAGACACACACTCTGAGGTCATGCAGTCAACCAAGATTGTAGCCTGCTGTTACAAACTCATACAAAATGTCTGCTGTGTTTTACCTACAGCGAGGGCTAGTACGCTGACTGCCTGGCTGGGACCGGTATTTGGCTGTTTCTTTGCCTAATCATTTCAGGTTTGTTTGCCTCCTACTTCTGTGTGCTTCACACTTAATTTACAAGTGGCTAAAAGCCAGTTTCTCTGAGAACTTAGTCCCTTTGCAGACGTTCTCAATTATTTATGCCTTTCTTCAACAGTGAGTCTATTGTTCTTCTGCCTCGTCTGCAATGAATCCTTGTTTCCTCTATGTGAGGAGTATTCTCTGTTATACAAGGATGCTCCATTTTTCGCAATAGCTGGTCTCAAATTACCAAAAAGCTAGACAGTTTCTGTAGGTGATGATTTAAAGGGATCTTTGTTGGAGCACATAACTACAATGCAGTGGGCAGAGTAATAAACGTCACAGGGAAGAACTTACATGGGGGAAAAGAGTGCCTGATTCCCCATGGAGCTGTGAACATTTGCTAAAAAGATTATTCAGTGAGAATTATCCTTAAAGTAGAGAGTGGTGCAAAGCCTGGTTGTTGTAGGGGTAAGAATGTGATGTGCATGGGTAGTGCCCCATGCTATTTTCTCCTTCTTTGTTGTCAGTCTCTTGTTTTTGCTTATCAACATTATTTTCTTCAAAAGTGACTAGGTCTCTGGCTTTTTTAATTGGTTGAAATTAACATTTTCCCTTGCTCTTGGCTTGCAACTTGCAAGCTTTGTTCAGCACAAGGCTATTCTGGCCATGCTCACTAGCAAGCAATCTTGTTATATTGTTTATGGTGCTTCTGCTATGACTTCTCAGAATTGTCTTCTGAAGTTTTTACTTGGTCTTGTTTAACATAGATTTCTACTTTCTTCTCCGCTCCAGTTTAAATATAGAACATTTCTCTTAGCTGGCGCATTACAACTTCTCTAATTTTATTCCTCTCTTTAAATAGTTCTTCTATTCTGACTCCCCAAGCACTGTCTTGTTGCTTGTCTTGAGACAACTTTCTTCAGTTGCTTTTTAGCTTTCATTATAATTACTATGAAATTTCCTCTTTGTGTTTAAGACATTTGTGGAAATTTTCTACTCTTTTAACATTGAGTCCTTATCTACCTAAAATGTCCTTCCTTCTTCTATCTTCCTCAGATTGCGAAAAAAAAAAGGATGCCCTGTTAAATTCTTTCTGCCTCAGTTTACAATGATGTTAAAAAAAACCCCACAACTAGTGATATCACACACATGTTTTACTGGACAATGTTGAAAGTCACCTGAAGAGAGTTCAAGCAAGAAATGTTGATAAAGATGGCAGAAAACACAACAGAATGATATAAATGAGTACTAAAAGTATTTTAAAACAAAACGTATCTTTCCCTCCACATACTTAATTTTATTTAATGAACTACGAGTAGTAGTTGTCCAACCATTTTTAGCAATGAACTTTCTATTTGATGAATTCTGCATCTTAGTCAAAGGAATATGCTGTATATGGGCCTTCTACTGGGTATAACTTATATCATCAAATCTCTACATAAAACTTATGAGACCATCCTTTTCCTGAAGGTCTTAATAAGCTAACTGCATCTTAAATAGGTAAAGCTGGATGAAAAAATGATCCTTCTGTTCACAGCCATAAAAAACAGGCAGAATTCTTGGCACATATGTATATGCCTAATAATAGATTTTTTAAAACTTACTTTTTTCAGCTTGAAAGCAGTATAATTGTCTAACAAACAAAATTGTTTCGATCTTATTGCGGCTAATTCTCCATCTCAGAGTTCCCAGATTACTTATTTTGCCATATAGATGGGCAAAACTAGTATACATGAGTAACTATTGACCTTCCTCTATTCCAAAGCACAAAACTAAAACAAAGAGCTAACATACCTTGTCAGTAAGGAATTGATCATAATGTTAGGATTATCATGTTAGGAATCTTCTCTAGAGAGTCTGAATAATTAATTCCAAGGGTGGGGTGTGAATGGACAAACACTTTTAAATCTCTGGTCTGTTTCCAAGCAGTAAGTGCCATTTTCAAGTTAGAGAGTTTATATATATATACAAGCTAGTATAACAGGACACATAATTTTCAAAGCCTTTCAATTTTTTGCTTTCTAAAAGCAACCATGCTTTACAGTAAAACTATTCTTCCTGGGCTCTTTACTTATTAAAATTAGCAAAAATTGTAGGTAATTTTTTTTAACCTTCATGGAGGGTGGTTCACTGACTGCCCATTTGTGGGCACTCTGGGCCACTATAATGTGTTGGTGCTTTACAAAGGTGCGTTTAGAGTTTTCATAAATATACTTGTTATTGAAATGGGAGAGCAATGAATCTGTAGAGCTGTATCTGAACAATTGTTATACGAGTGTTATTCAGCAATGAAGACTGCTGTACTAAATTTCTGTAGCTGCTATCAGTCACTTGGCACCTTTAATATTTTTGCTTGAACTCTGCTCACATGTAAAACTTCATCCACTGGTAAAATTCCTCTGACAAAATTGTTTTATAAGGTTGAAAAGACATAAATACTGTGAAAGCACATGATAAATGCTTGTCCATTGCAAAGAAATTGTGAAATTGACATTGTAGGCTCAGTCTCAGTTTTAGCTACGGAAAAACTGATGTTGAAAAGTTTGAAACACGATGACATATAGTTAAAAAAAGAGGAAGGAGGTAGGTGTTGCTTTTTGAACAAGTTTCTTCTTTTCTACCACAAGACTTCACTAGTTTTATTGTTATAGTTTCTAGCAATTTAGGAAAACCTGCTATCAAAGGAGGCAATCAAATAACTGCACTTCTTTACCTATAATCTGGATAAAAATGCTGACTGTTTTTAGCTAATATCATAGATTTGCTTCAACTGCAGTAAAAAGAAGCCTGCATGTGAGGAACCTTGGGATCCCTGTATTTTAGGCAGGTCAGGAAGGTGACCTGACTGAAGGAATTGCTGATCCAGACACTAACTGTTCAGATAACTGATATAAATTGCCCAGATTTCATGCATCTTCTATTCTATAAATGTCTGCTTTAAAAACGAACTTCAGTCTGGTTGCCTTGAAGCTGGAAGGAGAAACCATTAATTAGGGAGAACAATATAATAAAGCTTAACAATATATAAGTCAATGAAACATTAATTCCTTAAAATGCAAACAAACCCCCTGAAAGTCAACCAAAAAGGGGTGGGAAACAAGACAATATTGTATTCTTAGAATTTGCTATGAAGACATGGAAAAATACCATGCCCAGCACACATACTTGCCAGAAATCTCTCTTTAGAGAGGGACACAGAAAAAAAGCTGTCTGTTGAGCTAACACATTGCTTAACCAAGGTTTCGCAACCAGAATTAATCCTTGCCATTTGGAGAGTGATTAAGTTTTGGCTGAACACATCTGACTATTGTAGGAAACTAAGGTTCTCCAATTATGTTATCTGTTTCCCTTAATTTTTAAAACTAGTTTTAATTTTTCAATGAAATTCAAAATGGGACCCACAACCTTGCAGATATGTTTCCACAGAAACAGAAGGTAGAAGAGAGAGAAGGCACTAATTAGGGTATCCCATTTAACATCACATTAACTTGAGTTCTTTTCTGTGTGGCCAACCAGCAAGCCAAGAAGACTAATTACAAGTACATAGATCAGACACAAAGGTAGATCAAGTAGATCAACCCTCGCTTACTGCCTTTTGCACCTGTGGAAGGGAACATGGTGGCAAAAAAGGAAAGAGAAAATGCTGATGTACAATAAAAGACGTATGAGCTGGAATTGTTGTGGTGCAAGTAAAAAGGGGAAACCAAGGCCCATTTAGTTCTGCTGTCTTAAAGAAACATCTATTGAAGTCAGTGTTCTGTGTGTAACAACAAAGTTACAGCTGGCTTTGCAGGTTTCAGCTCAAACTTGTTGGCTGTTAAGATAACTTTGAACCTGAGTTTGGAGTCAATTTTGGCCTATTTGATGTCAGTAAATTATGAACTACAGCCTATGCATTCTGAGCTGGAGCCTCCAAACTCCTCAGTGCAAATATAGGCAACAGCGTGGGAAGGTGTATCTTAAAAACCAGCGAGTTCTGCTCATGAATGAAGTCCTAGCAATTGTCTTTTATAGGTTCTTTGGGAAAACATGCATTCTCCCTCTGAATCATAGGGAAAGAGAAGCAAGAAAATAGAGGCTTCAGCACAACTTTACAGCTGTTGTGGGCAGAGCTCAGGAGTTGCGAAGACCTTCCTCTACTTAAGAGTCTGTTGAAATGCTGTTTGCATTCTGGCTGCCAGAAAGAACTCAACCTGAGTTTCTCTCCCCTCCCTTTCCTTTTTCAGTTATTTTCAGCTGATATAAGGTCGTTTGGTTGGCACATTTGAAGGACTATGCAGTTCTGGTTCTCCTGCAAAGGAGAGAAAGCTGCAGAACTCCCAATGTACTCTTGCCCAGAGTTGATGCCCCACTGAACTAGTGTGATCATACTTCTGAGTTTACATGTTGTGGCTTCAACACAGGTTTTTACCTATCCCATTGATACCTATACAACAAAGCTGATGAATGTCAGAATTCCAGCTGGAAACATCACTGACTACAGCAGCATACTGTATTACGTTTATATATGAGCTATGGACTTGTGAATACCAGCAGTATTGGCCTATTTTTTAGAGCTTTTCCTCTCTGAAGAAGAAAGATACATTACTTCACAACTAACCCACAATTAGTCCATGATGACTCTTGTTAGCACTGCTTATAATGAAAATCTAGCTATTTCAGAACGTGTGCCAAGGAGAAATTTCCAATCTGATGCTTTAGCAACTACTCATTGCTTTGCTTCCTTTGAAAGCAGATTTGTGCACTTAGTTTCACTTCACTATTACCATAAGCAGCAATTAAAATGAGTTAGAAAGTTCTTCAGTTCTGATTCTTATTCCACCTGTAACAGTTCAAACTAGAGCCCAAGTCAATAGATGGACTAATTATTTAGAGAAAATCAATGTATCAGAAAAAAGCCTATGCATTTACACCTTTGAGCAACATGTGTTGACAAACAAAACTTGGATGCGTATAGCTATCATTTTTGAGATAGCTCTAGTGGTCTGGACTTAAAACTGCAGAAGTTCAGAAGAGATTTACTGGAAGGTCAGCCATGCTTACCTCTCAGGGCGGCACCTCCTCTTAGAGGAACTGAGCAGACAGCTACTCATGGTGCCCTCCAATAGCATCTGGCCCCAGTCCTTTTGACCCTTTTGACTTTTTCTGCTTTTGGAATACTTAAAAGTACAGCCTCCAGAGAAGACAGTGAGACAGTTTACTTACTTCTGCCATATTTACACTCTCCAAATGTTTTTTGCGTTTTGCATTTTCCTGTATCATTTTAGATTTGAGATAAATTTTGCATGTATCTTGATTTATGTTGTAGACTGTAATTTAGGCACGTAAGCAGAATGTGAAAGTTTTCATCCTCTCTCTGCTGTGTACGAAACATTCTGTGTTTAGTCAGGGCAAACAACATAATCCAGATCTTACACAGAATCATAGAATTGTCTAGGTTGGAAGGGACCCTTAAGATCATCAAGTCCAACCATCAACCTAACACTGTAAACCATGTCACTAAGCACTATGTCAACCCATCTTTTCAATACCTCCAGGGATGGTGCCTCAACCACTTCCCCAGGCAGCCCATTCCAATGCTTAATAACCCTTTCCATGTAAAAATTTTTCCTAATATCCAATCTGAACCTCTCCTGGTGCAACTAGAGGCCATTTCCTCTTGTTCTGTCGCTTGTGACTTGGGAACAGAGACCAACCTTTGCATCTCTAGAACCTCCTTTCAGGTAGTTGTAGAGAGCAATAAGGTCTCCCCTTAAAGCCTCCTTTTCTCTGGGCTGAAGAACCCCAGCTCCCTCAGCCGCTCCTCATAAGACTTATTCTCCAGACCCCTCACCAGCTTCACTGCCCTTCTCTGGACCCGCTCCGGCACCTCAATGTCTTTTTTGTGATAAGGGGCCCAAGACTGGACACAGTATTCGAGGTGAGGCCTCACCAGTGCCGAGTACAGGGGGACGATCACCTCCCAAATCCTACTCACCATGCTGTTCCTGATACAGGCCAGGGTGCTGTAGAATCTACATTATTGCTGTAGCTTTGTAGCAGTGTTTAGTGATTCAAACACTGCAACTTTGAAATATGTTTCTAAGCTGTAATATAATAGGGCTTATGGAGACTTCACAGATGCTAAAGAGGCTTGAAGGATCTTTCTAGGCTCAAAATGCCATTTATAGTTAGAATCTTGGGCTTAGAGTTTACCCCCTTGTCTTGTGTGGCCCACAGATGATGCCAACATATCACAGATAAACATCTTGTGTCAGAGCTGGGATCATTATTAGTTGTTGTCAGGTGGCTTTCATCCCATCTTCCTGATAAGTGAAAGGGCATGTCAAGATAGCTGTTCAGATAGCATTCTCTTAATGGAGATTGATAAAAGGACTGTGAATAGCGGATGTTGCTTTGGGCATTTTGGAGTACCTATTTTGGAGGACAGGTAGCCACTATGGTAATCAGCTGAGTGGCAGACCACTAAAATATTGTAAGAGGACATTCCTAAAGCAAAATTCCACTCCCCTCCCATATTGTGTAAGTAAAGCTATACTATATCTAAAGACCATTTGGTATGACAGTAAACGTACGCCATTGTGGTTGAAACCCACAGACAGCCTGGAACAACATTGTGCAGCATAAAAGGTGCCAAAGCAAAGCAGGCGTAATGAATATTGAAAGCTCTGACATCTGTAGCTGCTGGTGTGCTGTGAAAATAAGACTAATCTCCTCACCAAAGAACCCACAAGGACTGGATTCTGGTATGTTGAATTGATGGAAGATTTCATCACTACATTCAGTGGGAAGAAAGAATAATATTGCTGAGGGCTTGAGGTCTACAAGTTTCTTTATTTCTTTCAAAAGGTGTACAGTGGTGCTCAGGTTCTATAAGCAGACATGAGAAATATTCTGAGGGGAATCTGAACTTGCAGTCTGAAATAGAAAATTTATGACTTGATGGTCTCTAATGTGATTTTGATAAGTTGGTGCCTCACTTCAGCAAAGCATGAGGACATGATGAAGCCCTCTTGCAAGCAGGATAACTAAGTTTATAATTGTATCTCGTTGAATGTCAAAAAGATTAGACACTGATTTTGACTTTTCTGTGGATTTTGGGTGATGTTACTGAATTCATGATGAATGAATGAACCCACATGAATTCTCAGTGGATTTTGAATCCATGTTACTGGATTCATGACCCTCCCCTCCCTTTAGGAAACAGAGACTCTATACACTCTTAATGCTATACATTGTTTAACTTCAAAGCTATGAATTTGTCAGTCTGGTTGTTTATTAACTATCAAAAAGTGCTTCTTCAAATAGTCTTTTAATATGCTGTCACTTCAGATTCTTGACAGAAAATATGAAAGTGTGTAAGGGCAGTTTATTATCTCACAACTCACCTTTGTTTATTGGCAATGTCAGTTGATCCACCATAGAATATTTATTTTGAAACCTGAGGTTTTTGCAAAGTATAATCAATTTCAAAATGCTAGGTACTCAGCATTCTCTGGGATATGAAATCTTACTTGGGTTTTTAATAAAATGTACTTTTACCTATGACTTTTGAAATATGGAAATCAGTTCAATTTTCTGGGAATGTGGAAGATTGTGATACCCCATGCAGAATTTTAAACAAAACATACAGAATGATAGATATCTATATGTCTTTGCAAATGCAAGCTTGGATTTTATAGCTTGTGATCAAATCTGGTTTTACAGAAAGACATTCCTTTCCAAATTTGGTTTCCATATAGCCATTGTTTTGTTGAAAGAGGACTGTGAATCTCCAGTCACTTACAACAAATTGTGGCACTGTGCCCTTGTCCTCCATTGCAACACTAATGCTCATTTTACCAGCTACTTGTGTCACCTTTAAGATAGGCATGGTAGCTAGCTCAGCAGAACTGCTTTGCCCTAGCAGTTTACCGCTTTCCTAAAGCCACCCTGGTACTCAGTAATATGTTTTATCCTCAAAAGCAACTAAAATATTTTCTTTTCATAGGGTAGATTGTTTGCTTATAATTTGTCCCAGAAATGGGGGAATAAGCAACCTAAAGCATAGGTAAGATTTTGGACTATGCTTTTTCTTATATTGTAGCCACATGTTTTTTAAAAATGTGTTCAGGAAACACAGGTTTGAGATAGTTATGAATGTTAAGAAAAGGTTTTTCAAAACACAAAATATACAAAAGGACACCCCAATGCCATACAAAATTAACCTATATCTACATTATTAGTTTGAAGGAGGTGATACATCAGGCTCATGAAGAAAAATTTTCTGTCTTGGAAACAGCTTTCTCATTCTAAGATATTTTGAGAATTCATATGCTGCAGACCAGTGACTGAATCAAATGGAAAGGCACATGGCTCTGATCAGCCAAAATGAGGCTGTACTCATTGAATATTCAATCCTAAGTATGCTGTCCCCAAAAGCAAAATAGTATAATACTGAAGCTGAATGTCTTCACCAGCTTTGCCATCTATGAGTGAGTGTGGGTTGAGTCATGACAGTTCTTCTCATTGTTATGAAAGCTCAAAACATTTCTAAAGAAATATTTTCCTTCATGAAAATTGATGTTCCCTCAGTATCTTCAGTGCTGAAAAAAAAATTACTTCTGGCATGCTTTTTCCACGGGTTCAATCTTAAATAAATCACATTTTGGAGTCAATTTGGATATTGACATCTGCCTGACTTTCAGGGTGCCTGCTTGGAATTATATTTCTGACTTATCATACCTTTACTTCTAATCCTGTTCTGCAGGACTCACCCCACAGAGGTGCTATGCCTCTTGCAATGCATAGTAGTTTCTGCTCATCTTTCTGATTCAGTTCCACCACATAGAACAGAAGGTTTTTATATTACCCAGCTAGAGTAAAAATACCTTTTGAGTTGGCCTAGCTGTTGTTATCTCGTCCTTTGCAATGCATGAGAGATGGAGAGGAGCTGAGACATCTGCTAGGTTGACAACCATAGCCTGAACTGATTCCTTCCTGCTTGTGAACAGATGGGAGGTAGTTTCTGCCCAGACTCACAGGGCAAAGATTCATGCAAATTGCCTAGTATTAATGTGCTTCTTTTAAAATCATAATCTTGTCACCCGTTGTGGACAATTTGCAATGAGTGAAAAATTACACTGTCCTGAGCAAAATGAAGCAGCCTGTTCACCTCCATGAGCCACTTTGATTGGGAGAATGAGCCACAGTCATGGATATAACATTTTTTTCTGTAGGAAATATTGAGGCTACCAGAGCAATAAAAGACAGTTTTCTTGCTAAATGTTTAATTGTTAAGAGCCTGGTACCTCCTTCGGCAGTGTAACAGTTGTTGACTCTCCTTAGGTGGCTGTTGGGAGATAAGAAACTAACTCAAGACTCTAAAATAGCAATGATGTTGAAAGCCAAGGTGATTTGTTAACCAGACATATCTGGTTGTAGCTGCATGTGACAGCCTACGGGAGCTGCCGTTCCAGTGGGGACAAGCTGTAGCTGCAAGGTCACCGTGACACCAAGGGCACAGACACCAACAGCAAAGCACAGGTCAGAAACCAAGAGGTGGTGATTATAAAATAGTTAAAGAGTGAAGCAACAATGCATCACCTGCTGTCATTTGAAGGATGTTTCTCTGAATGTGGCACTCTAAGAAGGCATTGTGCCTGCGTTATGCCACTGTCCATAACCTCAGATAGGAAAAATATGGTTATGATATAAAGGTCATCCTGTTAGCTTCTTGTTACAGAAAATCAGTTTCTGTTAAACACTTAGTGAACTTTAATTCCACTGGGAATAGACATGCTGTGAGGATGTGAGCTCTAATGAAATTGTTTTTCAAAGAATCCAGCTGTTTCACATATTCTAAAATATCATTCTAATAAAACAGATATTTTCAATTAATTCTTTGGCTTGCAGTTGTGACAGTGCAAAAGACCATTGATTTCATTCTATGAAATATCTTGTTTTTCTAGAAACAGACTATGATGTTGTTCAGCTCACTGAGACATTTATCCAAACCGATCAAACATGGTATAATATTTCTCATTTACTTCACTGGGGGAAGGCTTCTGCGGCTGTAACTGTACTATTCTGGGACATAAAAGATTCATTATTAAAATGTGTGAGAAGAAATTAAAATACTCTTCATAATTATCCCTTCAAAACCTGAAATTACATCTGTGTCATCTTTTCTTTTACAGAAGACAAGAAAAAAGCTCATTAAAAGAGATTCTATGAGAAAATTCCTAGTGACAGATTTGGTAAATGAATTTCAACTGAGAAAGGAAATTACCCATAGTGGCAGTAAAATAAAGAAATAGAAGTTAAAATATCTATTGCAAATGACACAAAAAAGCATTTTAAGGTAACAAATGTGAAAAAAAAGAGCAGCTTTTCTGGATGAATCATTTCAACTTCTGTTTTAATTTGCTGTGCTACTGAAGACTTATTTTTTAAATGTTGGTATTTTACGGGTGTACCAAGGTGCTGTCTCTCAGTATCAACAAGCCGCCCACCAGTCCCACCTGGATGATTGTGAATTGTGCGTTCCTTACAACTATAAATAGACATTAATGTCAAGCAGAAAATGTTAGAAGATTTTCAGTTGTTTGCCTGCAGCTCTGTGCTCACTGGTATAATATCAGGCAGTTGGATTTCATTAAATGCTTCTTCAGTTTCTTTCAGTCTTTCTGGCTAATTTTGGAGTGTACTATTGTTTATCCTTCTTTCAATTCAATTATTTTATAACACTTCAATTAGATTCATCTATCAAACTGGCAGCTTGTCTTGCCTTTCTTATACATGTGGAAGACTCTGCCCTTGGAGAAATGAGCCATTTTTCAGAGGATCATTTACCACCCAACAGATGCTCCTTTCAGGTTTATATCTGTATAAATGGATTCCAATTCTAAGTCCCTGAAAATTGGGTCATCAGAGGTAGAGTTATAATGGGGTCCTGATCATTTTTTTTAATAGATGGAGGCACCTTATTTTTATTGTTTTCTCAAGCTGCTTGTACCAGGGTAAAATTGAGAAATATTAACTGATTAGTATAGTAATTTTTGGATCAAGAATCTTCATTTGCATTACAGGTTTTGTGGAAAACAGGGATATATCTATTTCATACACAATTTTGATTCTTTTTTTTTTTTTCCTTTTCTGGTGGTCTTGGAATTTATATTCAGCAGAACTTCCTTTTTTAATTTCTGGAAGTAGTTATAAATTACACAGCATATCTTGTTTAGAAGCATATTTGAAAAGGTAAATTCTTATACTCTTTAATTCTTATACTCTTTAATTGCAATTAGTATGAACTTATTAATTCAGAAAGGAGAAAAAACATAGTGAGGAAGTTTAGAAGGTCTTTATGTATTTCAATTTCTTCTGAGAAATGAAATATTTACTCAGTCACCTCAGTGGACAAGCTCAGTCATGTTTACACTTGGTACCACAAAATGCAATATATATCTAAGTTTCTGTAGTATTAGCTTAAGGGAAAGCTTTTTAATGTGTTTGGGTTGGAGAAAACCCAATGGAATGTGGCTCTGTATCTGTGCATAAATATATATATTCACACACAAATTACATTAAAAGAACCCATAGCTTAGATTTAGGGGTAAATCTTGCCCTCACTGAATGCTATGGAAATTTTTGTATTGATTTCGAAGAAGCACAACCAAGTCCATCTAAATTAAGATGTCAGCTGTGTAATGAGCTGTTTTTACAATAGGATATGTGGGAGTCTGTAGGGGTAAGCAACACAAAAAGGTTAACCAGTTTGGTATAGTAAACAAGTATGATTTTAATTATCAGTTTGTTGAGACTGTGGGTGGAATTTTTGGTCTTGCATTCCTCCTTTTCTCTTCAGGCATTAGCCAAATTTCAAAGGGGCGATTGTTTAAGTTTATTTGTGATTCAGTTGCTGACGAAAGGAGAGCCGTATTTCTCTAGTTCTGTGCTTATTTACACTCTGTAAAAGCGTATTTTCGACTTAGCTGTGGCATGCCAGGTCAGTTAAATAGGAATTTCAGGGGCTGCCTGGAGGTGGAAAGAATAATGACCAACCATCATCCCATGTCCCTTCCACTTGCTCTGGCAGCTAAATAGCATGTGTAGTACTGTGCTGTCATTGGCAGCTAGAAAGATAAAACCTGTCCCCCCCCCGCAAGCGACCCTTCCCCAAACATGGTTTAATTGTTTACTGCAATTAAAATCTTTGCCTGGAAGTTCTAGTAAGCTTCCTGAAGTCCAAATCTTACTCAGTTTCCTTTTATGACCTGATGTGGTGACCAAATGCCAGATACCCCTCTCTTTTGAAAAATCTAGTCGTTTATTCCAGAATCTGACCAGAAGAGCAAATCTTCGGAAAATTGAGTTCCAGTTTGGAGACTGGTTCTTTTAGAAGCTTTGAAAGATGGGCTTTATAGATATCTAGATTTCAGGGAAAGCATGAGGTGGTTTTCTTTAAGCTTGATCTAAGCTGTAGACCAAGATTCTCTAAGGTTCTGTAGTTCAGTCCCAGATTTTAAGCACAATTCAGGTAAGTACATCTTGGTCAATTCTTGCAACTTTTTAATACATTACATTTAGTAAGACAGAACATTGTACAATTTCTCTTTAACCTGAGGGCTGTTTGAAGGGAAGATAATTATTTTCACTGCATAGGCTACTACAGTATCTGCCAAGCCTATTTGAAGAAAAGAAAAGAGATCTCTGTTATGGTTCTAAATAGACCTTGCTATTTATCAGCAAATAGAATCCTGCTCCTGTCCATGCACCTATGTATGTATGTGGAGGGATACCTAGCCACAAGGAAGCCCTTCACATGCAACATACTTTCTAGTTTCATAGCAATCTTTTGCCGCATCTGAAGTTAGGGGGAGGGATAAAGTAAAAAGTCTCTCAAGTCCCTATATTTCCCTGTGATTCTGTTATTTCTGTTTTCAGTTTTTCAGTTCAAATTCATTTGAAGTCAATCTGTCTATTAAGATGCAAACAACCCAAAACTTAAATGACCAGTTTACAGCTGCTCAAACTTTGGGATGTTATTCAGTCAGGTCTTAGAGAAAAATGACATGATGCACTAAAGCAGTTCAAGCATACATTATGCAGATTCAGGGTTAATAGAGAATATATTGATTTATTTTAAGAAATCTGAAAGAAATTATGTTTTAGCTTTCCTATTGGAGCCTAAGAAATACTCATTAAGGCTGTAGTTCCAGAGAAAGCAGCGTTCTTGCAGTAATTCTTGCAACTGGGAGAAATAAGTAGAAGATGATAGCTATCAGAGGAAAAATTCTGAGTAGTGCTATGATTGAGAAACTTTCAGCAAATTTGTCAGTGTCTTGTTTAAATTAACAACATTGTATAGTCACTACTAAAACAACACAAACAAAAACAAACCCAAAAAGCAACATCCTAGGATGTTGTTGACTTTCTGTGAGCAGTGTGGTGTTTTTGCTGCCTTCTGAACTCATGCTGCATTTAATTTTCTGCCACCAAACAAACAAACAAAAAATCCAATAGCTTAAGTAAACCACAGGCAATCTGTAGCAAAGCTTTTGTAAGATTATAGTCTTTAAAAATTCTCAGTCAGGGAGTGCTTCATAAGGATAGAATAAATTAATACAACTAGTATTTATGTAATGATTAGATTATAGATTGATAAGATTTGTGCCTGAAAGAGGAAGCAAATTAAAACATGCAAGTCTCTGCTGGAACAGTAAGCTGCTAACAAACATCCATGTGATGCAGTAATGTGTATGCTTACAGGGTATTCTGCTGAAGCCGCATGGGCCTTGTACACCCAGAAGACCATGGGGAACAATATTTCCTGCACTCATGCCAGTGCCATTCTATTGTCTTCAGATCTTCCCACAGTCCATGAACAGAGGAAAAATCCTTAAAAGTTTGAGGATATTTTCCCCACTAGAGCAGTAAAAAGTATCCAAGGAAGACCTCTAAACCTAAGGGTGGAAAAAACTTTGGGAATAATTCTGAAATAACTCTTCAAATGCATGGCCTCTCTGAAAGCTTCTGCTTTTCTGATTCACTGGATGCTGAACAGCTGTACTCTGCAGGATAATTAGGACTTGAAGAAAAATCATAGAGGCCTCTATGCATTCCGACTCTTTGATTCATTTGGGATATCTTAAGTCTTTACCTGAGCCTGAAATTTTAGATCCAAGTATTTAATTGACTGAGTTCCTTTCACACTGGTTACTGCTTTATGCATAGACAAGTTTAGCTCATTACATGAATATGAAATATCACCTCAATGTGCTATCACTCACCACCTTTTAATTTGGCATATGACCTTTGCAATAATTTATAATTAGGAAATAGTATCCGAGATACCTGAAGTGATCAGGCTACTGAACAATGGAAAAATTTTTGCTTGAGACTCTTTCTTTGGACTGCAAATGCTGCTTATCGCATAATGACAATAAGTGGCTATAAGTCTCATTTGATCTAAATTGAGTCAGCTTGCATATAAGCTTGGACAAACAATTTGGAGAAGCGTTGGAGTTGTGCTGCAGAAAAAAATCATCCTAATCTGCTGTTCTAATAATTGAGTTTTTCAGGGCTGAACAGAGCCTGGTAGGATTGCTTCAGATTTTGAAAGTGTATATTACATAAAGGTGAAATATTTTCATAAATTTCAAAAGGGCCTAACCTGAATTTTCCTCTTGAATAGTCAATTGGCTACTGCAGGTAGGTATAAAGGGTAGTCTTAAATTTTTATGCTGAAAGGTCATATGCTAAATCAAAGTTTGTAATTGTTGGTACATTGGCACTGGTAATATCTGAAATTTTATAAAGTCATTGAAAATTCAGGGAAGAGTATGAGTAAATTTTGATAGTCAGTACAAATTGTGCATATGACGGCCAAAATCTTGTTCAAATGTATTTAATATGCCTAACATATTGAAGAGACTTCTCTTTAAACAGAAGGAACTCATGGGATGGGTAAACTGAGATTTGCTGCGTTTTTGGGCCTCATGCTTAATTCACTAAGATAATGAATAAAATTGGTATTCAAGTTCTAAAGGCAAGTCCCCTCACTTAAAACCATGTAGTACTGGCATAACATCTTTGTCCTTAAAAGCCAGTCTGCCCTTCTCTGACATGGATAATAAGTCAAGGCCAGTGATCATGCTACAGTAGTTAGTGTGAAGGAGACAAAAATAACGGGACATATGTTCAGTAAATGACATTTGAGACTTCTGAAAAGTCACTTGTCTTACTTCACAGCCTGTAACTTATTTAAGAACCGCCTTCTGGCATGTATTCTCTCTTTTCTCACAATTTGAAAGTGAACACTCTCTTCTGAGGACAGTCATTGCTTACATACTCCATGTTCCTGTTTGAAAAAATGTCCTGCTTTGTAAACAATCTGTACAAATGAATTGTTCTCATGGGAAAAAGGCAAATTGAACAGCTTTGTGACAACCAGACCACTGGAGGTTATGGGAAATCCAGCTCTTAATATGTTATTAGCGTTTTAGAGCTAGCCCCTTGCTGTTGCAGAGCTGACGCAGCTCTGTTGACCGCCAGAGACAGAACTGATTGACATCATAGCTAAATTCTTACTTTAATTTTCCTTAGAGTACGCTGTCCTGCTTTAATCAGTTTTTGGCCTATGGTGCAACTTTTAGAGCAGCGGAAGAACTTCTGCTTTGCTGTTTGCTATGTATAGAATCTGCATGTTTTGAAGGTCAACATTTTCCTATTTCTACTCATTATAACCCCTACATCCTTCACATAGTGTCAAAACCAGCTGCTTGGAGCTCCTTGTGTGAAATTTCCTCCTTATGGAAAGAGGAAAGAAATGTGGGAGCATAAAATACCTTGGCTTTCACCAAGACAACTCTTTGCCTTCTGCATTTAGGCACCAAACACAGTCAAGTGTCAGGCCCAGCATAGCTGCTGTAGGTGCCTTACATAACTCAGGACTGGGTTGGTCTAGAAATTTCGATCAATTTTTGTTCTCTATTGAAGTGGCTGGTTTTCAAGGGTTTTGTTTGTTTTACAACAGATTCTAGTAATCAGTTGTGGCACAACATTTCAGAATGGCTTTCAGACACTTTTCCCAACACTTCCTGACTCTCCCAATTTTCTGTGGTTCACTTACATGGTCTTCTGAAGGTGAAGTGATGACTGTGTTTAAAAACAATTACCATTGCATTTTCTGTATTTTTGTTCTATTCCATATTGCTTAGCAGAGTATCAGCTCAGAGTACACTAATGACTTGGCAGAATACAGAGGCAGTAAATGTCTTTATTAAGGACAAAATATCTCTGATTCCCATTACCTACTTAAAATGGAATGTAGCAAACCAGTAAAGTGGCGTCTAGTTTTATCTAGATGTGAGAGAGTATGTGGCACATCTCACCCTTCACACCATGGCACCAGAATTATACATGTAACCCTGAACAGAAGAAGAAAAGAAATTTTTTTTTTTTAAAAAGTATAGCTTTCATGGGATTTATTCTATTTTCTGTTGAATTTTAAATTTCTCTTCAAGTTCTTTTCACTCACTGTTTTCATTATAACACTTGAGTCTGCAGTTTGGACAGTAAAGTTTACTTTGTAGCCTGGAATTCAAGAAAAAGGAAAAAATAAACTCTTTGAGAAAGCTAATCTTCAAAGAAATGCCCCAGAAAGTTCAGCATATACATTGAGTGTTGTATTTATGTAGTTCAGGGAAGCTGTTTGAAGGGGAATGAAAATGCACACACATGAAAAAGAATGGAGAGAAATCTAAATCTTGGAGGAAGTGGGGGGACGGGAGGAGTTACTCATTTAAAAGGGGCAACAGAAATACAACAGAGTGCTAGTTCATTGCCCGACTTTTGTGGACACCTGAAGATACAAGCTTCAATCACTTTCCAGGATTACAGTAGGCTGAGCTTTATTTCAGGTCAACTGTCTTTCATCACGAAAGGGGTGGGGAGCAACTGAAAAAAAAAATAATTTACAATATCTGATTGCAAGCTTCAATTTCTTTGATTTTTTTTTGCCCATCTTTTCCTCCTATTACTCTTCTTTCTCATGTATATCCTTCCCTCAAAACTACCTGCTTATTCACTGTTGCTTTGAATTCTTGAAGTTAAAATAAGTTTATGTTGGATATGTCTTATTTCACACTATTCAGTTACTTGAGGAACACTTTTATAGATATGAAGTTCAAAGGTAGCACAATCTACCATACAAAAGGAAGTCAACAACTAATTTAACAGTGTAACCTAGGCTTTTGCAGTGAAACTCCATGTATGTCAATATAATATAAACACTGCTTCCATAAATGATAGTGAAGTAACACAATGAATAAATGAAGTATTCTTTTCCCCATAAAAACAAGATAGTAGAAGACATCTGATTTAATTATAACTAATTATGAAACTTTGCTATAATTAATTATTAAAATGTCCTTAACTATATTATTGCAGGCAACGATGCTAAACTCTAGTGTGTTTTAGAAAATGAAGATTAGAATAATACAGTCACATGAATATAATGGAAATCCAGCTAAATCTAGGAAATCTAAATAAAATAATTTAGTTTCCATCTTAAGAAGAGATTGTAACACAAGTGGGAAAAACCCTCCTTAGATACAGATACTAACTACAACAAGGCAACAGAGAAAAACAAACTTCATTTGCCTAGTGGACTAGCAGACTTCATTCAAAGCCAGTGGAAGGTAAATAAAGCATTTCACTGACATTTATTGGCTTTGGATCAGGCCTGTTATAAACTAATTCTTTTTGTCATTCAGTCCAAATGCTGACTTTTTTTTGTATACTACTGGAGAATGCAATTTTTTTTGTGGTTGTTCTAAATTCTCTGACAAAAATACTCAGAAGCTCACCATTGCAGGCACAGTGTGATGGATGCTGTAAACAGCTAGTTTTGTGCTTACTGTTATTCAAGGTAATGTGTTAAATACACGCACACTGCATGTTTCAGAACTATATTACTGTTGGGTCATGCTCAAGTGCATCATGTGATGGCAGAGCCTGGAGGCTACAGAGTCACCATGGGTGCATCCTCCTTTTTGTTAGAGGTGGCAGTAAAGTAACGCAATTTCTTGTGTAGACCTGCCATGTAGCAGCCTGTACTTAGACACTTGCTCATCTTAAATTTTAGTGAACTGAACTGATGGGACTACAGTGTGAGGGGTGTGCAGACAGATTTTTGACGTTTAAAAGATCTTTTTGTCGTTGTTGTCCCTGATGGCATATGCAGAAGGAATGAATGATTTCCATTTTAAAGGAATATCCATCAGTTGTGTATCTTCACAGTTGACACAGCTACGTACTACAGATGAAGTCTCAAATCTACTTAATGATATTCTTCCAGGACTTCCAGATCAGGTCAAAATTCCTCCTTCATAGTTCATAGTACTTAAAAAAAATAATCCCATCATATGATTTCTAAAAATTACAAAGAGGCATTGGTTTCTATGAAGCAATGCTAACTTTCAATCCATCAGATTCTGTAAAGAATCTCACATATAACTGACATGCAAATGCGGAAAAAATGTGTAAGTGGAATAATAAGTAAGTATAAGCCTTCATTATCTGAAATTACATTAGCTGTTCATTTACAGTTTAGTTTGCCAGGAACATTTTCTCAGAAAGTAATGACTTGATTTTTTAGTTCGAGCCAAACTTTTAATCATTTAAGAGTAACAGTAGAGGAAAAAGGGATTTAATGAAGAAGATATTTGTAATTCTATCAGCTAAACAAACAGTAAAACTTTTGTTTTCCTCCTACTTTGGATACTTTTCTATGAGATGCTTGAAAGAGGTGGATCTGCTCCAAAAATTAGGTCCTTGTGCCCACTGCTAGACCAAAATGCAAGCCTTTACAAACAGATGACAAAACGCGTCCTTGTCACATGGTCCTCTGGACTAGGTTCCCAATGCACTTGTATGTGCTGATTGTGTTACCCGCTGCTTGCACTTTGATTATACAATGAGAGGGGATGGAAGAATGACATGACTGGGAAAGACAGAAGCAGGGATTAATATGTCAGAAATATTTCTGTGTCCTGATTCTGGCTGGCTGTGAGCATCTGAGTGACCTTTAGAGAAGAAAAGGGCAAGTAAAGGGACAGGGAGCAGGTTCTGCCAGTTTAGATGTGGGACAGTAGTTGGCCGCTGTCCATCTATAGCATTTTTTTTTTACATGTCTCCTTCTAAGCATTTGTTAATACCATGATTTTTATTATAAGGTATCTGATCTACTATACATGTATTCTAATATATCATTCATATTTGTCTAAATACAATTTATCTGACAAAAACATAACAATTTATGATGAATCTTTAAAAATGTAGATTAGAAAAAAGCTGGATGGTTGTATAATTTTCAGGGGAGATACAGAAAAATGGGCAATATGAGAAAAAAGCAAAAGGAAAAGATGTCAGGATATTTAAAGCACTAGCTGAGAAATTCCAGACTATTACAGACAACTCAAGAAAGTCAGAGAGAGATTCCAGTGGACTGAAGAAGGACAAACAGTACATTTTGAGAAGAGAGGCATTATCCTGGGAATTACAAGCCAATCAGTTTAGTTATCCAGAAACATACTGGAAAGATATGAATCAGTTTGCAAGCATTTAGGGAATAACAAAGACATTTTATAGTCAACATGTTGTATCAAAGAAAAAATAATATCCAGTGCTTTTCTTAGGCAGCTTATCTACCAAAGAGGATAGGAGAATGTCTGCCTTGATTTCAGTAAGACTTTTAACAGTTCTACATGACATTTTCCTGATAAACTAAGGAGAGAAGGCTTCATGAAATTACAGTAAGGCAGAACTTTACCTGATTGTAAAACAGCACTGAAGCAGATTTTTAATAATTTTCCGTCAGACTGGCGTACATCTCAGGTTTATGGAGCTATGTAGAAGATTTGGGAACAGGCTGGTCTACTGGAAGACAATCTAGTCTTTCCCAGGTCTTGCTCACATTGTTACTAACTGTTGCAACGACAGAGGAGAGCATTTATGATCTACAAGGAACAATGAGCTATGCAGAATCACAAGCACAGTGTTAAGTCAGAGATTGATGACAAATTGCTCTTAAATCAGGGAAGTGAAATTCATAAAAGATAAGCTGCATATACATAGCATACCATATTATAATTATGAAGCATCCTTGCAAAATGAAAAATAACTTCCCAGATAGGAGTGCTGTAGGAAAAACTGTAGTCTGTAGTGGACTACAAAACAGATATGAGTAAAGATGTAAAGTGTTACTTAAAAAAAAAGAAGACATTTCCTGTGTACTAATGTCATTGCTACATAGAAAACATGACAGGGTAAAATGCTTTGTTCAGACAATGCATTGGGTAGGTATAATGTCCAGCTTAAGACATTGTATAAAGAGCTTGGCATCGAGATGTTAAAGTGATTGTGTCAGAAGAGATTTGGAATAAGTATTTTTGAAGGAATTGAGTTTTTCTAGCCCAGGCAAGAGAAAGCAGATAAAGGGCATAAGTTTCTCTGTAACCCAGATGACTGGGGAACTAGAGAAACACAATGAAAAGACTATAGTTGGCTCTCCATTATCGAGGATAATTTGGGACGTAGATACCTTAAAGAGCAGAAATATCTGGATAATATGATTACTACGTGATACACACAGAACACTCACACTCAGTTCTGCAAGCCCTTCTTGGTTGCTTTAATGCAACTCCCAGAACTCCAGCTCTGCTGAGTTATATTGGCTCAAATGAAAGGCAATAAAATTGCAGAAGCCATCCAAGTGCCATTCACTGTGTTGTGTTTGATCAGGCTTTTGTAAACTAGAGCAGTGGGGAGCACAGAAGAGAGATTCCCAAACCCTCTGGACTTCTTGTCTTGGGTGTTTCTTAAAAGTCACTAAAGTCCCGAGTTGATTCTGCGGGTTGTTTAGCTGTCTTCACATGGCAGGGCTCACAAACTAGTAAATTCTATGTATCCCAAACTGACATTTCATTAGACTGGTTTTGGTGTGTTTGTCAGCTAAATACCCCAAAGCTGACTGATAATGTCCCTTATTTACATGCTCTTGGCCCGTGTTGCCTATCCCAGGCTGCCAGGCCATTTGTCTCATTAATCTATACCATTGCCACTAGAAATAAAATTCTTAGTGTGAACATAATTATTATCATAGGGAAAGATCTTTATCTGAATATCTTATTATCAGAGTACCTCTCTGAAAAATAAACACTACTAGTATAAGGATCTTCATGCCACATTTTTTTCCTGCCCCTCTGCTGAGGGTATAATTCAGCATGACATGAGTAGTTTATGTCCTTTGTTTCCAAGTATAGATATTTTCTATTTGGCTGTATGAAGAGAACTGTTGTTTGACAGACAGAGTTTATCAACAAAAAACCTACTTTATTATTGGTAAGAGATTTATCAACGGTCTCAAGACAATATATGTCTAAATCCTAAGAGAAACACTGTCAATAGTGAATTGTTCTTCACTAACAATGGAGTTATATTAACATGGTATGTTCCATCTCTATCCTATACATCACTTGTTATTTTATTAGACTGTTTTGTAATATTAAGTTGAACAGCTTTAAGAATTTAAAGTACCAGCATCAAGAGTTTTAAGCATATTCTGTCAACATCTTTATCACCCAAGCCACGGATTTGTCAAACAAACCTACTTTCTCCTGTTTGCAGCAGGCAAAACAGCCTCTAACTGCACTGTTGGTAATACGTAACATGGTAGACAAGACAGCAGTATGTGCAAGCACTTTTTTTTTTTTTGGGGTGGGGTGGGGGTGAGAGGAAGAAGAGTGGAGAACTCCGGAGAATAATAATGATGAATGAGTCAACAGACTTCTACCTTATTTCTTGAGGGATTTAGGGGGATTAATGGAGTTGATTTGAGGATCCCTAACTTTATGCTTGAAGTGAGGGTTCTCACGCCCAATGAAAGCCCTCTTTGCTACAATACAGACAAGACAGTTCTGGGTCTTCATTTCTGAACACCAGTGGAAAAAACCCTCCTTAGATACAGATGCTAACTACAACAAGGCAACAGAGAAAAACAAACTTCATTTGCCTAGTGGACTAGCAGACTTCATTCAAAGCCAGTGGAAGGTAAATAAGCATTTCACTGACATTTATTGGCTTTGGATCAGCCCGTTATAAACTAATTCTCTTTGTCATTCAGTCTGAATGCTGACTTTTTTTATATACCACTGGAGAATGCAAATTTTTTGTGGTTGTTCTAAACTCTCTGACAAAAATACTCAGAAGCTCACCATTGCAGGCATAGTGTGATGGATGCTGTAACTACTCATTTCTGGTTCATTTCTAGATCTTTCTTTTCTTCTGCTCCCAGCTCATCATTTATCCAAATATATTATGCATACTTTCTATTTTTTCCTCTTTTTTTTTTCTTTATTTGATCTAATCCAACTGTCCTTCACCATGTTCTACCAAGCATGAGGAATCTCAGCCTTTATAATTTTTTGCATATATGATAATGAATATTTGCCCTTTGATAGCACTGAAGTTTATTTCTCCATACAGAATTAACTATTCCAGTTCTGTGTAAAATATGAGTAGGAGAACCATAGTGTTGGGACAATATGACATACAACAATTAAACTTGAATCCTATCAGTGTGTCCTTCAAATGCAGCCAAATTGCTTCCATCTCAGCTGATTCCCAGATCAACAGAATTTCTTTGCTGTGAAAGTACGTTCCTTCTCTTTGCCTCCTTTGCCCAAATTCCCGATGTCAGTAGTGGTTCTGTTTCTACTGGACATAGTAGGTTTGAAGACCAAGACTGAAAATCTGAAATTCTCCTTATAAAGGAGCTACAGTACTCCAAGTAAAGATGTACAAAAAAGTACAGAACTGAACTGATTTACTGAACTTCAATTTTATTGTCTGGTGTTTTCCACTTAGGAAATCCTCTCAATCACCAAAATTGGAAGAGAAAAGACAAAATCTTGACAGCATGGCCACTGATGTGTGGGGTTAATAACAGGATTTCTGTGTGGTCTTGACCTAATTAAATGAAAACTTATTATTCACCAGATTCTTCTCATGCCCAAAGGGAAATGTTAGAGTTCATCCTGAAAAATACTTTTCTCCAAATGATTCTACCTGAGACCACTGATGATCTGTAATTTTAGCACTAAGCATTTCTTCTCATTATTATTTCAAGGTTTTTTTCAATGCAGGCAGTTTTCAAGGCAGAAATTTAAAATAAAATTATGGTGCTTAAGAGTTATTTGGCAACTACTCAAAATAAGATTGAATGTTGTTCACAGCTGCCTTTTCTTGTCTATATTTCTGACTCTGCTCTACTAACTGTACAGTGTCAAGGAACACAAACTGCATAACCTAGAAAAACTTAAATACGGATGGATTTAAAATTTAATCAAATTCTCTCAGTAATCACTCACTGCTGACAGATCTACACTCAGTGAAAGATCTATTTTATCTTTCTGCTAATGCAGATTAGTCCATTCTAAGCTATTTCAAGCATTTTGATCAGTACTGTGTTCTGGGGCTTTCAGCCCACGCCTTATTTTGCCACTACAGATTAAAACATTGCTGACTAAACTTGCTCCAGATTTATATATCCAGGAGGCCTCCACATTTCATTTAATTCATTCCTTGTTCCAGCAGTATGAACCATAGTCATTAAATTGTGAGTACTATACTACTGACATGACCAGCCTGATAGACCTGAAGAGAATCAGAGAGGCTCTCTCTTTCTGGCGTAAGTACTCTTTTAAAAGGTCTAAAAAGACTATATCGCTGTTATGAACTTTCAACTGGCCACTCTGCACAGCAATGACAGTCTTGAAATCCCTTAGTGATGTAGGGTCTATGAGGGAATGTTTTCAGTAGTCTTGAAGCTTTCTATAACTTTGGTTTGGCTTATCTACACCTTTTCAAATACATCTTTGTTGATTTGCCAGCTCTGGAGGATTAATTCTGTCCAGCACTGATAGAGAAATATGTCCTACATTTGCTGAATTTACTTTATGAATGTGAGATCTGAACAATTCAGAGCCTGACGTGAACATCTCAAACTTTGGATGTTTCAAATTGAGAGTCAGTGTGGACATATTGCTATCTAGTTGATGAATTTAAACTTTGAAAAGTTTATTCCCTCATTTTAATAATATACATGCTTCAAAAACAGAGGCAATCTATTCATACAAACTCAAAAATTTGGCTGTGAAAACATCCAAAATGTAAAGATGGATGTAAAACATCCAAAATTAAGATGTAAAAATCTTAATTTTAAAGAAAAACAAAGTTAATGGATACCATGTACTCCTACTGAGGGCTAGAACACCTCTCCTATGAAGAAAGGCCAAGAATAGCAGTTGTTCAGCCTGGAGACGAGAAGGCTCTGGGGAGACCTTATAGCAGCCTTTCAGTATGTAAAGAAGAGTTATGAGAAAGATGGAGAAAGACCTTTTACCAAGATCTGTAGTGACAGGATAAGAGGTTAATGGTTTTAAATTGAAAGAGGATAGATTTAGACTGGACATAATCAAAGAATTGTAGAGGTTGGAAGGGACGTTCATAGATAATCTAGTCCATATAAGGAAAACCATTTTTATGATGAGGGTGGTGAGACACTGGAACAGGTTGTCCAGAGAAATTGTGGATATCCCATCCCTGAAAGTTCAAGGTTGGATGGGACTTTGAGTCCACTTTGAATCACTTTGAGTGACTTGATCTAGTGAAAAATGTCCCTGCCCATGGCAGAGGGGTTGAAACAGATGATCTTTGAAGGTCCTTTCCAACCCAAACCATTCTCTAATTCTATGATTTTATGGTTCTGTTCCCCAGTGAGCTATGAAATTCTCATTTCAAATGTCTACTGCATATTATTGGGTTACTTTTTATGCATAAACCTTGCATTTGTCTAGATTTAAGAAAAACAACTTTTACACAATAAAGTTACTAATTAAACAGCAATTAATAGAAAATGATTGCATGTGTTCCCAAAAGATCATTCTGTAATATTTAATGCTGTTTTTTAAATAGTTACAATTTAAGAAACTTCCATGTTGTTTATAGTCCTTCAGAAATATATTCTATGAGCATGATAACCTAATTATTTCTGGAAAAAAGCTGTGAGCTCATAGGTAGTATTTATATCCAAGAGACATTTTGAAAGTTTAAATAAACCAATATCTAAATCACTAGTCTCACTGAAGACAGAAACTTCAGACACTGGCATCTGGCAAACTGGTAGCTAGGGTTCTTTAGATAAACGCTTGGCTAGGTGTGTCTCTCTGTCCACGGGTATGATATTGGTCTTTACTTGGAAACTGATTCTCTCTAGGTCTGATGCCCTTCACTGTGAGTCCTTTGCTAATAGTGCCGATTTGTTTGCATTTAGCAGATGGAGGGGAGTCAACTAATGCTCGATGTGACAGTTCTCCCCAGTGGCAATGAAGAAGAGCAGCTCCTGGCTTTCCCGGAAGCTGGAATTCTGTCTGAGCATAGTACGACTCCCAGTCACATAACTGGCTGTGAGAGCACCCAAGAGAAAAAAAGGAATATTCTCTTTTTCTATTAAGGTCTTTTAGGTTAGTGTAAGTTCTCAGGAACCTCACTTTCAAGGTTCTCTTTTCAAAAATAGAGACTAGGAGTCTATCATATATCCTTTGAGCTTGCCATTTTTACCTTTTTGTCATTTATTGTTTGGTCATTCTCTCGCTTTTGAAAGCAGTATGTTGTAAGATATGAGAAAACCCAATCTACTGAACCAGTGTTAGGATGACAATTTTGATGTTAACTGCAGAGAAGAGATTTGCTGGGTTAGACATGAATGCTTTACGGCAGCCTTAGCCAGAACTGCTGGCATCAGTTAATTTACACTGACAGGAGATTACAAATTTTAGGCTGTGAGTGAATTTCATTTTGTTTGCTTCTTAATCAGATTTTAGTAATTGGGGTCAACAGCACTGCTTTCTTACAAGCTGTCAGCACAATTACCTACCATTTGGTATTCTGAACAGTGGAGTAACAGATATTGTGCATATTTGTAGTACTGTGTAATTAAAAAATGAGGTCTTTGCAAATACATACGTGACATAGCACTTACCCAAATCTGATATTTTCCTTGTGTGCTACTGTTTAGAAAACAAGCCTAACATTTCAAATAAACGATGTCTTACTGAACTAATATGCATGCTCTTTCTGCACTGCAGAACATAGCAACACTTGGCATACGAGGCAGAAAATGTTACAACAGTTTAACAGTTCAGAAAGGTTTGCTTTGCCTACTAACATGTAATCAAAATAACAAAAGCCACATCTGATGGCAAGTTCATATGATTTTGCCAAAGAAATCAAGTAAAACTTAGATCTACTAATTTGCTACCGGTCTACTCATTCAATGATGACTTACTCAATAAGGCCTGACAATTGTCAATGAAGGGCCTCTAACAAATAGCAGCTTAACCTCCCCACCTGAAAATGCTGGAAAATTCAAAGACTTTCTTGGTTGTCAAATAACTACAAATGCTCATTCACAAATAATTAATCAAATCTTTTACAATACCAATATTACAAAAGAAAAGAAAGAAAAATATTCAATAGTGTTCTATCCCTTTTCCTAAAGGAAGTTCACACTCTGACTTCTTCATTGTGCAGGTACTTGGACAGCTGTGCACTCCTCTCCCCCCCTTCTGCTAATGCTCTAGTTACAAAATGCGGGTATCAAATCTGAGGGCTCCATTATCTATCTCGCTGGATGGCAAAGGATCAAACAAACTGCATCTGACCCAGTGCTGTGGGCTGTCATGTGTCCAGGCCAGGCAGCTGCTTCTCTTCCGTGATTTTGATCGTGTAGTATGAATCCCAAGGCTGCAAGGTACTGGTGAAGTTCAGTACTATTGCCCCGATAAAGTAGTGAGTTTGCCCAAACCTTTACTCACCGTTTCAGCAATATAATGTTATTACCCATATTTTTTTTAAACAAAGGGCTGCAACTATGACAGATCACAAAAATAAAATTAAACATTATCTACATTTGCTTCATGGTCATTTTAGTTAGAGCTCTGTCTCTCAACCAAGGGCCAAACAATATTTTTTCTGACTTTCCATCAGTATAGAGCTTTCTGCTCCAGGATTTCTCTTCTCTTTCAGACCTCAGGCCCTGCTCTTATCCTGCAGCCCTGAAAAGCATATTCAAGCATGACAGATCCACCTTAGACTTAGAAATTTTGAGATCTTTATAGTAGTTTTATAGGTTATCCATATATTAAAAAATTAAGCTAAGTCTGAGAATGTTCTGATGCATTAGCTCTGAACTGTCCATCCAGATAAACCACTATAATGACCTCTGGTATAGTTGTGGCCCAAGCCACTTAACTCCTTTTAATAATTCCTGTCGGAGATTCAGGAACTAGCAAGGGCTATGGATCATTCAAATGAGCATTTTACTTGCAGCCCTGCGTTCCGGAGACTGAAGAATTTAACAGTACGTAGAAGCCTTCTCTTGTCAGTGTTTTAGCATAACAACCATGACTACATTTAAGTTAACAGTACAGATTCAGCATTAATGTTATGGCCACGTAGGCAAAAATGTAGACAAGCCAGTACCTCCTGCTGTATATCAGGTAAAAGCAGTAAGAAACTAGGTTAACATTCAAGAGGAGTTTGGCTTGGATACAGAAGTTGAGCCTAAGAACAATCTGCAGCATTTTCCAAGTGACTAGCAAATAAATATACTTTGGGTTGAATAATTAATAACCTGGAGTATGAATCAGTGGCAAAGAGGATTTTTATTAAATAAGAATCACACTGTTACAAGAAGCTGCATCCCTTTTTTAAACAACTTTTTGCAAAATTGCAAAGTTTGGGGGAAAAAAAGTGGAAATGGAAGTTGCCGTTCTTCTAGAATAAATGAGAGCATGTTCACCACTGTAATAAGGTAAAAGACAAAGGAAGCTTCCTGCACTTAAATAGTCACCTTGTGTTAACTTTTAACATTTTGTTAGGACAGAGTTCCCTTAACTGCTGCAGAAATAACATTACTACTAATCAAGTAGAGTCACTCTAAGCAGTTAACATGAAGTGATTTTTTTTTCTAAAGTGCAATGAATTGGTTGTTTATTTCCTTTTAAATCAACACTATAATTACATTATAAAAGCCACCTTTATGAATTACATGTACATGTATGTATACTGTTGCATAATAGATGCATGGATGTCTGTATATCCTTTTTGTAAACTAGGCTACATATTATATGTGGACATCTGCTTGAAAAGCTAAGGAAAAAGTGTTTCAAGATAACATATTTTGAAAAGAAAAAGCAAATCACCACTGGGTGCCACTGTTCTTCCTTACCAGCTATCCTGACTATAACTGCAGAATGATTTTAGCAATAAGGACATGATCCAGAGCCCATTCAGTCAGTAGCAAAGCTCACAAAGACTTCAGCAGCATGCATTGAGAATCTAAAAGAAATGGCTCTTCAACAGAGATGTGCCTGTTACAAAAATATGGTAATTGCTTGCGCATCAAAAATCTCTGGAATTTTATCCCACTGTTGTACATGGTTTTTGAGAGTAGCAGCTTCGAAGAGATAAGTTCGCAAGCATTTAGTATATAAAAACAACTGAGTTCCTGCGAAGACCATGATAAATCTTCTGCTCACTTCAGCAGAATCATGGGCAGACTCTTGGAAACCAGTTCTTCCTACGTGTAGTGAAGCTTTATAGTCTCCTTTCATCCAGAGAGATGTGCATTTCAGAGTATCAACAAGGAGCTGTATTCTGTTTTCTGTTCCTTCTAAGCTGTGTTATGTGCTGTGCAATAACACTACCTTCCCCTATAAGGAGGATGCACAGTGGCTGCCGTTTAGTGATGCTGGCATTATTCTTCTCTTGGCTTCGTTCTCCAATGGTAATACTGTTGATTTATGAAAGACTGAGAGTACTTAGATAAGCTATTTCCTGGCTCTGTGCCTTCTCTTTCTCTGTCTCCATAGAGCCCCAGGTCATGAAAGGGAAAGGGAGAGCATTGTCCTAAGTTTTTAAAATGAGGTTAATGCTAAATGCCTTTGGCATTTGAGAGATCTTTTCTAGATCCGTATGTTATACAATATTATCTAAATGGTACAAAGATAGAAATACAATGTTCAGAAGCACCTTAAGTAACTAAGGAATGTAAGTCTGAACTTGTAAAGATATTTAAATGCCTAAGAATCCAAACAGTAGGATTTTTAAATGCTTTAAGGTCAATGGGAGGTAGATACATCCAGAACTTCCTGGGCATTGGCATGTTCAGTATTTGGGGATCCTGTGAGTAAGGGAATTATCTGTCCCGAGCTAGATACATAAACATCTCTGACAGACACAGGAAGGAGTTGTTACCATAGAATGGGGTTCACAGAAGTCAATAAACTGAGCAGAGCTCTCAGCTCTGAAAAGTATGTGGGTGCCTCAACCCACTCAAGAATACCTGTTTATATAAAGCAAGGTATTATTCTTATATAACAATTTTTCTTCTTGCTGGGCCACATTTCAGCATCTAACTGAATTTGCTCTAATTTGCATCAAAGGAATATTAATTAAAAAGAGATCTTCCATATTGTCCTCTGTCCTGTCTCTCTTGCTTAGAGGTTTAGAGCCAACAGTCTGGTGACATTGGATGTTTGGGAATTTTTGCACATTCCTGCCAGAAACATAAGGAAACTAGAGTTAAAAGGCAAATGTAAGGGATTTCAAAGTTCTCTGTGACATCATAATGTGGGACATAGTTATTCAACTCCATTTTTAAAATCTAAGATACTTTTTGAACCTAGCCTTTAGTATACAAAACATGGTTTAGGCTTTCAAGGATTACACTAAAAAAATATTTTGGTCTATAACTCAACTATTAAAATCTGTGTCTGGGGAGTGTTTGGTTATTAGAGTCTATGTGTTTAATAAATTTTTGCAAAAGGGAATGCACTTTGGCATTTCTGAGGACACCTTTGATGTACTTGCTCATGTCTTTCCCAGAACAGAGTTTATCCTCAGTACTGCCTACATGCCAATGTTTTAGACAGTTTCAAATACAATTCAGATATAATTCCTCTGTATTTCATTGCCTCCTTTTTGGTATTCTTAATTTATTCCATCATGAAGTGTATAGGAGACAGGTTACTCCTTGCACTATAACACTAGCTGAAGGCTTAGCTGTATTAATTTCAAGTTAGCCTGATACCATTTGCAAGAGTCCTCATCTCTTCTCCTGAATGGAATAATAGATGCAGTTATGCAAAACTGATTCACTTAAAATACAAGGAGAAAGCAGCAATTGTAAAGCAAAAAATGAAAGGATTGTTCTAGGTTTGTAGAGTGAAAAACTCTGACGAAACTATGCAAATAGGGCTAATTTAAATAAGGTTAAATATTTTATGTGTTGTTTATTTTGTAAGGCTAAACTATACTAGTGAGAAAGGGATGAAAAAGATGAGTTTTTCAAACAGCAAAACAAAACTCCATATAATATTTATACTTCTGCACTTAAAATTTCCAAGCACCACAGGAACAAGGTGGATATTTTTGTAATTTTATCATAATAAATAACCTGTAACCTGATTTCTCGTACTTAGATTATTCAGTTAAATATTTTCTTAAAAATATACACATTGTTCCTGGATTTTCATAACAAAACATTCCTTTGTTCAGGTTGGTAAACTTACTTTTAGTGAGGCATAGTTGTTTCAGTGGTTTTTAATGAAAAAAAAAATCTGTGAGTCATTTAATCTGGAGGGATATTTGTTGAGTATTAATGTATTCAAATATACAGCGTTTCCAGTTGGAGCCAGAGAGGACCACTTGTCTTCGCCTTGCAATCCTTGGTGTCACTTGAACTGCTCATGTGACAACATTCTAATATGAAAAGAGACAATAGGCATTGTTGGCCTTGCATATTAATAAATAAGAGCCACAGTGTGTGCAAACAAAAGCTGCTTCCTGGAACATTGTGTCACAAGATTCCCAGGGTCAATCCTCACGGCTGTACTCTGATGAGAAGCTCTGTTGAAATCAATGAGCTTGATTTTCCTCACATTAATTTTACACCACTGTAGAGACATTACTATTACATCGTCCCAAATTCTGATCTCAATTTTGTTAATGTAATTCAGATCAGAAATGACCTACTGATCAGTGAGTTATATCTGGTGTTACCCTTGGTCTCTCTAAAAAGGCTCATGTAAGCACAGAAAAGAGGCCCAGATGCCACTGGGCATCTTTGTGGAGCTGTAATTAGATAGTAAAATCTGTGTGAGTCACAGCAGAAGTGGTAAGAGAAGAGCTCTCGAGGATTTTAAGCAAGTATCCCATTTTTCCACTGAGCAGGGAATGAACGGAAAGTATAAGTACTCTGTTACGGTATCTGTGGGACCTAAAACCTCTGTGTTTTTTCTCTAAACTCAGACTGACACTAAAGAAGAGGATTTTGCTTTCTTGCCTGAGTGCTTTTGAGTGCCCTTCTTTCCAGAATGGTTCACTTACTTTTTGGATTGCTAAGTAATAAAAGATAAAAGGCAGAAGATAAAAACCAGAAGCAGGACAATTTTCTTAGAAACAACAGGAAAATTGAGGTTTGTACCCCTAACTGATACTTGTTACTTTCTAAACATTTCTAGTATTTATTTTCTAGACTGCTAATATACACACATAAGTGTTATTCCTCAAAAGAATCATTAAAAGAAAACATAGCATGCATTGATAGCATGCCTATTACCTAGGAAAACCTGCTAAAATTTGGTTAACCGGTTTCTGTTCATGTTGGGGGATTGCACTAGACAATCTTTGAAGGTCTGTTCCAACCCAAACCATTCTGATGTGGTATTTTGTGGGGGTGTCTGTGTATAATACTGTACCAAAACCAGTTTTTTAACCCCTCTGTATTATTCCCCTCTCCATTACTCATCCATACAGCTTGACTCCCTATTATAGCACTACCCTGTAACTTACTTACATTATTTGGGTATGCATCTAGTACAGAGTGCAGCTTTGTTTCATGAGGTATTTCCCACCTAAAAGCAATTTGGTGAGAAAAGTAGTTGGAGCCCTAATCTTCATGGACAATCTGAGGAGAAAAACAGAGAATATCTCTTTGGGAGTACATGTTGCCAGGAAGAAGGAAGCCTGGAATAAATGAAGTCCTAGTCCTGAAATCCTTCTGGAGTTTTATACTCATAAAACTCTGCCAAATGTATAGTAGAGGTTGTAAGTAAAATACATCATGCTATTGTAGACAGCTGGTACTGACTGATCAGTACTTATTAATTAATTGATCTGCAGTCTGTTCACTCTTGGTTAACATTGAAGTTTATAAGAATGTCCAGACAATCAAATAAAAAGGTTGGCTTGTTTTGGTTTTTTGGTGGTTTTTTGGTGTGTTTTTTTTTTTTTTTAAAAAAAAATCACTCATAATTCACCACTAGTTAGGGCAAAAGAATAAAAAGAATGAGAGGAATGAGTTTTTACCAAGATTCTTATCTTCCTTCAGAATAACTAATCATGGGTTTCTGTCATTTACTTTGTCTCCAGCCTCTGTCTCTAATGCATCTGAGCAGACTGTTCAAGTTCCAAGAAATTCTCTTGATGTTGAGAGTCTCAGAAAGTATATCCAAGAAGGTTTGTCTCCTTTTGGTCTTTGACCACTGTCAAACAGATAAGATTAATGGGAAGAAAAGTAGCAATGGAATCTTCCTTATCTCTGATTTTATCATTAATTTGGACCTGCCTGTGTATGCATCAGAATCCTGAAGACGTAACCAAGACCCTGGCACAAGGTAACAGATACAATGCAGTAATATCTACATGTGCAAATGTATGTAATTCATTAAAGGTTATCAATATGCCCACATATGTATATATTATCAGTATGACAACTATAGCCCAAGTTTATCTAGTTCTACTTGTCTGCTGTGTCTTTTTCAACACAAGACTGTGTCCTTGGAAAAGTTGTTGCTTATTGCTAATACAAATGAATACAAGCACAAAGAGAAGGAGAAAGCTGTGCATTTACTAGTAATTTGAGAACTCCCTGATTTATGAGCTGTTCAAGGGATTTTTGCTCTGAATTATGTTGACTCCTCTGTCTGTGTCAGTACAAACAACAATGAAGTTCAAGGTCAAGTCCACATTAACATTTGAGTGGAATCACTCCTCTCTCCTCTTTTACTGATCTGAATTCATGACATAATTTTAGTTTTTAATAAAATAAAGAAAATTATAATGACAAATTTATCTCCATATTTCAACCAGGCTATCTATCTCTCCCAGACACAAGCAACTGTAGCTCTCATATCGTATCACAGAGCTCATATCATAGATCTGGTAATCATAGATCTTTCCAGGTGATTATGGAATCCATACAAATACAGATGAACCACAGTTTTAGTTAAATTCTGAAAGCCTAACACATTGTGCCATATTCCTGTCCTGCTGAACTAGCTGTGACTAGGGAGATTACTGGGAATACCTTGGACACTTCGTCAAATAGGCCAGTGCCCATTTAGACCGTTCTCCCTCTATTTCATTGTGAGTTCAGGTCTATAAAAGCAATACGGTATTTCAGCTGGTGCATTTCTAGAGGATTATTGTACTTGACGGGTGGTTAAACATTATTCGATGCATGCAATGATTGCCCAAATATGCACTGCCTATTGTGTTTTAGTGTTTAAATAGAACACTGGATCTAATGAGGATAAGTTTGCTTCAAGTAAGGTAGCCTTAGCAGCAGTGTTTATATGCGAAAGTGCATAAACACTATTATTTCTGTAGAGCCAGAAGTGAAATTCCTTCTCTACAGCTAGTTCTGCCTGAACACGGGCTTAAGTTTTGTGTCATACCCAGCTGATCACAGGACCACAAAATCATAATTATTAGTGACAGAGAAACCTATTAGGTAAGTCCCTTGGGGACCAGCGCAGCATCGCTGACATGGTAATCTCTCATAATAAATGTAGTCATACAGCTAATGCAAGTAATTGGAACTTTCTATTTCTCTATCCAGTTAATTCTGCCTGAATGCAGGCTTAAGTTCTGTGTTATACCCAGGTGATCAGAGAATCTCAAAATCAGAATTATTAGAGACAGAAAAACCTATTATGTAAGTCTCCCAGGGAGCAGCATGGCATCACTGACACAGTAATCTCTCATGATAAATGCAGTTATACAGCTAATTTTAGTAACTGGGACTTTCTTCAAACAAATACATTACTTCTGAGGCCATTTGCATCTGATGTCACTACAAGAGAATTGTTCTGCAGCACGACTTCAGCTTTGTTAGTGAGGAAGGAACATGAACACTGGTACAGCAGTGCTGTATTTGGAGCAGCATATCGGCTTAAAGAGAATGGCAAAGATATAACAAATCAGCTTTTGTTCTTGTTTTTCCAGGCAGGATGTTTGCCTCTGCTAACTAATTACATAACCGATGGCTTTGCTTAGTCTTAAATGTCATGCTCTCAGTGGTGTGAGTGGTGCACACAGATACGCTTGTGCCTTCAACACACAGTATAGTTTGTGTTTCTTTCTCTTTTCCCATGGATTTTTAGCATTAGACAAATAATTTATATCATCTTCCACCTGAAACTTTTCAAAGAGATGTGTAGCTTATATCTTTATTGTGTCTCTCCTATGAAGACAGGCTGAGATAGTTGGGGTTGTTCATCCTGGAGAAGAGAAGGCTCTGGGGAGACCTTATAGCAGCCTTCCAGTACCTGAAGGGGGCCTACAGGAAAGCTGGGGCAGGACTGCTTGCAAGGGTGTGTAGCAATAGGACGAGGGGCAATGGTTTTAAACTAGAGCAGGGTAGGTTTAGATAGACTTTAGGAAGAAGTTCTTTACAATGAGGGTGGTGAGACACTGGAACATGTTGCCCAGAGAGGTGGTAGAGGCCCCATCCCTGGAGACATTCAAGGTCAGGCTTGATGAGGCTCTGACCAATCTGATCTAGTTAAAGATGTCCCTGCTTACTGCAGGGGCGTTGGACTAGATGACCTTTAAAGGTCCCTTCCAACCCAACACATTCCATGATTCTATGATTTATTGGAAACTAATGGTAGGAAAAATGACTGTCAGTCTGTATGTAGCAATTCAAAATGCAGGAATAGAACCACATGTAAATATAGGTATGTTGGTGTCATGCCCATGTACACATTGACCTGCCTTTGGCTATGATCAGTAGAACAAGCAGCTTATCTAAGGATTTCTAAAACAATAAATCATTGTATTATTCCACACATTTCTGCAGAAGATGATGGACTAGCCTGCCTGCCAAATCAAGAGATTAAAGAAACAAATGCTCTACATCAGAATGGCTCTGCTCGCAACAGCCAAAGCTATCTGAACTCCGGTTGTGGAATGCCAGTTCCCCATGACCCAGGTCAATTTAGCTGAGAATAACATGAGCGAATGGGATCTTGCTTCTCTCAGTACAGAGGGTGACAACAGGTAGATACAGCAAGACATGCTACCTGCCTAAACAGCTGTTTTCCTTCTGTTCTTGCTGTGGCTGGAGACAATCAAACAAAAGGCTAAAGTCCCTGAAAATCTGGTGTGACCATGTTCTTACCATGGGGTAAGTTCTTCCCTAAGCAATTGAGAGCTCTTAAACTTTTAGGCTGCTATTAACAGAGCTGTACCTGCTTGATCTTTTTGGTACCTTCCATGGAAGAGATCTCTGGGTTACAAGGACAGGCAAGGGAACTCCTTTTCTTGACTCGAGATGTGTGACAAACCTTTGAAGGTGTCCACATTGACCAGACTGTCAGGAATGGGCAGATCTGTATGGTGACACCTGATCTCTTACTGTTATCCTTGGCCTTTTCATCACCTCTGTGCATTGCCAGCTGGTTTGCTTGATCCTGTTACCAGATCCTGCTACTCTGACACAACACTGTACAGCTTAGAGTTTCTCTGTGAGAGATTAAAGCCCTCATATCAGGCCAGTGCTGAACGTAGATTCTGAAACAATCCTCCTTTAGATGTGAAAAGCAGATTCGTCACTTTTTTATTGAGGCTGAAGCATGTGTTCTCTTTTACTTAATACCAGACTGAAGAGTGCAAGCACAGAAACTGACAGCTGGAGATGGGACTGAAAATGGTGAAGTTCCGGATGAAGTTTAAGTCTCCACTGGCAAGGCAGGGCTGATCACAGCACCGCAAGATGAGAGGAACATGTGTTAGGTACCATGTATTCGGAGAAGCACATAGAAGGGCTGGGAGGAAAATCAGGTATCAGGTTTTGCGATTGTACTCTCTGCACATTTTCATAGAGATTATCTTTTGTTATCAGTATGCAGGAAAGGTAATTTGAGGTCTGCCCTAGGCCTCTGGGCATGGTGGCTAGGTTGACACAGATAATTTTAAGGCAAAAGGCTGCAGTAAAGACAGAATCATAAAAATACCAGTCCATCTTCGTAACACCTGCAAGAATTAAATGTCGCTTCACTGTGTGCAGTCAGCTGTTGCCTGTTCTCAGTGTCATGTCTGCTACACAATAGCAAATGAAACATGCTAATAGAACTAATAGGGGGATTTCAGCAGATAGAATGAGACAGAATGAAGCCAGAACACCAGGATTTACGTACACATATCTTACAGTGCCGAAAAACAACAACGAGACCTTAAATGTCCACAAATAATAAGGACCTTAGCTTTTTGGTTGGTCTGAAAGATGACCTGGAGCATAACATCCTATAATGCTTAGTAAGTGGTCATTTAGCATCAATTTGAGAATAATACCACTTTTTTGCTCACATTGACCAACTTCAATCACACACGTGTTTTTAAGGTATCCCCCTCCACAAGCATTAACATATGCACTAAAATGTAAGCCACAGACATGTCATACAGCAGAATGACAAAAAGAAATTAAAATCTATCAGACACTTACCTGATCCATACAGGTGAGTTTTAGCCAGTAAGTCTAACTTCACAGTAGTCTATAAAAAAAATAAATACCTGGTTACATAAAGCAAGTTTTATGAATTTTAAGAAAACGGGAAATCTGAATACAATTTTTCTAGATTAAAAAACTGACCAATCCTCTTAGAAACTGATTAATACAATACGACCTAAACGACCTAACTTTAGCTGCCTGAAAGGCAGATATTAAAGTTCATATGATCTATGTAGACTCCCTCTCCAGTCCATGGAAAGATACAGATGGAACCAGAGATCTGTTCATCTTATTCTGCTTTCAGTGTCTAGGAACTGTCTTTGCTGGTTACAAACAGAAACAGAACTCGACTTTTAAGCCAGGTAGCAATGGCTCATATGGCTCAAGTTAAGTGAGGAGATTCCTGTGCTCAGATTCCAGAACTGGGGTGATAGCAGAAGGCAGACAAATACAGTTAGTTTTAATACCTACAACCTACAATAACAAGATACAGGATGAGGAGATGTAGTATTTTATGGTTTGCAAAAAAAATGCATACAGTATTTCAGGCAGACTATGCAGGTTCATACAATAAGCACCTACATACTGGAGGAATATTTCTCCAGTTTGGCTGATGCGAAGTAAAACATAATATAATGTGTGATAGAGGTCTGCACCATTGAATCTTCTTGTTCTAGCAATATTAATGCTTTTGAGCACTGATATCTTTTGGTCTGGTGCAAAATTAGGAAAGGATGTGTTTAGTGCCTGAAGTAAGAGATGGCCTTATTTCCATGTGGGTGAGTTAGTGCACTTCAGGTAGATCTAATGCAGATACAGTATTCTTGAGGATATCACGCAAATTTGCCAGTCACCATTACAAATACTTTGCCAAAAATGTTTTCCATAATAAGAACCCTATAGAGATTTCCATTCATAAAATATAACATTTAAAACACAGAAGAGACCACCATTGAAGAAGAACATTTAGCAAAGAGGGCTGCAGGGGAGATAAAATGAAAAGTTAACAGGCAGTCAAAGCCTTTTATTTAATATAATATAAATAACATATACTGTAACAAAAAAGCCTTTTATCCAAAAAATAATCCTGGTGGAGCAAGATATACGGAAGAACTTGTCTTCACTGCATTGGTTTCTAGATCCTGACATTTGGAATTCCTGATGCAGACATCCACTTGGAATGATTAAAAGTTTTAACTTAACATAACTCAAAGGCTAGAAGCTACTAAAATGATTTCCACAATGATTCTCTGGCTTGTTCAGGCCCTATATAAAACACAGCCAACATTCAGCTATCAATGAAATTAATGGAAACTGTGCCTAGCATGACAGCTTTTGATTATATTGTACTTTGTCCTTTTTTACTTTGAAGGATTTTAATCTAAAACCTCTAGGAAATTAAATACACCTTTCTGAGGAAAGAAAGTGAGGAGGAAGATAAAGGGGAGGAAGGGAAAGAAATTTTTTTTTGCTGTTTTCCTAAACTAGGCATAACACCTAAACTAGTTTGACCAACTCTACATACTTCTGTGTCTGGAAATACTTGTTCTATGCAAGGGTTCAGAGAGTGTTTTAAAAATTCTTTTATAAGTTACACTGCCAGCACCACAGGTAGTTATTAGTGTAAATCAACCCTGGATGAGATTTGTGAACTCTGTATGGTTTAACTGAAATTTACATTTGTCTCAAAAGTCATCCACTCCCTGCCTGTGGTGTAACATCTCCCAGACTTGCCTGGAGCCTTTCCTTTATCTGATTTTGAGGACAACACAGATCACATTTTTGTCTGCCAACAATGAAGAAACTTATCAAAATTGGTTCATGAAATAAAAGGCAACTTTGATACATAAATGTTCTTCTTTGTTCTTTAATGATTTTGTCCTTCTTCAGTACCTGAAGACATCTACAGGCTCAAACCACTGTGCACATCACAGGGGCTACAAATGTTAAGCAGCTTATCACATTAAGCTATAGTAACATTTGAAAATCAAAGGAAACATGCAGTTATGAGAAAGTATACTATGTCTCTTATTTCTGAGCAACTTAATGTTTCACAGGCTAAGAAATGCAATCTTATTTATTTATCACTTTCCAGGTCAATTATTTCAATTACTCTCAATTCAAAACCTTTTTGAACTGAGGTGTGTTTGAACATTGATATAGTTGTCTCACCATAGCACAAGGATTTATTTTAAGCTTAAGGAAACATGGAAATTGAATCCAAAATTGTGGCTGAGCTTTTATGAACTAACATTCAATTCCAGGAGGACAATATACTCTTTAAGTCATAACTCCTTTTACTGCAAGGGCAGCTTAATTTTCTTAGTTTTTCAATAGCCCTAAACCACGTTCTACTTGGTTTGTCCCACTAGCAGACAAGTAAAAATTCCTGTAGAAGTCCCCTCTGAAGGTTGTTTTTTTCCCAGGAATGTCCTGAAAAATAAAAATAAAAAAAGACAATTTAAAAATTAAATGTATTATTATAACTTATAATTAGATGACACCAAACTGAGGTCACCAGTCAATACGCTTAAGGGCAGGTCTGCCACCTAGAGAGACCTAAACAAGCTGGAGGAATAGGCATACAGTAACCTCATGAAATTCAGCAAGAACACATGCAAAGTCCTGACCTTGGAGTGAATAACCCTTGCAGTGATCCAGGCTGGGGACTGCCAGGCTGGGGAGCAGCTCTGATGGAAACATCCTGGGGGTCTGGGTGGACAGCAAGCTGAGCATGAGCCAGCAGTGTGCTCTGGCAGGTAAAAAGGTCAGCTGTGTCCTGGGCTGTATGAAGAGGGACACAGCCAGTCAATTAATGGAGGAGACTCCTCATCTATTCAGTTGGACCACACTGAGATACTGTGTTCTGTTTTGGGCCCCCAGAATGGGAAAGACATAAACAAACCACAGCAAGTTTGGCAGAGGACCACTGAGGTGGTTAGGGCTGGAGCACTTGTCCTGTGAATGGAGGCTGAGGGAATAGGGCTGATTCAGCCTCAAGAAGGGCTGGCTTGGGAGGCACCTAACAGCTACCTTTGGTGCCTGTGAGGGGCTACTGGGGAGATGGAGCTGGGCATTTCTTGGTGTGGCATGGTGGGAGGGTGAGGGGCAAGAAAGGTGAAGACTGGCTGTAAGAATGTCCTTCCATTAGAAGGCCAGACAAGCAGTGGCACAGGCTGCCCAGGGGGATTGTGCAGGCTCCTTCCTCCTCAGAAGGTTCCTTCTCCCAGCTAGATGAAGACCTAAGCAACCTGGTCTGACTGTGGCTGTGACCAGCATATTGGACCAGAGATCTTTGAAGCCTGATTTATCCTATTAGCCTCTTATTCCATGGCCCTATGACGATTTCATTTCTTAAACGCATAAATATTCCTAAATAAATAAAATGACTAAATATATTTTTATCATTGTATCTCTTTTTTTTTTAATATCTCACAAGCCTTGCAGTAAAATATCCTAATTATGAGTCACATATGACCTAATTTATTTGATTATGCTTAATATCCCAGTTCACTTATCTTGAGTGATATATGAAAGTAGCTTGGCACTGCCTGTGCAGGCTAAGAAATCCAAACTTGTGCTCTTATTTTCTCTCCCCACCTCTCCTCAGATGTGAAGGTTTTATTAACTGTCCGACCTGCTGCTGTTAGTTAATATGCACCGAAACAGTTTTGATTGCAAACCCCATGTGAAAAGGAAAATCACAGTCACTGCAGCTTTTTCTGGTTCATCAGTCAAATCTAAGCCAAGGAGCATGTTGCCTTTTCTGGCCCTGCTGTGTTCAGTGGCACTGGGCTGCCATTAATCAAACCGGGCTGTCAGAACAAACTTAGAAACTTCAGAGAAAACCAGCCTTGTAGCTGACAACAGCCTGACCACGTGCCTTACTACGAAGCTGTTAATGGACTACGGAAACCTGTTAATAAAAAGGTGAAGAATACAAGCAGTCACACCACCAGTGGTGAGCTGAGCTGCCAAGCCTGAAACTTGCTAGTGCAAACCAGTTTCCATTTAATTTTCAGTTTTCATGAAAACATCACATCTGACTTCTGCATGCTGATCATGGGAACAGGAAGCTATTGCAACATCTACTTACAGCAAAATCAGTGAGCAAAATCAGCTATGCATCTCAGGAGTTGAGCTGCAACCCCAGAAAGCTCCCCCAGAGGAGCCAATCACTCCTTACAAATAGAGGAAATTTTTCAAAAAGCTGAATGAGGATGTGCAAGGCCTCTCTCGAACATCCCCTCCCCAGAAGATGGTGGGGAGGGCTTTTCCTCTGCCTGAGGGTCCCAGTGAGGCTTGAGGTGGCCTGTTGCTGTGGGAAAGCCACTGCTGTTGGCAACAGGCTTGCCCCAGGCTCAGGCATCCTGGCTGGAGGCCCAGCTTGCCCATGCCTGGGAGGAGGGACGAGGCCCTGAGAGCTGGGGAGGCCTTGTGAATCTCACCAAGATGATCTGACAGATTTGCCAGGCGGCAGACACCGAAGGCAGCTGAAGTCACTGTAGCACAGAGACAGACATCCTAGTGCCCAGACGTGCATTCCTCCCCACATCTCCTTGCTAATCAGCACTGTGGAGCCACTGCCACCTGCCATGGCAGTGAGGCTAGCAGGTGAGGCCTGGGGATATCTGCCCTGCCTGGCACCTCCCCCTCCTCAGCATTGCTACCGCTTCCTTGGTGCTGCACTTTCCACAAGTTACCAGCTGTGAAAGGCCATATCTGTTCTATCTTGTTTGTTTGCCATTTACAGTGCACAGGTTGTTGTGTTTTGTTCCTATCTGAGGGGACATCTTGGCAGGAGTGGAGGACACAGGCTTGGCCTGTCCTTGCTGGGAAGGATGGGAGGTTCCTGAGGGAACCAGGGGCTCTGCCCTCCCTGAGGGAACCTTCTGGAAGGCGGGTGGGGGGAGCAGTGGGAGGAAATGATCAAGTGAGGAGTGAGGCCTCAGGTGCAGCAAAGCTTGCCAACTCACGGGAGCAAGGAGGAAGCAGGTATGCAGCCAGGTACCTCACAGGGGAAAGGAGATGTCCACAGGCACCTGGCTGCAGTGGCACCAAATCTTCCGGAACCCAGCCAGCCCCTGAGCTGCTGGGCTGGAACCAGCTGGGAGGAAAGGACATGACCTGGAAGGCAGGGTGAGAGAACTTGTTTACAGTCCTTTTACTTCTGTTTCCTCTCTGGCAACCTGTGGGCAGGTGCAGGGTGCTCGGCCTGTCAGTGAGATGGGGCAACGCAGCGTGAGACCAGGCCCTGGTGCCCTCCTCCCACTTTGTCTTTGACCACAAACAAGCTTCATCCCAAAGTATGAAGGGCTACAGGAAAAGCCAATATCCTCTAACAACACCACATCCACTATCAATATACACAGAGCAGGATGTTTTCACTCCTTTGTGTGAAGAGTATGGATGATGAGAAGCAGCCTGCTGGTCTCCCAACAGCAGCATCTCTAGGCCAAAATCTGTACGGGAATGATACAAATAAAAATTAACAAACACAAAGCCAAGTCTAAGGTTAAACTTAAAAAGCAGTATACAGGAATCCTAAAAAGATAGGTTTAGCATGGTGAAAATTATAGCTGTCTGCAGCTGTTTTGTTGAAGAGTGAATCCACAGATGGCAGAGCACCGGAAACGGATCCTTCTGCAGCTGCACAAACCCTCAGCCCTGCGGATGAGCAGAAGGATCTGTGCTTATCCCTCAGCTGACAGCACATTTCATGAGGTAATGGAGAGCTGCTTTTACAACCCCTTAATTGTAGGCAAAAACAATTGCTGCCGTATTTAACTTCAAATAGATGCCCAGTGACAGTCTGCGTAGGTGCAAGCAATTAGCATATTCTCTGCATGGTGTGAATCGCTTTTATCACCAATGGCTGTAAAACTGAGAAGTGAAGGCTGTGAAGGAGAGCTTACTTGAAAATCAGGTTTTTATGGGATGCACAATAGAATCCATGGGAGGGAAAAAAGTCAACTCAAATGTTTAGCAGTTTAAATAAACCTCAATTTTTAAGGAAGGTGTATGTGGGGAAAAAGGCTGCCTGTTATATTAGTTCTTTGTGCAGAACAGCTTCATTTCCAGTTTGAATTAATGGAAAGTCATTTCAACAGATTTTAGAGGAAAATAAGTGTCCTGAATGCAGTTCTTCTTGCCTTTAAAAAAATGCTTTGCAGGAAATTAAAATATCAATTATATTTTTAGCCTGCCAGCTCTAATAAGACAGAGCTATAAGACCAAGTGTCGCAAAGAGTATTTGGAAATAGCTACCATTAAAGCAGAATCTTTGAAACAGTAATATATGGCAGAAACAAGATATGTTCCAGAATAGCTCAAAAGTACCAAGATCCCAAGTTTTAAAAACCTCAAGAACTGTGAATAAACCTCATCTATGGTAGCTAAAGTAAAATAAAGAGATTTATGCCAAATCCTTTTTGCCTAAGCTACATGTAGTCATTTAAGGACAGTATTGCAAAAACTAAATATTTGTCTTCCTTGAGACTAGCTCTGTGATATTTCCTGCAGAACATTTGCACAAAGGATCTAAAGATCCAGTATTAACTGGAAAATGGTCTGACATCAATCCAACACATCAAGTTTTTTCACTCAGAAAAATTCTTTTAAAATGTTAAAGTAATATTTCATAGCTGCAGATACAACTTTTTACTCAAGTTCCAAGAAAGACTAAATTAAACACTAAAAAAACCCACCCCGAAACCATGCCTTTAAGCAGGGCTCACAACCTGGGAAAGATCAGCAGACCACATTTGAGAACAGATTAATTTATCCTTAGCTAATTACCCCATAAGGTTCAGCTGAGCTGCCAGCACCACTAACAGTCAAGACATATCACAATGGATTGTTATGTCTGTTTGATGAACTCATTCACTGAACACGTTGATTTCTGGCTGTGCATGTACAATAAAATCTAGCCAGTCAATAGTGCTACTACTCATTTCATTCAGATCATTTTCTGCCTTTTTGTTATGGCTTATTATTTTCAACCTACTTTTTACATCATTCTTTCTAGTTTGAGGAGAAGTCTGGCAGTCAAGACCAGTATGTTCTGGTTCTTGCTCTGCTGCTTATTATTTGTATAGTTGCAGTAGCTCTGACTTCAATTTGCCCATCTGTAAACTGGAATAGTATTTAAATGTCTCTCGTGATCTTTTAAAGTGTAAAGTAGTTCTCACAGGGAAACCCACACACACTGCAAAGGGACATAAAACTATAATATTCAAGAAATATGCTGTGTTAATTTAATTGTAACGTGCTGTGACAAGCATACAGTTTTAATCTGAAATATGTACAGACATAAAAGCAATCCTTCAGCAAAAAATCAGTACCTTTTTCTTTTCAGTATATTAAAAGATTAAAAGAACTGAAAGTTTCATAGAAAGAGTTTGAAGATAAGGTAAGTTTCCTTTTTTCTTTTAATTACCTAATAATATACATATAAATATGAATAATATTGAAATCATTAAAGCTACTATAATTAGAGTAGGCCTTTTTTGACATAACTATGAATAAATCACACTCTTGCTAAAACTACTGCTTTCTGCAGAATCAGAGCCTGTTTTCATTGATATCAACCAGTCATTACTACTGACATTAAAGAGAACCAGATCAGGCCCTTTATACTGAAAACTTAAAAGTACGTTGAATCTTAGTCGAAATATGGACACAGATTGCTTTGAACTGAGGTACACAATTAAGGTTAACCCGCATACTATTTCCTAAAAAGCCAGTCCTTAGAGCAGCATAAAGCCTTTTCAGTTTAATTTCTGGTTTTGTTAAACAATAAGGTAAAAATGAAAAACAATTTCTTTAAAGCCTTTGATAAAATATATATTGCTACCTGCAGAATGAGAATGGGCAATGTACTCTGCTTTTAGGAGTGTAATAAAACTAGAAAGTGAACCAGCTTTGCACTGTGAGCAAACAAAGAGGTACTGTTCATTAGATTACAGCAAAAAAGAAACTTTAAAGAACTGGCTTAATTATGGCAGTTGGAGAGTCTTAAAAGAGGCATGGGAACATGACTTCCAATAACTGTTATGACTAGGTCTATACATAGAAAAAACACATGCACATGAGAGAGAGTTTGAGAGGGATGATTGTTTACTACAGCAACCTTTGGCTGTAAAGGGTGAGATGGAAAAATTCTCCATATCGTTAAAAACACTTCAGCGGTTACAAAAGAATTTCCTCCACCACTTCCTCCTTTCTTCATTATCTTTTTTTTTTTTTAAGAAAACTTTCTAGTAGATAAAAATGTAGTATGACATGGGATTGAAAGAGATCTCAAGAGACATTATGTTATTGTCGTTAAGTTTCTGGCCTATCAACATCCTTGGTTTTCAACAAATGCAAGTGTAATATGTCAGGAGGACATGAGATAGTAAATCTGACAGTGCAAAGTCTTTCAAACATGCCCTATTGGAAAACTATAATACTATAGGTTTCATAGATGATATGTTTCTCCAAAACTGGCATAAAAGAATTGGGAAAATAATTGTGTATTCAACTGACTGCATTCCCTGGAATATGACATTTAAAGAAAACCGGCTAATTACTCTGAGGTGAAGTCTGCTCAGGCTACACCAGTTTAAACTTGGAGGACTGCCATGGAAATCAGTGTAATAACTCGAGAGTCATATGGTGCAGAAAAGAGCAGAATTTGGTACATGGAGTCCCTTTTTTTTTTTTTTTTTGCTTTTCTGCAGGGACATGTATTTATAGCCCCATTTCCATCCAGCAATCCTGGGTATCATTTTAGTCATCAATACCACTTAGTAAACGTGTTTCCCCCAAGCAACCCGGCATCGTCTCCAAAGCTGAAAACAAGAAGAAATGTACAGACAAAATAGCTAGGACTTTATGTAGTCTTATTTTCAAATATTCTGAGTTTTATGCATGGGCAGTTGGCAGTTCAGGGAGAAAAAAACCCACAAAACCCCCACAAAATCAAACCCGGTCTTCCTTGCCTGTAAGTACAGCAAAATCCTCAGGAAGCAAAGTCGCTTCTCATAACAATATTGAGTTAAAAAAATAAAAAAGAACAAGAAGCAGATACATCATATAGGCTATAGAACGAACTCCTTCCTCACCAGAGAGATCACCTAGAAGTACTGGAAATTTCAGAACAAGCATGTACAATAAAATGACAGCAAGAATCATGCTAAGTGCTGTTAGTCCCTTTTTGGTCTGAAAACAACCTTAACCATTGCCATCGGAAAGTGCAAGCCCCTCAGCGTTGCAGGTATTTCCGAAACTATAGGCTGAGTCTATTGGACTTCCTTAGATCATAGTAATTTTACAATAATTTTCATTACTTGGTGTATCATTCTGTGATTCTGTATGAGTGTTTTGCACGTGTATTATCTTTGCTTTGCACAGAGAAAATATTACACCCAAAATCTCAGTGACAGGAGGGTTTAGGTTGCCAAACTAGCAGGGCCAATGCTACCTCTAGAAAATGGCCTCCCCAGTTACATCCAACCGTATTCTTCCACTAAGAAAAAAGTCAGACTTGTGCACTTTCTCCTTCGTGCCAGCATTTGTATCATTGTATCACTCTCTCCAAATACAGTTTTTCTATAGTTTAGACAACCACATGACCTGTGTAATTCAGTGTGGTGTTTTTTCAGCTTCCCCACTGACAAAATACACACCAGAAAGAGGCTTGGTTTATAAAATAGTTTTCATACAAATTTACTTTCCTTGAAATACTGCTTTTTCTGGAAATTTTAATTGCTCTATAGGTGTTCTAATGACAAAGGCATAGGCGTACATCCTATTTTCCGGCTTTAACAGCATTTGTTACGTATGTGGCTTAAAACTAATGAATTGCCCAAATCTTAACTGCCAGACTCTCATTCAGACTTTGGACTGTTTTGGATTTACTACACTGTCTTCAAACAATCATTAGGCAGTTCTACATGATAGGTTCCAACGCACTAGCACTTTTTTCTTTTGTTCCGTATGGTGTAGTAACTGTTCATATGGGAACTAAAGAGAAAAATCTTAGCTGTCATTTATTCCTGTCATATCCTTATTTCCATTTCCTGACATACTCTTAAATCAGTGATCAGATATCTCCATTAGACAATACTTAACCTGGTCTATACTTGATATGGTCAAGTATTCCATCTCTAATATGTAGTAGAATATTTGATTATAGATATACAGTTTTTAAGAATAAGGCAGTTTTATGTTTTGACTTTTTAATCTGTATAAATGTGAAAAAGTATGTTCTAAATTAAATTCCTTAGTGTCAGAAAACAACTGTAAAGCAGTACAATTTTTTAACTGTTTATCCCCATGCAGTATGGGGAATAAACATGATGAATTAGAGGTATGCTTGCAGTTGCAGAGCTGTGATCTCATTGGGATCATGGAGATGTGGTGGGATGGCTCCCGTGACTATTGCCTATAAGCGTGAGTATTGCAGTGGAGGTATACAGGCTTTTTATCCTTAGAGATATTCACTAACCATCTAGGCACAGTCCTGTGCAAGTGGCTCTAGGTAGCCTTGCTGGAGCAGGAGGGTTGGAGAAAGAGACCTTCGGAAGTCCCTTCCAACACCAAAAATTCTGTGGTTCTGTGATACTTAACCAAATATGATTCCTTAACTGGTTTTAGCAAGCAGTTAAAAATGTCTCTGTTATACAGACTGTACCCTGACTGCTACTTGATAGCAGAATGACCATCAGAATCAGTATTTTCGTTTGGGGCCATAGTGTAAAGAGTGGAGCAGTAACAAAGAGAATCCCTTAGCTGTACCCGCCTACACTACATCAGTTTGGTTCACAAATGGCTCTAGTATGCACAAACCCTGGATTCTTTTCAGAGGTACCTAAACTGGAAGCTGTGCTCAAGATGCCCCCCAGTCTCTAATTGGGACACACGGATTCAAAGCAACAGCTGTGGAACTTTGTGTGGCTTTGGGCTGTATGTGCAATGTCAATGTTAAGTTCAGAGGGGCAGAGTAAATTTAGTCTGAAGTAAAACCCCCAAACTCCATCCTGTGTTGATATTGGGGGTCTCAGCAACAACATCTTTGAGTTACTGCTTGGCTCTTGTTGCAACAAATTTCTTGCTAACTTAGACATAGCAAAAATATCAATGTTTGTGGCTAGTCTCTCTAGTGTTATGGAATATCACTCTTAAAAAATATATCAGAGTTGTAACTGGGTTTAAAAGTCACTGGTTTGGCTCAAATTATAGTGAGAGTCTTTTTGGAACGCATTGTGCAAAGTTCTTGCCTTTATGTTGCCAGAGGCTAGCATTGGCTGTTTTGGTATTTTCTTAAGGGCAGAATAGCATTGTTTCATGGCATTACAGGACAATAACAGCATTTAGTTAGCCTCTGGAACCATCATCCATTCTGTTGACATTATCTGTTGGCTATCTGCAATTGATTTAAAATCAAACAACAGTGTTATATAACGTGCACTCTATAACTTTATTGTTTTGTTATTAAAGTTCTCAGCTGACCTTGTGAGCTGTTACTTTTTAGCTGGTCTGGAGAGAGCTCTCAGATGAAGCTTTCATCACATTCTCAGGGGCTAAGGACTTCATTGCTGCATTAATTCAACTGATCCGCCATGGAGCTTGGACTTTTGTGGTCTGCCACATTGCAAAGCTGTATGGAAGTCAGTGTATCCCCAAGGGTATTGTCATCACTCTGTTAGGACAAAAAATGGCTGCAAAGTGTTACAGGTTCATCTAGCCCAGCGTCCTATGTTCAGTAGTCACAACTGGAGGTATTTGTGAAAGGTATAACAGCATATTGTAGTCATACTTCTCCAGTATTTCACAGCTACCAGCAATAGTCAATTCAGGTGTCACTCGTTCAGATGCACCATCAAAAGTGATATCTTTTCCTTCAATAGCACTTGAGAGATATTTCGTCTCAATTTGTCATATCTCTTTTAGAGTAATTTTTTTTGGGGGGATGCACAAGATACTGCTTAACTGCATGCTGTGCAAAAAAACTCCACCTATTTCTTTTTGACTAAATGCTTCATAATTGCGTTTAATGCACATTTACTCTTGTATTAGGAAAGACAATAAATAATCATCCTTTATTTACTTTTTCTGTTTAATGCATGGCTTTATAGTCCTTAATTATATCCCTCCTCAGTCATTTATTTTCTGAGCTGAGATATCCACATGGGAAACCTATTCCGTATCTTTGGTCATTCTTTTGCCCATTTCCCCATAATCTTTGATTATACTATATTCTTTTTAAGATGGGTAACATGTTAAAATCACAAGACATGCACACAGTATTCAAACTGTAGGTATTGCAATACTGCATTATATATGGTAAAACAATGCAATTTTCTGTTCTGTTCTCTGCTTTGTTTTTCTCTTATCAAGAACTGACGTAATGTTTTCACAGAACTAGATAAACTGTCATAAACTTAAAATCCCAATCCTGATTGTTATCAATTTGCAGTCACTCGCTGTACATGTAAATTTAGGATTACTTTTTTCCCGTGCTTCACTTTGCTTTTATCTACACCGCATTTCCTCTGCTATTTTATTGCCCAGTGACCCTTTTCCTTGTCTGCTTCCTTATAGCTTATTTTTACTGTCCTGAATAACCATAGTTTAAAGAGAAGACTTTGTAAATTCAGTATCACTGTTTTTCTCAGATAATTTATTAACATGCTGAACAGTCTGTCCCATGTTATTAGAACATATTCCTTTTCTTTATAGGAGTATGAACTATCACTTTATTGTGGGATATTTCTCTGTTGTCATGGGCTCTCAGCTGGGGAAGGTACTGGAAGTCTCTCAGCACTAAGCAATTTACATGGAAACTTCATTGCAGATTGAGTGGTTACCAAACCTAGTGGAAGTTGCATCTGGCCCCAAACTGACATTTCTTCTTGGTTTGAATACTCCTTGTGGTGCCCCTGAATTGTAAAGGAAGATTTACAAAAGCTGAGGCCTTATCTAGCCACTATAATCTGTCATACTATCAGTATAACAACTCTGGGAATCAGCTTTGCCTATAAAAGACTGGCATACTTCAAACAGTCTCAAGCGTTGAAGAGTTTAGGACAAAACATACTTTGAAGTTTAATCATGACCATAAACACTTATTGCTTTCGTTACTGTATTCACTGTGTTCAAAGATCATGTATTGTGTGTGCAGTGCAATGGCCCTGTATGAAAGGACTGGGACGTTTTTTTCGTGACATTTTTGTCTCATCATCATCCTTCTAAGATTTTCTGCCTTAGTAGGGCATACTGATTTAATTTTGACTGCCATAGCCTTTAAAAGTAGAAGTCTACTTTGTCAGCTAGAAACCTTAGTGATCCTGGAAATGAAAAGCATAGCAGGAGACTACAGTAGATGGGGAGGACAGGAGAATCAAGGAAGAAGTGGTCATTTTACAACAATTAGTTTAATACTTCAAAAAATGTAAAAAATTTAAGGTAGTCCAAATAAAATGTAATCACATAAATAACAAATATTTAGATCATTGAATAATCATTTTTAAAGTTTTCTTTCAAATTTGCATGGGACTAATGCTGAAAATAAAGATTTAAACTCAACACAAGAACTGCAAAAAGCTGTTTTCTGTCTTACAAATTAGGAGTCTTTGAAAGTCATGTATACAGAGGAATTACAGTTTCAACTTGAACTAAGTATTCACATGCTTTTTACTATTTATTCAGCACTGATGTGGTAAATAACTGGATGATATCTAAAACATACAAGCAGAAGAAAAATCCAAACTTTGCAAGCTTTTAGTAACCCTAAAAAGCAGAAAATAAATTACCTATTCACAGCACTATATACTTGCTTTTCTTTACAAAGAGGAGACATAGTTGAGGGCTCAGGTTTGCAAGGTGAGAAGACAGGATGCTTACAGACCAATAAGGAATATATATAAATTAGCACTAGAGATGGGCTGAAGTCTCTGTAGTTTCAGCAACACACTGATTTGCCCAGGCATTTTATAACCTCTATGAGGTATGTCTTTACTTCTCTCACTTACGTTTGGCAATCCCTAGAAAGAAAATTAGTAATACTTCGAACTTAGTTTTCGCTCCTTCAAAATGATGGGAGAATTTTCCCTCCGCAAAAGTTGGTAGAATTTTCACATTGAATTTTACAGAATCTAAGTTGACTGAGTCCTGAAACATTTTTAAGAGCATACCTTTGGAGCTGGTTCTGATCTTGCTAGTAAAAGACAGAAGCAAACCCATTAAAATCAAATGGCAGCTTGAAATAAATGGCACTTAAAATTACAGTATCTATTTCATTGCCTAACAGCATATTTTAGTTTCTTCATTCAAGGCACTCAAATATGAAAGTCAAATTCTTATTGTCCCATGTGAATGCCTTATACCTTAGCCTGTACATTTTTATAATAATTTGGGGGTTGTTTTTTTTTGCTTTAGAATGTAGAATTATGCATATCTGTTTTAATAATTGTAATAAAAGTCTAGCTATTGATTTTATTTTTTTAATATACAAGAAGTTAGAATTGGAAAATCGTATTCTTTTGTGTGTTTGTAATCTACAGTTACCATGGGTTTTTTAATATAAAGACTGAGGGCAGACTGACTATATGACTGCATACCAGGTTTTTCTGAAAATTAATTTTTGTTCCTGTTACATCCCATATTCTGAAGTTTCTCTTTCTGTACAGTTGTACACACACTCAAGTGTTCTGTAATGTGCATCACTGCATTAATGAAATCAGCAAACACTATAGAAATTATAAACTAAACTGATTGGATGATAAGCCCAACCTATCATATACGTTGGTATAATATGATGGCAGCACACATTTTTAAATTCTATCATATAGAAACTCCTAAATGAAAAGAATCAAAGTCTGGATGCCAGGGCTTTTTTTATACAAGCTGTAAAGGTCATCTCTGTTGTCCTCCTGAAAGGCAGGTAGCTACCTCCTTTCATTTCCATGGGTTATTCATCCAGAAGATAAATAAAAGTATGCCATTCTGAGATATAAAGGTAAGACATTTTTCACAGAGTATCTCACTTCAGAGAAAGAAACATGTTCTGACTGAGAAGAATGACATTTTGATATGCTTGTAGACTGTACCTGCATGGTCTTTTGTCACATCTGAAATTCCTCTGAGGTCCTGAGGGCAAATTCCTTTTCTGTCTTACAAGGAAATGAACTTCACATTTTTCACTCTGTGTTCATTAAGGAGAACTGTAATAGGATTTCCAGAGTTGTGCAGGTCTGGAGCACAAATGACTGGGTTTACATCAGAATGGTATGAAAACTGTCCTCTGAAAAATCCCCCAAATCGGTTCCCTGTGTGGCTATTGACTACACTGCAGTGACTTTTTGGCTTAACTATCATTGTGTGCCCCAGCACATTATAGAAGAAACAGGTCAGGAATAGTACCCATTAAAGAGAAGAATGGAATATATAGAATTTGAAGTGCTTTTTGCTGGAAGCACTGTAGAAGCTTATGCAGAGACAGAATAATGTCAAACTGAAACAAAGCACTTTTGTTTCAGCAAACTTCCAGATCAGCAAATAAGACTTTTATCAGTGTCAGAAAGCCCCAAAGTCCACTATTGCTGCTGCTCCATGACTTCTATATCATTTCTGTTAGGTGGAAAGCTTAGACTTCCAGAACTGACTTGTAGAGAAACAAGTCTTCTTTGCATCCAGAAGTCTTTTTTTCAATATAAACTCTAGTGACTTGGATACTGTTTCAATGCTCTATAAATAGCAATCTGTTTTGCTTGCATAAATGCATTAGCAATGCATGTGAAAATTTATATGCTAATAAGATGCAGATCTCAGGTTCTTAGCAACCTGCTTTTCTCAACCCCTCCTCTATGAAGGTTAAGTTTCTTTGCTGCGCTTCTTCATACGCCTTGCAGGTTGGTGGGAAGGAAGGGGACTTTTAGCCACTAATTCAAGTAGCAGTGTATGAAATTGTTGCCATTCATTTTGGTTTCAAAAAATGATAAAGTGCTTACAAATACATAATTTTGTTCCTTTAGCATATTTTAGTACCATAGATTTTAGATTTGTTTTGATATTGTAATGCTCTGCATAAATAGTGTTTATGCAGTGCCTTTGCTCTTTTTTAATGGGTGTGGGTAGTGCAAGTAACCCACTTCTGATCTTGGAACTTTATAGAGTGGAAAACGTTTTCAACACCAAATGCTGGAAGCCCTGATGGACAGAATTGTCTGTTGTGTTGATATCCAAAGGGGAAGACCCCAGAATGTCAGGAAATGGCCTGAAATTTTGAGCATTAATTTATAAACCAGATTCAGTGGCAGCCAAAGGAAACCTGCCCAGTGGGAAGTAAAAATTATGCAGTGGGCTACTTGGGAAAAAGAGGAGTGTTTCTTTTAGAGTAGAGGGCCATTGAAACTGTGCCAATTAGAAGCCTGGCTTTTGCATTATTTTGTGTGCCTTAGTATGAGTTTGGAGTTATGAGTACGAGTTTGGTGCTGAATGCAGGATTGTATGTTAAGAACGCAATTACAGGCTTCTCTCAGATAAAAACTGATTTAGGTTGGACCAGATACCCTGAAAAAAAAGTTTTTGTCCACAGATGAAGTCTGTAAATTTTGCTTCCCTAATTTACGTAGGCAGCAGTAAGTGATTTTCGTTCTGCATTTGTGTGGTAACACATACATACAACCTTGGTCATAGCCAAGGTTGAAGACTATTACTTCAACATGCTATGGTGGTAATAGGAAGAATAAAGACCAGTGTGGAAATACAAACTGGGTTTTCAAACTGCTTTAGTTATCAGCCTGCTCTGGTCAGGAACACTTAGAAGGTGGCAGTCAGATTATTGCTTGACTCTCTCTCTTGACAGAGAGAACACGTGATACCCACTTCATGCTTTTGTTAATTCACTTTCAGCACATTTAAAACAAAAGGAAAGAAAATGAACTGCTTCCCAAACACAAATTAGACAAGGTAGGGAATGAATGCATCCTACAATCAAGTTTACATGTGTGGAATTACCCTTTCATCCCACTGTTTCCTGTTATCCATTAAGCATCTATGTTGTTAAGACAAGCAAGAAAAATACAAGGAAAAATATTGGTATATTCATTGGCAAAAGATCCAAAGATCCTTACTGAAAAGCTCCTCAATCTTTTTTTTGTTCAAATTGTTTTAGCCCACAGCGCAGGTCTGTATTTTTCTAACCATCTATCTGTTTTTGTCATTAGGCCATGCTGGGAGAGACCTAGGAATCCATTTTCTCTTAAATGATCTCTGCGAAGGGTTCTCATGCAGACCTAAAGCGAGCCTTACATTTGCTATTACTTGATGAGGTTCATACAGAGATCTATTGTGCAATTAGTAAATCGGTGTTTATTTCTGGTTCTTTGCTCATTTCTCCAAATTATTCCTTTTTTTTCAATTATTGGACTTTTCTGAGTTAATTAGTAGAGTGCTAATACCACTGTCTTGCCAGAACAACAGTCATCCAGAAGTGCTCAGGAGATGATTTAATTAAACATGTGGAGTGCTGGATATAATTAATACTTTTGTATTGCCACCGGTCATTAAGCAAGTACATGAGACACAGACATATATAGTGCACTAGGCTACTTTCTGTCTGGACAGATGTATATGCAAATACTTTCAAAATATACGAATCCTCTCTTGACTCTAAAATATGCATACTTCTAGTGGAAGAGAAGCCTATGTAATTGATCAGCATGTTTTTAATGAATTTTCTTATGGTGACGTAGTTTACATGAATTATTAAAATCCACTAGGATTTTTCTGGATTATTCTAGTTTTTCAGCATTGTCACTTTTAGCTTGATGTAACTAGCCAATTTCAACATTATATCCAACACAATATCCACGTCACATGTTGAACTGGTCTACCCACGTTGTGGCAAAAACTGCAGCCTTATCTCCACAAGCTTTTTGCAGAAGACCTCAAGTAGCAGTCTTCCTGCCGTAAGAAGTACCTCCTTGGGAGGAGAAGCAAAGTTTCCGCTTGTAGTAAGCTTATTGGAGAAAAAAGTGTAGAACACAATTTAGTGCTAGGGTTTCTGATTTCAGGTTTTGGATGTGTGCTTCCCTTGTATCTCACACACCCCCTTTTATGCTAGAGTTTGCCTAAGAAATTCTGTTTGTTTTCATATGTGGAACTGTACCTCATGACTTGTTAAATATAAAGAGCTATGGTGCTGTAACAAGGAAATTCCAAAGAGTGTTGTTTAGCTGTCAGGGTGTTGCCAAGCCATTTCTGTGTTGCTTGAAGACAGAGGCATGCTATTGTAAAACACTCACATTACACATACTTGTAGCACTGCTGCCATTTGATTTAAAACAAAACTTTTGTTAGAGTTTGGAGGGGCTGTGTAGCACACAGCTTTCCCCAGCCCTCAGCCCTTCATCATTTGACACAGAGGGTATTGCAAATGCAATCACTGCAATAAATATGCACCTGTCTACTAGTGGGTGCATGAGGCACTGGACGATGAGCACTGGAACGTTTCAGAGTTATTTCAGGCAGCTACTACTACGAAAATTTTGCATAGCTGTAAATTATATGAAAGCCAAGCCTGAGTTATCATATTATATGGTTCCCCCTAATGCATGTACGTCACTGCAGTACATGGTACAGATGTGCATGCTTTAGTAAGGTGATTCTTTTGTCACTCTTTTGCAACTACTGGCCAGAGAAGGTTTTTGCTTTGTTGAAGAGAGGGAAACTGTGGGAAGGCACTAAGAATCTTTTGATCTAAAGGATCTGTCCTGCATCTGTACTGCAGTCTTACCACTGTATTATACCGCCAGTGAGACTAGTTAGCCCAGTTTGCAATGCCACTTCACCTGGATATGAGATTTTTATTTGACAGTGAAAAGACAAAAGGGCAGGATCTCTGACAGTATCAACCTAATGAAAACATTATTCCCATAACCTCTTATTGGACCACAGATGACAATGACTATCTTTTGTTAACCAGCACCACAGCTGAGCAAACAGTGAGCAAGGTGAATAGTAGGAAATCTTTTTCAAGCAACAGCTTTAACCGCTGTTCGTTTCTGCCAGTTCAAGGAAGTAAGATGGTGGAAGAGAACAGTTGGCCACCTACAGCTGCTACAGATTTTGAAATGAAATTAATCTTTGTGCAGATATAGTGATGCCTGCACCATTAAGGCCACTTCTCTGGGACTGCATGTAGGATATATATTGATTTATGTAGATGTGCAAACTTCACCTATCGCAGGGGCAAGACCCATTTTACAATGAAAAGCTAGAGCTAAGGGGCGTATGATAGGGAGGAGACTGTGGAGCAGGATGCTGAAGTACTTGTGACCTTGAGATTTTCTTACTTTTGAACAGACCCCTTGATCTACAACAACCAAAAAAAAAGCAATCAAGCCAACCACAATTCTTTAAGTTTTATTTTATAATTATTGTATACTGGATTTTTTCTATTGTCCTTTTTCAGCATAGAGGATCATAACTTTGGGGATTATTTAACAGTTCTTGTTTCTGTTTCTAAGTGCATGGGAGCTTGAGTAGGGATTTTTAAAAATGTCGGATTGAAACCTTCTGTTGCAAGCAGAAATATATCTATGCAACATATATATATCTTTTACTGTGTAGTTTAACACTGCCATGATTTTTCCATTGTTGACTAAAGTGCGAGGTTAGAATTTTTGCTGTTTGAGACAATCATAACTTTTCCCTTTTTGTCAACGTGACAAATAACCAACATCTTCTTTACTCCAGCAAAGTGCTTATGCATTTATGTCATCTGAAGAATGCAAGTTCCACCAAATTAAACTATTTACATTCTTAAAGTGCTACACATGCTGAAGTGCTTTACTGGATTGTGCTGTGGTAATTACTTTTGATTTCTGCTAACTTGAAGAAGGAAGTATCCATCATCCATTCCAGAAAATTGTCCTGTAAACTACCAGCATACTTGCTTTTGAACCTCTCTTTGCCGCTATTCCTCTGTTAAAAACAAGAAGTTCATTAATCTCAAAGAAAGTGGGGATAAATCAGATCAAAGCCCTTGTCTTGAGACATTTGACTTAAACTCTGCCACTGTCGCAAATTATTACATGTCCTCATCTGCAGCATTTCTTACTATATGCAAAAGATTGCATACAAACTTTCAGGAATAGTCACTCTTACAGGAATCTGCAATAAAATTGTGCAGGAAACAATGGTAGTTTCTGTACCCTTCTGCTCAATTCACTGTAACACAGCCTAATTAAAGACAGACTTAAAAGCAGAGAGAGTAGTGCCTTTATGGAAGGTTTAGGGAAGTTGTTTTATACTTATGTGCTTAAGGGGTTTGTTAAATAAGATTAATAGTGCTTTATGCTTTCCTACTAACCCAAGACCATTATAAGATGGTTCTTTGCCACAGTAGAACATTGCAATCGTGCCACTACTCTGTAGCATACTGTATAATCCCATCAAAACAAAGCCAGATGACATTAGAGTTTTTAATTAGCTATATTAATAGTAAATTTGGGTGTCAGAGACAGGTCACCTTAGTCATTTCTTCAGCACAGGAGTTTAGTTTGTATTTATCATTCTGATGAGGGACTAGACTTAAATTCTTCAAGCCTTAACAAATTTTAAAATGCCATGTAGATATAAAGGGTTACAAAGACAGTTGATATATAAGCCTTCTGCTCCTGAAAATTTAATCACTGTAAAAGAATTAGGTGAGGCTAGAAGAACTTGTTTGGCTGCAAAGTATCATCAACACTGCCTGACTTGTTACTTTCCACGCTGGACCCAGACAAGCAGAGGTAGATCAAATCTTTCATTAGGACAGGAATGTGCACAAAGGAATGCAACAACCTTTGTGAGTGACCTGACCTTTTCTCTCTTCAGCTCAAAAGGCACTAGATATTTTAAACCTATACATTAATTTAGTTGTGCCATTGCATACTCATAGAGAGTCTTCATGTCTTTTACCCTTTGCCTAATTAATGTGGTGTCTTAACAATGGCCTGTGAGTATGGGGCAGTTTGAGTGAAAAAGGGAAACAAAAAGGCGCCAACACTGAAGCTGGTCACATTTTTATTATGAACAGAAGAGATGAGTTTATAGTAATTTCCTTTCCTTCTCACTGCTACAAAAATATATAAACAAAGTGTGAACTGTAACAGTAATTATAGATTAAACTGTATCTAAATTGGTTCTGGTGTTTTTCCCTCTGACTCTTGTTCACTGAACTGCTACATTTTGTCCAGCAAAGTGGTTCAATGGTTCTTTGTTGTCTAAGCGAAAAAGATTCAGCCCCTGAGTCCCAACCAGGTTGTAGGTACCTCACGCAGGATTCTTTCTGTTGTAACAGTTGGGGTTTTTGACATGACAGCCCCTCTAACAGGGTTTCAGTTACCTTGTGCTAGATTCATTTCCCTCCAGTAATACAGAGAGTGCTACCCAAGCAATTAGGAGGCCACTGATGAATGGCTGTGTATTTTTCAGAAACACTAACTTCCTCATCATCATGAGAGGCTTTAAAAGTGAAACTTACTCATGATGCCACAGTTATGACCTGAAACAACTGACTTACGTGTTAGATGCTTTAAAATAACATTCAAAAGATTTTCTTGAGGTGGGAAAAGAGTATTCTTTGCTATCTGTAGGCTCTAACTCTGTTTAAATCATAGAAGGAAAGAAGAGCTAAGTTGAGTGCTAACACTATGGAGGCGTTCATTCTCATTCACTGCCTTTTGAGGCATATATAATTCCACAACGAATTCAGTAGGAATTTTGTAACTTTTAAAGAGTTGTAGAAGTGGCCCAAACATGTTATTATTGCAGCATAGTAGACAAATTTTCAGAAACAGGAGAAATATTAATTGTACTAATATTTGCAACGGTGTATTAGGTATTTCCATATTAGATATTATTTGTTTTTGTACAAAACTTGCTATCAGTTACATTCCCACCCAGTATTATTCTTTAGTGCAACAACTTCAGTTTTCGCCATCATTTAATCAACTGTTGGCTTTATTGCTGCTTAATGACTATTTTGCTAGGACCTAACGGTTGACCAAACAAATTGTGGTTTCTCCAAAAGTGCATAGTTTCATCACAGTGAAACGTCTAAAGCTGATGTTAAGTTCAGCCTTGGGTTTGCCTCCTCATTCTCTCTCCCTCCTTAACTCCTGCAAGGAAAACCTCTGTCCTCAGACTGTGTTAAGTTAACCTGGTATCATCCTGTAAGGACCTCCTGTGGAAACAGCTTTTTGTATTATATCAGTAAAGTGGGAAAATGAGATAAATCTCTGAGAAAAGCCATACTTGTAAGTGCCACTGGCTAAAGAGACCTCTAACCCTTGGCAACACAAATATGTTGGTCCATATTGTGTTCCAGTTTTAAGCAAGATGCCTGCTCAAGTGACTTCCAGCATTGGTTAGGGAAGACCCTTGGTCTGAGTAGGTGATTGTCAAAGTACTGAAAGTATCATCCAAGCTAGGCTCTGCTGAACTGGCAATAAACTCTTGGGAAGGACACTTTGCAGACCAGTCCTTTCCAATTCAAGGTAAAGAAGCAATTAGTTCAAGTTGAAGTAGCTCATTTTGCATAATGAGAGAAGGTCATGCAGATGTCTTTCAGGTGATCAGAACAAAACCTGTTTTGTTTCATACACCTTGATGTGTGTTGTGCTGGTTTTGGCTGGGATAGAGTTACTTTCCTTCATACAAACTAGTATGGGGCTATATTTTGGATTTGTGCTGAAAACAGTGTTGGTAATACAGGGATGTGTTGGTTATTATTGAGCAGCACTTACACAGAGTCAAGGCCTTTTCCGCTTCTCACACCACCCACCAGCAAGCAGGCTGGGGGTGCACAAGAAGCTGAGAGGGGACACAGCCAGGATAGCTGACCCCAACTGACCAAAGGGATCATAGAATAATTGAATCATAGAATGGTTAGAGTTGGAAGGGACCTTAAAGGTCGTTGGGTTCCAACCCCCCTGCCATGGGCAGGGACACCTCCCACTTAAACACTTCCAGGGATGGGGCATCCACAACTTCCCTGGGCAACCTGTTCCAGTGTCTCACCACCCTCACAGTAAAGAATTTCTTTCTGATATCTAATCTAAATCGCCCCTCTTTCAGTTTAAAACCATTACCCCTCATCCTATCGCTACACTTTGTGACAAAGAGTACAGATATTCCATACCATAAGACATCATGCTCAGCAGTAAAACTGGAGGAGAGGTTAGTGGGGGAGCCGCTGCTCGGGAACTGGCTGGGCATCGGTTGGTTGGTGGTAAGCAACTGTTTTCATTTGCATCACTTGTCTTTCTTGGGTTTCATTTTTCTCTCTGTTTGGTTTTGGGGTTTTTGTTAGACCATATGTAAGAATTTAAAGGAGCATACCTATTTCTATACCTAGTTTCCTTTTGACAGGCTTATGCAGACCTGAACATGTTGACAGATTTCTGGGTTATTTGTCTTCAATGCAAAGTGAAGACAGCTGTCATAGTGCCCCCAAAGCATGTATCATAGGTGCTGTGTTTTTACCTTATGGAATATCATGTCCTGTTCAATTTTAATGCTGTAGGGGTGCTTTTGCTTCAGAAATACCACATTTTCCTATTTTTACTGAAAAGCTAGAAAACTAGCAATATTATAACGGGCTGAAACTGGAGCTGCATAGTTGATGAGGATTGTCTTACAGACTTTTCCCCAGTACAGAGGGTCTGTCTCAAGGCTAAGTGTTGAGTTTCCCATGTGGGTGTGATGACTGAAACAAGTCTCAAAGGACTGAACATTACTTACCTAAACTAGGTCTTTCCAGCTAACTGTGCCTTCAGCTAATTCCTACTCCACTTAATAGCTGCTTGCCCTTGTAATGCTGCTACTCAGTTTCTTATCCAAAGGTATTTTTTTGGTAGTTCTGAAGCCTCCGAACCAAGTCTTCAATACCACTTACTGTTTCTACTGCATCAAGGCCTGGCAGTTCCTGTCATGCTTCAAATCTCAATAGTGCTGTAGACAAAGAGATTTCTAAACAGAAAGCTCTTCTGCTGTCATTGCTGTACTGAATGGCAAGTCCTCCAACAAGCTTCTGATTTTGTGTACAAGAAATTAAAGTCATGACTTCATACCACTGCTTTGAAAGAGAAAAGTAACAATCTGTCAGAAAGGGGGGATGGGAAAGAATCTTTCAGAGTCTTTGTATATCATAAAAACTTCAACTGTGACATATGTAAACCTTTTTATTTTGCTTGGTTGATGGGTAAGCTAAAAGGAGTGTGCCTGTGAGAAAGAAAAAATTGTCTTCTTTTTGTGAGATGAGCTTTTGCAGGGTGCACATAAAGTAGCTGCTCTTTGTGTATTTCATGTGTTGAGCAGCCAGTGGCCAACCCAGTGTTCCCGTGTGTTTGTTGTCTTTATAGTTTTGTACAGTGTTGTGCCAGCAGTGACTGTCTAGGCTGACTGAGTCAGCAGGTGCCACAAATACAAAATAATGGTGGAAAAGAGAAGGGCTCAAGAGTTGCCAGGCATGATGCTATCTTTTTACGTTCCTTGGGATAGATTAAAAAGACATGATACCTTTCTTTTCCCTTTTGCTAGATATACCTTCAGAAGCCTCAGAAAGGATTTTTTCTTAAGTAGAACATTGACTTTGGAAAGAAGCAAATGGGACTATCTGTAAAAAGTCTTTGCGACTTGGAGGTATATTTATGTTTTGGATTGTGCTAAATTCTTAGATAATAAAATAATTGTAAAAATGCAGAATACTCAAACATACTCTTGAATCAAATTGTGTAAGTACATGTACAGTGCTGCTCTGCATTATTACTTACTTTTTCTTACCTTTCTTACATTAGAATCTAACCAAACTCATCAGATAACTTACAAGAACAGGACGAATAGAAAGTAGAGTACATGGTTTAGGTTTTGTTTTGTTTTTACCTGAAAACTTGAATAGCATTACTGTTGAGCTAAAACGACACTAAAATGTTGTTACCTTTGTCATTTTAGATTAACCTCTGGCATTTTTCTTAATTACTCTAAAGCATTTAAAATTTAAAAAATGAAATATTAAAACAAAACAGCCTCAAAGCAGGACTTTGAATGGACTTATTTCCCATACAATTCCCATACATTCCACTTAAAATGTTTACTTACAATGTACAACACATTTCTAGCCTGTATTGCAATTGTCAGTGAAGAGGAAAACATTTAATAAAGACATTTAATCATTTTATATGTAACAGTTTTAAAACTTACGGCTTTTCTGCTTATGCTATTTCTTTTTCATTTGACACACTTATATATAAAGGCTATCTCATATAAATAAATCACTAATTAATGGGCTCTGTTTATTAGATGTTAATTGAAATAGTCATTCTGAGTTGTCTTTAGAGTGTTAATAGCAACAGCTTCTCTTTTTTCTTTTTTGTTTTACTTTTTTTGACAAAAAGTCCTGCAGGGTTAATACACAATTTGGGGGTCTGGAAATCTTTGTATTCTACTATCATTTTCCAAGTGCATTAGTAAACAATACTGTTGTCATGGAAGTTACGAGTGAGCTGGAAGAGTAAACAAGATGTAGCTGGGAAATTTCTTGAATATGACAGGGATAAGTCCTACCATTCTATAGGATTTGCTCATCATAGCAAACCTTTTTGAATGTAAAAAGAACAGAAGGAGCCAGGAAAATTTCTTCTCTGGTAGAAAGACAAAAATGACCTCACAGTTGTTCTGTAGTTCGGAGAAAGAAAGAGTTCTCAGTTCTCGCTCATATGCACACCCTCTACAAGTACGCTCATATTAACTCTGATCTGATTTGATGTTGATGTGCCACAGAAATTTCAAAAAGGATTTGAAGCACCCAAGTTTCCAGAAAATTGCATCTTCATTTCGGTGACAGATTATAATTGGCTGAAACCTTCTTCAGCTGAAGAACACCAACATTTTAAATTAGTCTTTAATAATTTTATAGGACATTTTACATATTTTATTCCCATCATTTTTGAAAATGGACCAGTCTGACTATAAAGTTTGTAATACCCTAAGATATCCTTTTAACAAATGAAGAGAATCCTTCTTATCAGTTGCTGGTCATCAGGCTAAGAATATAGGGATTGGTTTTTAGCCTCATTTTCTTGATTTCCATTCTTAAACAGTGGTGGCCCATTGAGAATATGCCACAAAACCACAAAATTTGTCAGAAACTGGCTTTGAATATTTAATTATGTGATAATTAGTTTTGAGGGTTTGGTCCACAAAGCGGGTAAAAGAAATAACACTGTTCTTAGCTGAGGCTTCATTTTTTCTGCATGCTTAATAAGATATGACAGGTCTTGATTGCCAAGTGGAAACAAACTTTATTTAAAAAAAAAAAAAAAGAAAAAAAAAAGAAAAAAACCCCTATGTGTTTCTGTGAATGAAATTTAAGCTCATATGGGAAAGGATTCTACTGTACTTGTGCTGTTTGCTTTGGCTACTATTACAGAAAATATTCCAGTGGTGAAATCAAAGGTTAAATGCAACTGGCAGGAAGTTATAAAGGTGAATTGCGTAAGATGTTGCTGAATAACAGGAGTTTACAACTCCCGCTATTGCTTCTGTTCAGAGTGCTTTGATGTGTTGTACAATAGTAGTATGTAAAAGATGGATTTTAGAGTTTAGGGTGATAAGTTTTTCAGACTCAGATGCTACACATTTAGAGGAGTAAGTTTCATTTAGAAGTATAAATGAAGGCATTTCATCAGTTTGAACAATCAGGTGTTATATGTTGCTTTTTCTACACTAGCTTTTCTTTTGAGTTTCTCATGTTAAAGCAGTTTGGAGAACAACTGAAGGAACTTGTATATGGCTCATATGCCTTGCAGAATGAACAGTAGAATGAAATACATGAAGTAATTTATTGATCCTACTACATCGATGTAGTTTATATAGTGAATATGTAGCAGTGCTGCTTCTTTGTAGTCTTCTGTCCAAACCAGTCCAAAGTTTAGTCAATGCTGATCTAACTGTTGAATTGTTGAAATATGAAAAATGCTATGAATATATGCTGAATCTTTGCTCTTATTATATAATGTGAGTACAGATAGATGGCTTTTCTTCCAACGTGGACAACCCGCATGCAGCATACCTACTGAGCTAACACACTTGATATTTAATTCATATCCTTGTTAAGATTTTTAAAACTAGGTGCATGCAGTTAAATTTCTTTTTTTCTGACATGAGGCATGTCACTTTCAGAATTGTGGCCTAATGTTTGGGAAGAGGAAAGGAACAGGAATAATCAGAGCACACAAGGGGTAAGGTGCCAGGTTTTAGCATAGCACTGCCATTTCAAGAATGGACACCCACCGTATAGCTCACCTTTAACCCTCGCATATAGCTAGTTCATAAAGGGCTATAACTGCCCTTTGTGACCCTGCTGCTCCATGTAACTCTCCTCAGAGTTGGTTAATGCATCAACGATCAGGACCCATTGCATGTAGCTCTGTTGAAAGGAGGTCATCACTTGTTGCTGATGATGAGTCAGCTAGCTGATGAGTAGTGGTAAGCTGAAAAGCCACCTCTGTGAGTCTCACTCTCAGTGTCTGAGATATATTAAGCTTGCATGACAAAGTAATATAAAAAATAGATGACATCCAGAGGTCACACTGTTAAGAGGAATACCTTTCTATGCTATTGAATGCAAAATTGCACCTTGTGAGATGTATGACAGTTATTTAACAGCTTAGAAGAGTAACGGAAGATTTTCCCCTGAAGCTGGTAGAAGGAATTCTAATAAGCAAATTCAGCTAATTTACTAATCATCTGTAAAAATAAATAAATGAACAAATAAACACTTTGTACTAGTCACTATTAAGGTAAGGATGTCATTTTAACTTTTCAATAATTTTTAGCATTTGGTTTAATTCCAACTATCATATTTAACAGCTTTTAATGCTAAGATTCTGCAGATTTTACAGCAAAAGAGTGAGAGAACCCTTCTTAGCGTGAGATATCACACTGAAGTAGTCTTGAGATTAATTAGATGTAACCATGCAGATATTACATTTCCTGTGGTATTTTTCTTTAAATTCTAGTCCTGTTGGGTTTTCTACTTTGCCCAGACACTAATATGAACTCTATGATTATAGTACAGCCATTTTACAATAAGCAAGCCAAGAAAAATTAAAAAATGGTCATACAGAAGTAGTTGTAAATTAAATACAATGAAAGCTGTCAAGACATAATTGTCTCCCAATTGTTAGTTCAAGTGCATCACAATTTTAAATATCCTGTGGTGCATTCCTTTATATAAATTTCACATGGGCTGAATGAGACTGAGATTTTTTTCAGTTCCAGTGATGATACTAGACAGCTACACTGACAGGAATTTGAATTTCATTGAGCAGGCTCAGGTTACAAAGAGAACATTTCATTTAGAAATGACATACTGGACAATTTAATTTCGAATACCATGTTTGTCTCCTTATAGGATTATTTCCTATTCATTTCTCTACAAAAAAAATACCAACCAATCAAACAAAACCAAAGAAAAACAGCAGTTGTGAACTGTTGTATAAAATTTAAACACATACATTACACATGAAAGCATGACTGGCTGTAGACTCAGTACTGAAAGATGGCCTGTAACACTGGCCATTATATAATTAAAGAAACATACAGTCAAATAATTCTGAAGTCTAAGTCCTTGTCCATTTTTTTTCCAGCTTACATATTCTATATGTGCAATTCAGTCATAAGCTAAATATGCACAGATTTGTTCAGAACTGGCTTTGTCAACAGCCACTAACTAGAAGAGTTGGTTAATAAGTACTTACCATAAAGCACTTTGCTTACGTAGCAAAGTGTGGCATATGAAAACATAATTTAGCTAGTCAAACAAAACTGGTATTTATCATACTATATGTTTGGTATACAAATCATATCTAAAACGGTTTTATTATGTATTATAATTACAAGGGTTTGTTCTTTATTGTGTTTTATTCCACTATTCACTAACAACTTCCTTTTAGTTTTATGTAAAATAATAGCCCACTTTTTAAAGGTGAAGCTGTGAAACTACACATTTTCTTCATTTATCTCCCTCGGCAGTGTCAGGGAGAATAACTTTCAAGCTTTTCATTAAATGGTGTCTGCTCATTGTTATTTCTAATTTGGACCACAGCAACACAGAGAATTAGTTTTAGGCAGCACCTAGCAACATAATGTTTAGAACTACTGACTAAATTCCTGCTATGTTTACAGGAAGAATTAAAAAAAAAAAAAGAACTGCAAATGAATTGTAAGTGTGCAGTATTTGTGCTACTTTCTACTTCAGCCTTTTGATGAGCACAAGAGCTTATTTTACTTAATATAAAGGCAGGTCTGATAGGTCTTCCTTTCATCAAATAGAGATTCCACAGGCTATGTCCCTAGTTTTTACTACTATTTTATGTACTGTTAACCATAGAGAAATTGTAATCATGTTTCTGCCTTTCAGATCATCCATCAGCTGGACGTTCTGCAATTCAATCTCCTTGAACCTGTGAAATATACCACCAACTTTGGGTTTGGTTGGTTGTTTTGTTGTGTTTTTTTTAATTTTCCAGCTTGCTCCAATGCATTAACAAATTTAAATGGAATTACGTTTTCTGCAGTCCTTTTTGGAAGGGGAAGTCCCATTTGTACTTTAGGTACTAACCCTGCTTCTTTGGAGCTAGGCTGTTACAGAGCATCTCTCTAACAGAGACTTCCAAACTTGACAGCATCAGAAAGATTCTCGTAGGAGCCCCACTGTTTCTGGGAATAAATAAAGAAACATGTACCCCATTCACAGGATTATTTGGGGAAAATGTGACAGAATTTACTCCTTCTGGTATCTATTTCCTTAACATATTCTACCAAAAAGGTGCACATAAGATTTGAGCTTATTTTGATGGCTGATAATAGAAAAGAATGATTCTGAATGATTCTGAATTTCAAAGGCTATAATTTAAACGGGATTGTAGTAGCTGCAGAGACCTTGCTGTTTGATAAAAGAAAGCAGAATTGTAATTCACGTAGAGGTATTGGCTTGTATAGAATTATTGCTTGTGCTTTGTTGCCTGCTATCAGTGAGTCTGTTTGCAGTGAACAAAGATAAGGAATTGCCAACCATGCAGGTCTGGGGCATGAATCATCCCAAGTATAATAAAAAACAAGACAGCGGACTGGCCAGCCAGAGGATTCAGGGGCAAGGGAGGAAAAGGCTGTGTAAATACAGGCCTAGGATAGAAGCCCCCAAATGAAATTTTAGGGGAAAATTAATCAGTCTACAAAGTCTACATGGGACTGAAGGAAACAGAAGCGAAATTAAAAACAGTATTAAAGGCATCTGAAGAAGGAAGACCAGGAATTTGAATTTGATGAGCAAAATGAGGCATGTCCAGTCCTTGGCTGGAATTCAGCATTCCTTTCCAGGTGTAATGTTCTCTGATATTATTGCCTGAGGCTGTCTTATGTGGAATTTATAAAACAGCTAAGAATTTTGTCATACCGCCATAGTAAATTCAAATTTAACTGACAGCTAGGAATCACCTTCTTGTTGTGTATCTGCCTTTTCTTTACACTTTCCCAGTTTAAGTCTCTTTATTTTTTTTTAAATGTTATTTTTATTAACTATATCTAGTCCTGTTGGTAGCTGATATGGTTTTCCACAGTGGAATTCCCCTACAGTTCAGATGAAGAATATAGGATTTCCCATTTTCCACCTACGGATTTCCTGATTATCTGATGATTCCAGATGCACAAGTAAAAGCAGAAATTGGGAGTGTTTTATTTTGGCACAAATCCAGTGTGCTTTTCCAAATTTAGGTAGTAATTTTTTGGCCTCTGTTATATGAAATGATTGGGGCACTAGTGGTAAGAGTCATCAATGTTGCCTAACTACGTGCATCGTAACAGTGATACTTAGATTCAGTGAGAGGTTTTGCATTCGTGAAGGTTTTGCAGAACTTGTATCTGATTTGTCAGAAATGATGATGGCTTGAAAATTGTTTTTCGCTCATTAATAGTAGTTTTGGTGAGTTGTTGGGAATTGAACGTTCATTTGGGCAAATCTGAAGTAGAGCGCGCTAGTGAAGAGACTATATGCACGTCCATGTTAAAAACATAGACTTTTATGCATCTGTATACAATCCTGTAATTAAAGACTATCTATCTCAGTACATTTCCAAGCAGTAGGAAACATTCACTGCTACATCTGCTGACCTATAGTATTTAAATGAATTCCTACCGCTGTAGTGTTAACGTTATGGACTTTTTCCTAGGTACACCCATGCTGCTGACAGGCGCTAATGCCATGTTTTTCTTGAATACATTTACTGTTGATGCATACTACTAGACAATGTCATATATATGCCAAAAGTCCTTTTAGAAATATTTGTATTGTTAGAATACAGCATTTTGATATAAAGAATCAATTTCATAGTTCAGCAGCCAGTTTTGCATTAATCAAAGCAACCAATTTGTCTTCATATATGAAAAATGCACATCTTTGACAAAAGGTGAATTGTCACTGAAAACTGTTCAAGTCCTTCTTTCTACTAATGATTCTCAGAAGGAACAAAGATCTATGGAATAAAAATTAGTGGTGTTAATCTCATGAATATAGCAGGATGAATGTGAGCTACAATGAAAATATTTAAGAATAGCATTGCTCTTATTATATTTATAAGACATTGCATCTGGCAGGCCTTGGAAATGTACTGATTGTTCAAGGCTTTCTTCATCTCTGAAGGTAAGTAGTGTATCACACACACCTTATGCCCTACAAACATGGATGTGTGTGCTCTTCTGTCTTGTCACTTTAGTGTTCATTTCACATCTCTCTTACTTTTTAAAGAAACTGCAATGTGCAAAAAAAAGTGAAAATATAGTTCCACTGGCACAACGCAAACAGGAAACTGACCTCACTACTCTGTAGTTAAAAGAGCTGAAGACTCTAGGGCGGAAAGCAAACCCCTAGAGGTCAGTATAATCATAGTAACATTAGCACAGAGAACTATAAGTTTAAGTAACGTTAAGAATAAAATAAACCAACTATAGAAAAGAGCTTACACTTAGATTATGATCTGTCCTTAAGTGACCTCTCTAAAGCCACATTGAATGTCATTAAAATTTCTTGGTAATACAAGCCGTCATTGTACATCAGGACACAATGTCAAAAAGTTCCCAAAGTAGAGCTGGATCTCTGCGAGTTGGTCATCTTTGTAGCCATGAGACAGAAATGGGATGAACTGATCAACTTGGAGGTGTAGTGCCTCCAAAGATAGGCTAGCTGGTGCAGTGAGCAGTGAGGAGCGTGCCAGCCCTTGTAAGGTAAGAAGGCTAGTATGGAGGGAGTCAGCAGCTGAGGTGAAAGCAAGCTGGCTATGGGACGGGGAAACTAACCAGAAAATAAGCTAAAAAGAAATTGTGCTTGTCACAGTGACTTGGACAAGATGACAAAGTTTGCTAAACATAATGGACCTGCTATCCATATTAAATGGTTGAAGCCTTTATGTTAGTGACAGCTACAGAACAGACACTGTGTTTTGTCTATGTATTGCAAACACTGTCTCAAAGGAAGCTTTCTCATACACTAAATGGAAACAGCTCACTTGGAAACCCTTTCACTCTAAAAGAGTAGGGCAAAATGCACTCCTAACACTCATAACAAATGCTATAGCAAGGGTAAAGGAAGCATTAGATGATCTGTCTGGAACAAAAATATATTTCATAGTATAAACTGAATATTCAGTTCAGAATATTTCAATTTAATTTATAAACATTCTACGCTACATAGGGTTAGTTTATGATATGACTGTGCTCTAATCTCGCACATGTTGATGAAACAAAAGCCTGTAATACCTACATCCAGTAATTGTATTAAAACAATTGAATCCATTACCAACCAATTCACCATGACATGAAACAGGAGCAACTTGCAAATGTCGCTGGGGCTGTATCTAATTATGCAGTAGATGTTTTGGACTTCTGGCTTTTACATGGTTCACTAAGGTTCCACAACATGGGAATGTGCTACAATTTACCAGTAAAGAGAACAAAGCATGTGGTATAAAGGTGCTGGGACTTCACTATTCTCATGTTCATGCTTTGTAAAATTCATATTGAGCAGATTTTCCAAAATATGTTTAAAGAATTTAATAGGTGTGTCTTTTATCAACAAAGTATAAAGCTAATTTTTTGTGGTGATGACTAAGTGACAGAACACAGACACTTAAGGCTTTGACAGCATACAGACACTTTGCCTCAGCAAAACTCCTTCATGTCGTTTCAGACATTGGAGAATTTGCATATGCCTGTCAGATATGATACCCCAAGAAAATAAGGAAGACTTATGCCTTTTCGGATTTGCATATGAATGCCATGTGGGAAATCCTAGGGCATCTCAAATGTCACTAGATGCCTGTGTTTAGGCAACTGAATCAAACTTTCACTGTTCATATATTCCCTTAACACTGATGCTCACTGGCAGCATATGAAATAATTCATTTTTATCCCTTTTGTTGGTATGGACACAGTCTTACCTCATTACAGTAGTTCTTTGTGTTAAATTCATTGAGTTTTCAACACTACTTTTGAAAACAAGGGACATTCCAAAACAAATTGTATAAGAGCCTAGATAACAATGGCTTCAAAAGAGAGCATTAATCAAGACCTAGCCCCTGGTGCCTGAATAACTTTCAAAAGGAGACAAACAGTGTTTGTTTTGCTTTTTTTTCTCGGCTCAGACTGTCCAAACTGAACTTAAGCCTGGGGCAAAATGAGCTTAATAAAAAAAGTTGAAGCTGAGTTTAAAAAAAAAAAAGGAAAGAAGGAGGTCTATAATACTCACAGTCAAAAAGGGTAAGGCCCACACCAGATCTCATCCGAGCTTTACAATGGTGTAATGACATTGACTTCTAGAGGATTGTGTTTATGCAGTTGAGAGCAGAATTGGTCCAGTGCATGATACTGGAAAAGCCACTGAATTTACTTCAGAGAGATTTTTAAAATATAAAATTTTAAAATAACCTAATGTCCGTTGTTGGAAATACGTTGTTGGAAATATATTTGAAAGGAAACTTTTGTTATTTAGAAACTTACTGTCCTCTTTTCCATTTTTGTGCCTGTAGTAAGTAATCTTCTGCTTATGACATGACCGTTGTTTTGATGGCACCTCAATATGATGTCACTAAGAGATGATCAAAATCTGAACTAGGGAATAAACAGAAAGGAGGGAGTAAAAATTGATTAGGCTGAAATGTTATTTAGTACGGATGGAGTAATATTTTTGGAGAACAGATGTTATCAATGAGACTGTGAAAAGGCATTAATGATTCAATTAATCTCTAAAAATCTATTTATTTTTCACTATACAAACACATGTTAGTTCTGAATATTATATAAATCATTTGATTGAAAATGTTGTATATTGCCCTTTCCTACCCAAAGACCAATAGGTGTCAGCAGGATTTCTATATATTCATTTGGCATAAAATAAGCATTCTATACATAATAACTCAACAACAGATTAATACACCTTTTTTGCCAACAGAGGCCACTTTCTGTATACAGACATTTATGCAGGGAAAGACTGATTATTGTTTTAGATCCTCAAGCTGGGTTCCCTGGTAAAATGGAATGAAAGAAAGACAGTGGTTAAAAATTTTAATTCTTTATTCAGTATTTGAGTTATGAAAGAGTCCGGAAAATCTTTGTAAATGTCTGCCAGTAAATTGGTGTTATATATTATTAGCTAATATACTATAGAGTGCACTCTGAGAATTTATATATGTACAAAATAAAAAATATATAATATTTTGACAATGTAATACACATATTTAAAAATCTCAAAATTTTCACTGATACTTACAAATCATAGAGAGAATTCTGTCTCTACCAGAAACACAAAACCTTTTTTTTTCTGAGAACTAGCATTATATTGGTTCTACCTTCTTAATTTTTCCCGAAAACTATTACAGTATGTAATACTTTTTTATATATATATTTAATTGTTATTGCCCCATTCTATTAGGAGAGGATTTAGAGTAAAGCATGCAACTCCAATGGCAACAGAAGGTGATTCCAATGAACTACAAACTTCAATTTGTACATAGATCTACCTGGCAAAAGCAGAAGCCAATCTGCTCTAATATGGCAACACAAGAAACTGTGCCCCAGGCAGTAGAGTCTGTGTCCCCATTATTTAGGACTTGTCTTTTCCCAGGTGATTTGCAATTTGTATGAAGTCCATCTTCTTAGCCGGTCTCTGCCTATAGCAGTTTAGGTATGATCAGATTGCACAGACAGGGAGAAAAAGCAGGCAGACAACTTCTCTGTCTCATTTGTTCATCAGCAGCCTGCAAGCTTACAGCTGAGACCCATTTGTAATCGTCTACTTTCCCAAGTAGCTTCGGAATGCACACTTTTTCTGTTCTTAGGCAGTTACGTGAATACAGTTTTTCATATATGTGATTCTTGTAGAAATGCCTTTCTCCCGCATGCGTCTCTCATGTATTTTGCCTTTATTCTTTCGCAAGAGGTTTGCCCTCAAATGAAGTAAACTGACTGAAAACAGATCAACTGAAAACAGATGTATGAAAACTTGGTTTGTTGCTTGCCCCCATGAAGGTCAGTGACAATCATAGTGCCTGGGAGAGTAGATTCCCAGGCAGGCCATTGGGTGACATTTCTTCTGTGCTCTTCTTTCCCACAGTTTATGGAGCTGATTTAAAGCTCATGGAATCACTGGGAATATTGTAGTTATCTCCTCTGTGTCTTAGGTCAAGTCCTCCAAGTCTCAAAAGAAAACTGTTTCTGGCTGATACAGGTTATTTCATTAGAATGCTTGTGTCTCTTGTGAACTGGGAGAGTGGTTTTATTGATTCATACAGCATGATCCAGCAAACATGTGACAGTGGCAATGTGCCAGGAGGATTTTGCAGAAGCACCTGCTGCTCTTGCCACTTTTCCTGAGCTTGTGACCTCAGCTGTGACAGGGAGACAGCTGAGTGCCTCCTACTCTGTTTATCCCTGCCATTTCTTCTGCTTTCATCCCAGCTTGTTCTTAGTTAGCTAATGTAAAAATTACTTAGAATCTGTGTGTTTTGTGGTTTTCCTGTGTTTTTTGCAGTACTGCTGTAGCATCAGTAGAGCATTAGCCATATTGGGCAGGCTGTCATTTGCTTACTAGTTGTCTGCATCTACACTGTGGAAGATCAGCAAATCTGACAGGAACAGTATCAGTGATCCACAGGCACTTTTCTCTCCCTCTTCGTAGCACTGATGATGCTGCTTTGACACAAACAGGAGAATTCCAGAGAATCCCTATTGGGGATTTTTCACTTCACTTTTCTGTAGCCAGAGATACTGGAGGGAGAAAAAGTAAGAAATCAAGGCAGGAGGATTTTCTGTTTTCCCTCAAATACAAATGGGTTTAATGCAAGTGCATGTTCGAGTTGTTAGTTTACACTAAATGCTTTTTCTTCTTTAGAGCAAAGATAGAACTCCCCCTATGGCACAAATGAAACAATTGGTTTGAATAATACCTATTTAGTAATACAACTATTGTAGCCATCGTGCTGTTAGAATTCAAGAAAGAACAAAATTTCTAGGTAAGGTAGTATCTTTTATTAGACCAGGTAGTTAGTACAGTTAGAAAAAGTAGTGAAAGGCACACAAGCCTTTCTCCAGATTTGAAACTGCAGTCTTACTTGAGTTCTTTCCTGTGTGCAGCATCCAAGAACTGCCCTTTGGCCACACTGATGTAGTCCTTGAATTTTAGAATATTTATTTCCCCTACCTCTACTGTTTAATTTCCATTCAGTGACTGGTTCTGAAGAGCTATGTAGGTTTACTGTCTGAAAGAGACTTGATTATGTTATATATTCAAAATAAGGCCCAGAACTGGCGTTATATCCACTGCTCAGTCCATTTTTTGTTTGCTGAATTTCTTCTTTGGACTTTTACAGAGTTGAATGGTGTTAGAAACAGTTTCTTCTCAGGTCCAAGATGTTCTTTTAATAGGCTCAGGAAGATAATTCTCAGCTCTTCATTTTTTAATATATTATATAGTTATTTATCTGGACAGCAATTTCAGGGTTTTGGAGAGAAGAGACTATTCAGCTCAAAATGGTGGAGCATTTAGATAGAATAATAATGTAGCAGAATGATTCCCTCAGTCCCTGAACGAGGCTGCTGGATGGTGCTGTGATTTTTTTCCCCCCAGCAGTTTGCTTTTTGCTAAGGTAATCTGTTACATCTTATATGTGTTTTAAGCCAGAAGTTCTCTGCACTGGGTCAAAATCTCAAAAGTAATAGTTCTGCTGTTACAATGACTGCTGTCCGCTCAGCTGCAGTTGAGCTAGGAGAGAGAACAGGTGAGGGTGCTTGGCATACAAGATTCTTGACTTTGCTCTTCCTTATATTTTCTTAGAGTAGAAGAAATGTTATAACTCTTGCTTTTTTTTTTTAAAGGAAACTTAGTTGCTTGTTCTTGTTTTTCCAATTTTTGTAGGAACACTCCCAGAGGAAAAGCGTGGGTTGTATCAAACCCCATCTGCCCCAGCTGTGATAACCGTCTTGCAGACACTCATGGCACAGAACAAGACTTAGGGATTAAGACCTTAGGGAATGCATTTGAAATGCTGCCAATTTAGCCAGTTGCCTCCTACTTCTGAATTAAGCTGCATATCTTGTCAATCAAGGAGCTGTACAGTATGGCAGCACAGTAAAATGTGGTCCGGAAAAGAAGTGTTAACATGGTAAGAAACTGATTAATTTACATTAGAGTATTTGTTTTGCACTGAGCAACAATTCTTTTTGCTTATTTTACAGTGATGCTTTTATATAGGAACAGAGGGACTAATGACAGCTTTTGAATCATCTGGTCTAGTCCTCCAAAACAGTAATTCTCAAGCTGTGAAAAAGGTAAAAGCACTCAACTTCAAGGTTTGGGTATTGGTTCCACCAGAGAGTGGGATGAGTAGTAGGGAAGAGAGCTGTTCCCCTGAGATAGAAACTTGACAAAGACAGAAGCTTGTAAGATTGTCAGGATTTCCTATGTTCAGCTGAAACAGGAAAGAAATTTTTTCATGTCTGTTCCCATTTTTCCTAAGACAGTAGGAAATGAAGTTACCTTTCTCTTAGAGTTTTAAATTAGCTATATCCTTTGAACTAGTTCTTGTTCAGGTTGGCTTTCATTTCAAAATATCTGCTATTCCTTAGCAAATTCAGTTCAAATCTTGAAAATATTCTGATCAATGTAAATTTATAATCAGAAACAGGTTCATCTTCACTGGGTAGATCATACCAGTACCTGAAACTGAGTTCTCTTTTAGCGAAGAAAAAGAAAGGAAAATAATAAGAAAAAAGCCTGCTTTTATTTGCTCTCTAATAAATGATAATAAAATAAATTATTGAAGGCAATGAAGCATTCCATTGGAAGGAAAGAGGAAAGAAGATAGTGTAAGTATTTAATTGGCATAAGTGGGAATTGATAGAAATCCTCAGTTCTGTTTTTCATCTAAGCAGGGAATCACGAATTTTTCTGCTAGGATATTTTAGATCTAGAAGTGCCATGTGAAAATCTGAACATTTTCACTGATTTTAATTGAAGAACTGTAGGACTTCAGATGTCATTTAGGTGTCTGGGTATCTTCCCACTCACTTTGGGGATGAAAGAATAGACAGACGAGTGTTCATTTAAGCTAAACCAGGTTGTAACTGAAGTCGGTGAAGTTGCACGTGTTTACAACAATGTGGTTCTTGGCCTATGATAACCATACCAGATAATAAAGGGAAAGCTGACAGAATCATGCATATTTACCTTTGGTATCTGGTAAATGCCAAGAACAATTCACAAAATCCCAGTAAGATTTCTAGAGGTAGTCGAGCCAAATTATTTTCTTTATTCCATGAAAAAAATCAAGTTTCTTTTATAAAAGAAATAAAATTATGAGAAACAATTGTCTGAAATATACTGAAATAATTGTCTACCCAAGTTCTGTATCTCAGCATTAAGACAATGAAATAAACATGTGAATTGCGTAGGTTTTTTTCAATAAAACAGGCATCTAACTAAAGAAGCCTCAACATCAGCTGCTATTTTGGTAGGGCAATGGCCTAAAAAGCATTACAGAATGACTATATAAGCAGTGTGAGTTTTAAACTTATATTTGTGGATGTTAATTGAAAAATATGAACTTAGAAATCTTATATCCCAAGTCCTGGGCTTACTATAGTATGTAAGTCCAACTTAAAGGAAGCTGCAAAGTGGAAACAGTAAAGGAGATGTGGTCATATTACCCATATTATAAGTTTTCAGTTCATACCTGGAATTCAGTACTTTGAGCTGGCAAAAGCAATGAGTGATTAGCTGAACCAATCACCGATTTTGAGGCATTGACCATGTTGAGAAAGGGTTAAATGTGTTCTCCTGTCTGACAAAGACTGATGATACCTCACCCAATCCAAACATATGGGAGAAATTAGTAAATAGGTGAGAAGAAGAAACTTGGTGTGGTTTGAGCAGGCCTGAGACAAGACCCTTAAGGGCATTTAGGTCTGGCAAATGTTAATTGGTTTTTGAACAAAGGCAAACCCCAGAAAAGGGCAAAGTGTGGACTCTAAGACAGTCACTATGGATATGACTTATGAATATACATACCTATTTCCCATTGATTTTAGTGGCATTTAAACAGATGCTTAAATATTTTCTGTAATAGTGGTAAGTTTCTAAAGGAGGGACTTTGGTTCCTATGCTTTAGGAACAGATGGATAAGAAGGTAAGAAGTACATTTTTGATGGAAAACATTAGCTTATAAGAAAACAAAAAGTGGACTTCCTCCTGACATTGAGTGAAGGGCTTAATGACTTACTTTATTAATATTTGCTCCAGGAGAACTGGGTTGCAATTTTTAAGGTTACCTTGGTCTTGAGAAGCAGTAATGTTTGCCAGAGTTATGACTGGGCTGTTGACTGAGCTCAAAAGCACTGAGGAGACCTGAGTTCTGACCAACTTTTCTCTACTCCAACAGGCATGATGGCAGTCAATGGAAAAGTTTAGGAGGGAGTCTGGGGTGAGTAGATGGCTCATATCAAAGAACATAATCAAACCATGGAAACATATCTTTAATCAAGCTTTTGCATTAACTGTCAAAAAGACTCTTCTCAAAAAAAAATCTTTCTGTTGAATACATCTTTTAGTTAGTTGGTCAAAAATTTTAGGGCAAGCCTGACTACTGCTGAATGTAATAAAGAAATACTGCTTGCTGCTGTGAAAGTAAAGAGATAATAAGCTCCTAGAAATTTTCTGACTCCTAGACCTGCTGAGTGAACTTGAAGGTACTGCAGATATATTGTACTTGAGGTGTCCAGCTCAGGACTGGACACAGGAAAAAGAACAGTCTTATCAGCAAAAAAAATTAAATTATTATTAGGGTAAATTTTCTCATAAACAGCAGAGATTTAACTAATGGCTGTTTGTCCAAACACTCCTGGGAACTGCTTTTTATATGTGAATGAAAAGATCAGATGGCAGCAGATGACAGTAAACAAACACAAATGCTCTCAAAACATAGCTGGAATTTCTATTTTTCCATATTATGATTGAAAGTGTCCAAACAGCACTACTGCTGATCCTAAAAAATTGGTGCCCTTGGTAAAGGTGATAAGGTATTATAATTTTTTTTTTAATGAAGCTTTATATTGCTGAATTACATTTTCAAACTAGAATGTTTATATGCAATTATTCAGGAAAACAGCATCAAAAAAGATGTACACTGGTCAAAACAATTAGGCTAAAAGTGGATATCACAGGCAGACTCTCCGGCTGGTTACAGGCAAAGAGCTCAGGAAGAGCTCAATTGCAAAAGAAGATGGTGATTGTAGACCTTTTTTTTGCTTTCCTTGGAGGCGGAGGAGTAGGGACCTATCATTAAGGTCATTAAATAGCACTTGCTTTCTTTTTTAAAAGAGAAGAGGAGGCTGAAAAAAGCCAAACCTACATAGTTAAAATAAAATTTAAAAAATGAAAGAGAAAACTTTCTTTATATACATGAGAAAAAATATATGTATTTTGGTAGCTAGTAACACATGAATCTGTGATTTCTAAAGCTTTGACATTTGAACAAAAAGACGATCCTGTTTTGAAGAGTCAGATCCTGAAGTCTTTGCTCGGTTTTCCCTAGAAATACACATTGATGCCTTGGCATGCCAAAGATTAATAACTGGGGAGAGGATGGGGGAAGAGGAAGAGCAGGAAAGGGACAGGAAAGGAATCAAGATTTGGAGCCAAATTGCCTAGGTCTGTGGCTGACCTGTTACAGAATAGCAAACCTCTTTCACTTTGGGTGGCTCATAAATTTATCAAATACAGTGAAGAACAGTTAGGTGAAACTACTTGTTAAGTGCTTTTAAAAAACAGACAGAAGTCATTAGTCTTTGCTTTACTGCAGTGTGATTTCCCAAAGTGGCACAAGAGCCTATGTGAGTGGAAGAATAACTGGTAATTTCTAAAGAATACTAACTTTCCCCTCGAAAAAGAAAAAGAGAGAGCAAGATAGGGAGGAAGTTTTAATCTCCAGTGATTTACAGAAAACATAATAGAGGGAAACGTAAAAACCTATATCCTTGGATGGATCTAGATCTTGATAAGTATGATATTAAAGTTTTAAAAAACCACACAACAATTTATTTTCGACTTCCTTAAACAGTGTTTCTGAAGTCCTCTTTCATCTGTTTATATGAGCACGCCCTGTTAGACTGCAACCTCCAACAACTCAGCCCCTGACTTTATGAGGTTTTATATTCTCAAAACACTCATCCTATTTGGCCATGAGAGCTGCAAATGTACCAGGTGCATGACACATGGTTAAGCTATCACACTTCGTAGCATAACTTTTGTATATATGAAAACCCTTTATCTTAGAAAGGAAAAGGTGATAAGATTAAATGTCCTTTGCAGAGGTCTCAGAAAGATGTTTTTTTCTGACCTTATGCAGTATTCCAGGACTTGGACCTTATGGCCTTAGGAATTCAGACAGTAATCTTTTCTCTTTGGTTTAACTATTTAACATAAAAGTTCTAGACGAAAATCGAAAGTAAGTATTTAGTTCTTATATTCTCTAGCAGTTATGCAATGAATGGCATGGTAGATACTGGTATGATTCGTAGCACACAATGCTTGTTCACTAAATTACAGTATCGCATGGGGTATGTTGATGCAGATTTTTAGTGAAGTTACCTCAAGATGTATTGTTGCAAAAAGTATTGACTTTAAAAGGAAAAGAGTATCTTGTTTCAGTGTAAAATGGTGTTATTGTTCTGGTTGTTTTTCCAGATGCCTGAAGCATATTGTGGCATAGTTACTCTTGCCACAGGGATGGGCTGTCTATTCTGTGGACTACAAGCCTCTAGATTTTAATCTTAAAAGCAATGGAAACTATGCCTAGAATTTTACATTAGGAATGATTGTTCACATCAGTCAAACTGTTTCATTACAATGTACACTGTGTGACTGTGATTGCCAAAGAAACTCTTAAGGGCTTGTTCTTATTTCTAATTTGCTAACCACTATACCATCACATATATGGATTATACATATGTTTTATATAAACATATATATGTATATATGTGTGCACACACCCCCCCCTAAACATGCAGGTGTATATATGTAAAGAATGCACTCACACAAGTATATAATTAATACACTTTATGTTGTATTTATATTATACATAATATGTATATTTTAAAATTACACACACATCTATATTTTCAAATGGAAGGGCTTAATCCAGCTGTCTTTATTTAAATAGAATTTATTTAGTCTAAGTACAAAAGGATCTTTTCCCTCAGTGAAGACTGACGAATTTCTGAGTTGCATAGGTAATAAATATTTATTAAATGTGAATATTAAGAGCAAAATACAATGCTCAGAGTATCCATAGCTCTAATATTCAAGGTATTATTGAATCACTAAATGCAGCAAATACAGGATCACCAACACAAATTGGCAGACTGAATTTTTGGAGTGTCTTTATTTCAGAAATTCTTATATAGTAAAAAGGTTTATGAATGGGATTGAAAGACTTTTCACAAATAGATTGTGCAAAGTTGTGAAAATTAACGTTTCCTTGTCATCACTTCAACTTTATCCCTAGTTATACCTTCATTTCCCTTTTTCAGAGATCCTTGACTGAGACTGACATGGGTGAAGATGCAGTCTGTATGACGATGCAGTCACACTGCTGCCTTAAAACTTCCACAAAAATTTTAAGTGCTCTCCCTTCCTTGTATCTTGTTGGCAGCCTTTTAGGAATTGCACCCATTCATGAGCACAACCCCTCTCTATCCCAAGAAACTGCCGTCCTTTGTTTATTGTGGAGAATGATGCAACTGATTGAAAATTTTCCTATTCCAGATCTACACAGGCTGACTACCTTATTAACTTTGTTCTTTAAAAATAATGCATTATTCATAATGATGCTTTCAAATCTGCTTTAATCTCCATTTATGTGATGAAGTATATTCAGCTGTGAACAATCTTTCATTTAGCTTTGAAATAATCGAGCATTAGGCAATAGTTTGCAGGGGTTTATTAACACAAGTTACAGATGATTTTGATCAAGATAATCTCTGTTAAGCTAGTCTGCTTATTACAGAGTATTTTTTCCTTCTGTAGTATGTTGTTTTCTTCTTTCTTTGCACCAGGTGCAGTAAATTGAATAAAGAGTACTTGTGTGTGCCATAAATACACACACCCCCCCCCACGCTTGCCTTTCTTTATTATTGTCTTCTTCCCTCACCAGTGCAGCCTTATTTAAACACATGTATGATTTAGTACAATCTTCCACTGTGAGCTTTGCAGCATGGATTGTCTATATTGCTTCTTCATGTCATGTTAGTGCAATGTGAGAGACATTAATGACTGAACATCATTGATGTAACTATACACTAGACTTGAAGGGGTTTATGTTTGTTTTGGTTTTCGACAATAGTGGGAAGAGTAAGCTAATACCCCATTAATTTAAAATATTCCTTGGATCTGAAGAAAGGAGAGAAAATCTGAGCTCCAGGGAAAATGCTATTAGATTTTCATTTAAAAAATACATTGATAGATGCAGAAGACTACTAGTGATAATTATATTATGGTATAATCAAAGGGTTTCATCTGAAGGAGGGAAAAACCTTTAAAGGCTAAAATCACGTAATAAGATGATGCTCCACCCTATTGAACATTATATTATTTGATAAATGTCTAATTATGATCTTTTTTCCCCAAATCTGAGTGCATATTAGGAATTATGGATTTTATGGATTTATCCATGCGTGAATGCATGGACATGCATGAAAAACATTTTAACCATTCATGATGCTGCAAAGACAGAGCATTCATTTTGAGGAAATATCTTAAATTCCCCCCTCTCTTCCTAACCCCTTGCTGAGACTGAACTTTTTGTGCTATGTTTCCAGTAAAAATAACACTGTAAGATTTTTCTTGCCAAAAACCTGGAATAACACCCTTGTCTTCAACATTTTAACTTCATCTCTATTGCTACTTTGAAAAGTGAACATTCTCATTTAATTGGACTGATATGTGCATGTACTGTATGCTTTTTACTATGCTTTTTTATTATGACTGGATGAAAATGTTCTATGAATTTCCATGGTTTCTCAGTGGAAAATGATTCAGGATTTGTTTCTTGAAAGTTTCTGCTGCCTATGAAAACATTCCAGTATCAAACTGAAAAAGTTTGTGTAGGGAAATGCTTGGCTAGTGCCTGAGTTGTAGCTTTGGTAACCATGCTGACTTTTCTATGAGTTGGGCTTCCCAATCTGACTCAGGATGCCTGGTGGCCTTGAGACCACCAGCATCTTTTCCGCAAGAAGGAAGACTTCTGTGAAGATTTGTTGATGAAATCCAGGTTGTCTTTAGGAAAAAAAAAAGTGGGAATGTTCAATCTCTGAAATACAAATGCTATGTAGAACACCATAAGGGCTCCAAATTGAAAAATATTGCTTTGGGGTTTTCCACCCCAAACTGGAGACTTTCACTGAGGAGAAACAGGGAAGGAGAGAGGCACACCCTGCCCTGCCCCTGCCAAATCATATCAGAGATAATATTACCACATTTTATTTCAGGCAGCGCTGCTAACCCAGGGTAGTTTGAGGAGAATGAGTGAAAGTCTTTTAATTTTGGTCCATCAACTCCAATGTTGTAAATTGTAAATGTTTAACATTTATGTTAAACATTTACAAATGTTTAATGTAAATGTTAGTCCCACGTCTTTGACAGAACATGCCAATCCCTGTTCCACTGCTTAGCCTATTTCAGAAGAGGGATAATTACCTGTCCTCTCAAGGGTCAAACAGAGTAAAGCATGAGCAGATGAAGGCTACCGGAGAGACAGCTAACAAACTTTTGATTCATAAAGCAAGCCTGTGTGAGATAGGTTTAAGAGAAGTAATACAGACAGAAAATCTCAGGCCTATTTTTTCTGAGACTTTTAAAAGCAGAACTCAGTAGTGAATGCTACCAGGTCATATCCTATGTTTCTGTGATGAGGACTTAATCATGGCATCAAATTTATATTAAATCTCTAACCTGTATACACAGATATGCCTGATTTGAATACTCATGTATGTTTACCGCTCTTATACCTCATAAATGCATATAAGGAAGAGCCAGGAACTCTTCCTATGTTCCTTGAATTTTCCTTGAAGGGATCTTCACAGGGGCTGGGGCTCATTTCAGCTGGAGCCGAACTGTTGTTCAGCTATTCGATGGCTGACTAAGGGAAATATGGTACCATGTTTCCTTTCCGCCGACATGTGTTACTAAGTTGTTCAGTTAGCTATAGATGGACTAGCCACATGGCACTCGGGCATGACACAGCCTGCATTATGCAGTAAGTGTGCAAATGAAAGAGCAGTTCTTGCTTGTGAGATTCAGTTGCTCCAGACTGGTCATTTTTGAGTAGCTTTGTTCTGCTCTGCTTTCACCATCAACTGGATTTGTAATTCACATCAGCTGACTCAAGCAAATGTTACAGTTGTATTCCCCCCACACACACACCTGAGAATCTGGGAGTGAAAAAAAGTCAGGATAGCTCAGTTACTAGCACAGATCCAGATTAGATCTAGGCATTTGTGTTTAGAATGTTACTGCCTTCTTCAGCATTTTAGAGAGATTCATCACTGTTGCTTTCAGATGCACCCGATATAGTCAATTTCCAATGTACAGAGTAGTGATACCATTGGGAAGTGCTACTGCATGACAAATGATTAAAGTAGGGCTTATATTTTACAAGTGCCCAGTTTTGTCCAACTGACTGCATTTAGTATTCTTTCATTTCTTTGTATTTTCAACTGGAAGGTTTTCTCCCATGAAATGGGAGACAAAAGTCCCTGCTGAAGTACTACCTCTTGTTCTGTGTGCAACAATTTTATCTGATCTTCTAACCTATGCTTCATAAGCAATAGTGAGTAAGGTATCATGTTTCTTTACAGCTCTGTCTGGACCACAGTGATAATGATCTCTTCTTATGAAGATATCTCTTGCAAGGCAGCTGCTCTTCTTCACTGTGAAATCTGCCATACGCTCCTCTAACTACATTCACTGTATGATTAATAATATTTGGTGCCTGGCCATAGATCCTACATTTGAGACATACACACTTCTTACCATCTTTTTCTATTTAACATACGTTGGATAGTGCTAGCTAAAACCATAGTTTATTTTGTTACTATCTCTTGTGCTATTCACCTTAGCATCTGCTTATAATATACCATTTCCTTTTCCTTTTTTTTAAAAAGAAAAAAAATCCATTTGCTTCTTTTCTCTGTTTCCTTCTTTATACTACCTGCCACAAGAAGATGCTTGATTTGGTTTTGGAACTTGCTTCCATTTCCAGTCAGTCCCTTAGGTACCTTAAATAATATTTTTACTTTTTTATCATATATCCCTGTTTCATACCACTTTTGATGGCTGTTAGCCCAGCCATTTTTCCTTTTCAGTTACTTTTCTATCAAGAAAATGAATATACAGTGGAAGTCCAGTACTGCCATTATCATACAGCAGCGGACAGTTGTTACTGAGGTGTTAAAACCTGCCCATTATCACTTTACATTCCGTATTTCACAAAAGTCCTCATTTTCTGGGGTTAAATGCCAAATGAAAACATAAACTTTCATCTGTCATATGGTCACAGTTATGAAAGAGAAGTTTGAAACATGACACATTATTGTAGAAGCAGAGAAGTCAGAAAAGAAGTATAAAGACTTCAGTTTTTTGTAATATCTTCATTTTTGGAGAACTCAGGGTTTCTGAAGGTAACTGACAATACTTTGTCCTTGACAGAGGTTTCTGGAGGTCAGGTAGTAGCCCTGCACAGTAGATGATTGTAAACATTCCTTGCACTGGTGCCTATGGACTTCAAAGAATAAAATATCAAGGTATGTAAATAAATCATAGGAGCCAAAGGTCTAGATTAAAAAAAAAAAAAAAAAACACCAAAAAACCAACCCCAAAACACAAAACTAAAGTCTTTCCCTTATGAGCAACAGGGCCCTCTCACACTTCATCCTCCTGAATGCTTGGTTAGAAGAGCAGCTGGGCCTCAGAAACATACCACGTACTTCCCTTCCCTTGTTCTTTATTAATGAAAATATTTGGATAAAAAGGGATCCTTGTTTCCCAACAGTTCATCCGCCTCTCCTGTTTATTCTGTACCTGGTGTCATAGTCCTCTGAGTTTTAACAGTGTAGTAATTTCCATAGCAGTCCTGCTGTGATGTCATAAACAGAGGATTAGGATTTCAGATTTTTAATAGGTAGAAAAAGAAAGATGAATACTTAAACAAATACTCTGTCTTCAAGTAAATATCCTTAGTAATGTACAATAAGGAAAGAAAAATAGGGGAAATGTCTATACCTAAGCAGAACTGTGAAAGAACAGTATAGCTTTTTTAAACTTTTCCACACACTCCCAGATGGACTTCAGGAATGCCATTGCCTTTTGTCTTTATCCTCTGTTAGGAAGCTGGTTCTGTATTTTTTGGGCAGAAGAAAGCCCTTGGCAAAATTTCAGACTTGAATGAATTAGATTTTAATGATCTTTTTGTAATGTTAAATGGCAGGATCCCACCTTAAACAGAGGGCTGGATTCCCAAAATAAATAGTGCAGAGAGAATTCCTGTCAGATGGAGGCAGGGCAAGGTGGGTATGAGATGGACTGGGGAGAGCCAGGCAGTGCTGCTGCTCAGCACGTTTAGGGCTTGGGGCTGTGAAAAAAAATCAGATGTGGTTCTAAGGAGGCCATAAATTACAGTAGTCTTTAAGGTTATTCTAATCTGCATTGTGGATCACACATTTCTCTAAAACAGATAGGTGGGTTAGACAAATTGGGTGGGTTAGTCAAGCACATAAATAATTGGGCTTGTAAGATTTTAATTAAAAGCACTAAGAAACCTATGAAGCAATTAGAGTTTGAAACCATGAATACCAACCTCCAGGTCTAGCTTACATACCTCTGATGCAAGTTAAAAAAAATCACTAGGGGCCAGATTGTGCCATCAGTACTCCCATGGGGTGGTTGTTTATTCGCCAAGTAATCTCTTTGAAATTGAGTATGTTTAGAACAGCAATTCTGTTCAATATAGCTACTGGCAACTGACCACGTGGCAAATAAGAACTCTCTGAAAAATTATGCTTCCATATTTTTCTCATAATTGTATTGCAACTAAAATAAGGCTTTAAGTGAGGTGTATTTTCACTGTTGCCAGAATAATATTTCAGCATTAGCTTCCCAAGTGATAGCATTTTACATGACTTCATAGATAGGAAGGTACAACTAAAACCCCTAGGAAATCTGCATTTGTTCCTGATTGAAGTTGTAACTTGCCTGAGACAAAAAAATACTGAAATAAGAAACTAAACGTGGGCCAGTTTTAAGACCTGCAAAATACATGTGCTGTTTTCAATGGAATGTGATCAATACTGCACTGTTACAGATGCAATAGGAACAGAATTTTTAAGCTTTGGTTAAAAGAACCAGTACACAATTTTAAAAAACTGGTATTTCACAGAGTATTTTTTGTTTTCCAGCAGTGATAATGTCTTACATGAAACACTTCTCCCCAAAGCACTGAATAGCTTACTCCAGGTGTACATTTTAGATGTTCTGAGATTGGTTATTTTCTTACTTACATTGGAGTAAAAGAAATCGCCAAGCATCTGCTCTAAAGAAAAACCAGATCCTTGGTACCTTGCTGTGTATATGCAGTTTGTTATACAAGTTCAGTAGTCAGAGCAATGCATAAGGTCAATATGCTCTGCTACTATGGCTGCCCTCCATAGTTCTTGTACCAGAAACAAACTAGAAGCATGCTGTGTTGCAGTATGTTGCTGGATGCAAGAGCTTCCAGGAACTCTTTCTTGTACCCTTCTGCATCACTAGGTCAAAGTTGCCTACCTACCTGTATGGCCTCTTCCTGAATTCCATTTTAAAATACAAGATATACACACCGGATAACCTATCTGCTGTTAAGGAAATTAGGCCTAATTTTCTAAAAAATAAGGCACAAAAATAAAAGGTAACCCTTGAGTGGACTGGATAAACAGTCTGCTAGCATCTAGTTCAAGCTGATTTTCAGGACTGTATTTGCATTTCATGTATATATTACATGGACAAATTAGTAATACTGGGATGCGTTGACGTATGCATGCCTGTAGGAAGTTTTTCTGTAATTTGCCCGTACAGTGGTTTTGTCTGCATGTACAATCATTACAATTATATTTGCAAATTAAGTATGTATTCATGTACACATGTGGGATAACTGTATACACAATTTTTTTTACTATTGGGACTATAAATTTTTTCAAGCGAACATTTGTCTTATTCATTTATCCACCCAATTTGCATAAATCTTCCCTCTGGGTGAGAGCTATCATAGCCTGCAAATTACTTTGTTCTTATCTAGACTAGAAAATATGTTTGCTGGCATTTGTACAGCTCTATCTATACACCAAGTTGTATAATCTGGTAATGTCGAAACACTCACACCTTCTCTTCATTACACTTTCTGTTCCTGGTGGTTAGAATGCAAAGCCCTCCACAGCTGAGATATTCCCTCTAGCAGTTTATCTATGGCAGCATGGTCTAATCAACCAAACATTTCCACAGCTTTTTGGGTAGTTTTCTGATTGAAATTTAATTCTGCATTGCTGTAGGTGAATTTACCACGGTATAACATTACCAGTTGAAATCTAGCCTGTTTTTCCCTACGCTGTGCTAATCATGATCCTGTAGACGTATGCAAAGAGAGCCAGGCAAGGCAAAAAAAGGGAGAATTTAATGAATGCCACTGGGGGCATTTGGGGACTTGGTGTTTTTTGGGGTGAGGTGTTGTGTTGGGTTTTTTGGGTTTTTTCTTTTCTTCTTTTCTGAGAAATTAATTTATTGGTATAAGAAAGGGCAAGGAGAGGAGGGTAAAAATGACAGCTGAGGTGAATGTTGAAGTAACCTTAAATTGTTTTCTCTGCTGTGTGAGAGTGGAAGAATCTGTTACTTGTAAACCCATTACACAGTGGCAAGTGGTGGCAGGTAGCAACTGCAGGTATGTGGCCTTAAGCCATGGAGTAAACCCCAGGCACCTACTGTTGATGAGTTGTGTGCCACCACAGCTCCTGTTTCGCTTACCAGCTCCTCTTAGTGCCTGCTCCATATACATAAGGAGTTTCACTACTTAATGTTTTCTGCTCAGGGAGCAGGAGCAGACTAAAACAGAATGAAGCAGGGAGCACAAGCTCAGCAGAAGGGAGAAATATATTGAGGTTTTTGTGTAGTAAGTAGATGATTGAGGGTTATGAGACACATCACAGATCAGGTGAAGTTAGAAAGAACAAGAGGTTGAGAGGGTAAGAGGAGAATGATGACAAATGGGCATGGTATTAGAGCGGGGAGACAGGCTGTGTGAAAAACGGATACGAGAAAAGAAAATTAAGGTATATGCCTTTCTGTGCACTTGTGTTAACTAGTGTATTTTCAGGGACTGCAGGCGCATGACCACCGCTCATAGCATATAAAGTATACTGTGGAAACCCTGGTATAATAGTCCTTGATGTTCTTTAATTGAACAAAATTTGGTAAAGAACTTGGGAATTACTTGTTAACAGTAACCTAATTATCAGAGAGCAGTAAAAACTTCAAAGTCCCCAGTCTTTCAGAATCAGACTTGGGAAACAGGATATGGCATTTAGCATGCCGAATAGGGAAAAACACTAGATTTATTTAGACAACATGAAAAATAACAGGAAAATAAATTTCTCATAGTGCCGAGAATCCCTAAGGATTTGAAACAGAGATCGTCTTTCCACAATAACATGTCTGCAGGTGCAGATGGAAAGATCTTTGAGTAGGAGCTACAGAGTAGAATTTTCTGAACTATGGACAATGCAAGAATATCCATCTGTTTTAAAAGTCAGAGGGGCTCCCATATGATTTTTGGGTAGTCTTGATTTGGATTAAATTGGATAGCCTTGTACCATTGATTCCTATTTTAGCAGGATAAATTTAACTGTTTATTCCTGAAAGGTTAGGCTTCAAAACTACTGCTTGTGTCTCATGTGGGGCTGAGGGGCTACATGGAACACAAAATCAGCTCAAATTACCTTTGTAGATGTGTACTGATATGTTGGAGGTCGGCGTGCTAATGATGTTTGAGCAGGGAAAGTGGCTGCTGCAAGCTGCACTTCAAGCCTGAAGCTACGCAGGGCCATTGTGGGAATCAGTGCTCCCCAGAGAGGAGACACACAGTTTCACTGCCTTCCCTTTTTCTGTGGAAAGAGAGGGTGCCATAGAAACTGCTCTGTTATTTCTGCTGCTTTCTGTTCGTTCTTTATCTGAGCTTCAGAACAGTATTGTTCAAAGAAAAAGGTAGGGTTTAGCCCAGTGTAATTCCAAAAGTTTATTAAGTATAGTGCCTCCTAAAAATCTTGAATATTGAGGATCTCCCTGCCCAGACTGGACTTCACAGATTTCAGAGGACTTTTCTGAAGAGGGAGATTTCCTTTTGAGCTTTTGCCATAATATTGCCCCCTATACATTACTGCTGCTCATTCCTGCTGTAGCTGCATTACAGTGGTCCTGTTCACAAAATTTTAAAGCTCTTCGGGGATAAAATAGCTACACCAATATTAAAGTATAACTATTTTAAAAATCTGGGAATTCTACAGCTTTATAATGGTAATAGACCCATTAAACTGGACTTTGCCTGCAGCTTCCACTGAGGAATCAAACTGAGAAGTTAGCAGGCAGGGTGATTCAGAGAGCAGTTTTTCTGGAAGGCAGAATGGAGTTGTTATATTTGGCAAGGTTGGAGGTCCTTTATTTTCTGACCAAAGAATTAATCCTTGGATGACCAGAGGAGCTGGATTTAAGCTATGCATTCCTATAACAGCCTGTCTGACAGCTTATTTTGGAACATCATCTTCTCTTTTCTTTTTAATTAACAAGGATTAATGAGAAAAAAACGGAGTAACAGTATCTGAGAACTCAGACATTACAGGATCTGAAAGAAGATAATTTATTTGTTTAGGAGATAGTGATGCTGTGGATTTCTGGCATTGCTGTAGTTTTTCATGAGGCATCTCCTCCTTCTCTCTCACCTTCATGAAGTCACCTATTGTGACTGCCTTGGAAATACAGTCCTTGTTCTGTAATGATTGGGTTGCTTTCATGTCTTGCTTCTCTCTCATTACTCTTCTCTTTCGTGAATGACTATTACCGTAACTTTGTTCTGAGCATAATTGTGAGGGGAAAAAGAAAAGTATTTGGGTCTAAAAATCAGAAGAATGTGGATCTTTTTGGTGCCTGGTTTATTCTCTTTTATTTTAAGAGAAGAAACTTCATTTGAAACTAGATGAATGAGAGAAAATCAAGGATCTTACATTTTTAGAACTTGCTGAGGTCCTTTCACAGCAAATTAGTTTCTCGGAGATGCAACTACTATTTCTTTTTCAAGTTGTTATCAAGTGTATTCAAATAATCATCCAATTGATTGTGTTTACTATAGGAAATAAATAGCCTTTCATTTGCAGCTTCAAGCTTTCCTGGAAAAGTATGGTTTGGATGAACTATAGATCAATACAGAACCATTGTGAGCTGTTTGATGAAATATTTTCATTGGTTTCAGTGGAAGTTTAAGTGAGGCACTAAGAACAATTCCTGAAAAGTTCCTAGCATACTCTGCTCTGGTGAGACACCACCTGGAGTACTGTGTCCAGCTCTGGATTCCTCATCACAGGAAAGACATGGGCCTGTTGGAGCAGACGAGGGCTACAAAGATGATCTGAGGGCTGGAGCACCTCTGCTGTGAAGACAGGCTGAGAGAGTTGGGGTTGTTCAGCTCCGGGAGAAGTGAAGGCTCCGGGGACCTCTCATTGCGGCCTTTCAATACCTAAAGGGGACTTACAAGAAAGATGGAGAGAGACTTTTTGCCAAGGCCTGTAGTGACAGGACGAGGGGTAATGGTTTTAAACAGAAAGAGGGTAGATTTAAACTGGATATATGGAATAATTTTTTTATGATGAGAGTGGTAAGACCCTGGAACAGGTTGCCGGGAGAAGCTGTGAATGCCCCATCATTGGATGTGTTTAATATTTAGTTGGAGGGGCCTTTGAGCAAACTCATCTAGTGGAAGATATCTCTGCCCATGGCAGGGTAGTTGGACTAGATGATCTCTAAAGGTCCCTTCTAACTCAAACCTTGAATAGTTCTATCCTATGGCACTTGGCTGTTTCTCCATTCAAAAGATTACAGCCTGCTTCAGTTTTGATTTCCTGTTTGTTCCCCCATTACTTTGTCCTGGGAAAATTATTTGACCTGAGAAGTGTCAGATGACTTGCCAGACTATGCTGCATAAAAGTGCTTTCCTTATTTAATTCATTGATTGTCTGAATAATGAAAAGGCTGAAACAATCAAGTCTTTACTGAGCAGCATTGAACAATACGACCATTGAGTACATGTTTTCAATGTAAAATATCACCTGAAGATTCCTTGGCTTTTAACAAAACTGATCATAAATCACAAAACAAAACAAAATGCTTATTGACCTCAGAGAATGTTGAATTGCATGGTTGAAATAAAACATGTATTTGGCTTTGTGTTTCAGATAGTACTGAAACATGATATTACTCCAACCTTCTCCTTTTGCACTTGCTGCTTCGATGAGAAATGGCAGGCAAAGAAAATTTCTAGAAGAGTTTATCACTACATATGTAAACAGGAAATGTTAGCCACACAGAGTCACTGGGATGTTTACCATAACAGCGGGGAGGACACAGATTTGCAACATGGAGGAGCTAGTTCCTTCTGTCGGGGCCAGGAGCTTTCTTTGTACAGAGTTTATATCACTAACTTTTATTTATGGAAAGTTTATTGCCTCCTGCACTCAGTGGTGAAATGTTCAGCATTTCTTATATGAAGCCCTGCTTCAAATGCTATGTTAGAAAGAGTATTTTACATAAGCAGGTACATTGCATAAGCAATGTGGGTTTTGTTAAACTTGAGTTTCCCACTGAAGCTCATTTCAAGTATAATTGTAGAGGTTTTTTTCAGTTGGTATTAATAAAAGCAAAGCTTTAGTGAACCACCTTTAAAAATGGTAAACTGGCATTTACAATAATCGAATTTAGAGGTAGTTGCATGTAGAAATATAAGAGCAAAATATCTGATACACTGAGGAAAACTGTATTTCTGTAGATATCTTTGATGATATTGTCCCCTATTTCCATGTGACTGTCCTAGTAGCCTGTGAACTCGAAAAGGAGTAGCAATCTGAATTATGTTTTTTTGTCATGATTGGGATTTCCTGGTTTTATCTTCCCGGAGCATTTACATTTCTGCTATAGCTGAGTGAAAGCTGTGACTAGACCAAATGTATTAACAGTTTTATGGGTTGTCCAGTCCTGTTCTGGCTAACAGAAACTGTAATTTTACATTTATTTGGGGGGTTCATAGGACACATAAATGTAGCACTAACTAGTTCCACCAGATTCACAGCATTCTTCTGCCTGGATACCAGCACGGGGCTGCTCTAAAGAGCCACAGAATCAGAACTGGTTTCTTCACTTTTCTTCAGGTAAGAAATAAAATAAAGTTGCTTAAAAATAAGCAGGAAAGTACAAACTTTAGAAAACCCAAGTCCCAACAAACAAAAAATCCTCACAAAAGTTGCTATGATAACCGAACTGGCCATCTTTCAAGGTGATTCAGGTGTTTCAGGGCAGGGGGTCAGATAAAAAATTGCATTACTCCCATTGGTTTAGGTATTTAAATCCCTTTCAAAATCTGACTTCAGTCATGTGTACTGTGCTTAGCTATCAGGACACTTGCAGCCATTATTTTTCAATCCACATTTTTTTCTGAAGTTCTTTAGGATATATAACTGCTGTGAATTCTGTAATTAGCACATTTTATATGCTTTTCTTCCCACTGTCTTTGCCCTTTTGTTCTAAATAATTTTCAGGAACTGGAGAATGGGATGATTTTCAACAGTATGGAAAAAAGTTGGGTACTGGATTTGAAGATTTTAGAATTTGTCATTGTTTAAGAAGCTAAGAAATCACCAGATATTCAAACTCATTCTGTGGTAAGCCCCAAGATTTTTCAAGCTCTATTCCAAATTCCTCTCTGTCAGTGTCATCATAGTTGTTAGCTGTTTGCAGTAGTGATAGCAAATCTGTCTTCACATACTTGATATCAAAATATTCAGTGGTAAAAAATTCAGATAACAGGACTTAAAACTCTTCAGATACAGCTGGTGTAAGTTTAACTTCAGAAGTTTTCTGGCAGGAATCCATACTAAACAGCATTGGTTGCAACAGTTTAACCTGTTTTGTTTGTAGTTTTCTAAGACTATGTGTAATAAAGTGTGTATAGTAAAAGGAAATTTCTTACATACGTCAAGTGAAATTAAAATTGAACAGACCTTTTTCTAAAGTTTATTTTAAAGGAAAGCATGACAGAAGAGCTCTGTAGAGATCTCAGACCAGTGTGGGAGAGAGACACTGTGCTTTGTTTGATTCTGGTGTCATCTGCTCAAGTTTCACTGTAGCATGAGAAGATAAAGCAACTGGAATGAACTTCAGAGTAAAGTGAAAAGACGATACAGCAGCTGGTAGCATATTTTAAGTCCAAGGCTATTCTGGTTGCTAAAATCTCTTAAAAATATTTATCAAATGTACCAAACAGCAAAAATATCAGAATAAATCTCATGGAAACTGCTGAGAACTGGACCTTTCTTAATTGAAATTACTGAGTTTACAATGTGATGTCAAATCAGCTAACTTCCACATAGTTCTCAGAAGCAAAAGGTACAATAGTATGTTTCCCAGCAATAAACAGAACCTTTTCCTGCTTTGTTATATCATCTAGAAAGAAAAAAAAAAAAAGAAAATTTCAAAGCCAAATCAGAAAATGGAGCCTTAATGATAAGTTTAATCATATAATTAGCAAGGTATGAATAACCTTGGATGAGGGACACACAGTATCGGTTAAAGTGGAAAGAATGTGGCAGTTACACTCATTAGAGAAAGCGCTGAAAAATAAACAGAAATGCTAGAGTTCAAAGTTACTAAGCCACTGCATTTAAAGTAAGAAATGTCAAACTCTGCATTTCTCTTTGAGAGTTGTGGTTATTGAACTGACTGCAAAATTATTGCTAAGAAACAAATTAGCTTGGGAAGTTTCTTTAGATAGTCTCTCAATTTTATTGCTATTGCTTTTCATTTTTATCTGGAACGCATTTCGTTAACACTTAGTAAATAACACTAAAAAAGACAATCTAGGCAAATTGTGGTGGGATAATTCCAGTCAAGTGGGCAAATTCCCTAAGGATGTTAAGATTACAAAACTACATGAGAAAGCACAAGACCCATACTTTCTCTCATGTCTGTAGTTGACTAAAAAAGGAAATGGAAATACCAATTAATGTTCCACCTTACTCAGACAGCATGGTGGGAGTAATCCTTGGGGAGAGAAGATTTTTTAAAAGGGAAAGAGAAATTTCAATAAATCTAGAACCACAATGTGTCTGACCCCTGTACAGAATGCCAAAGAGCTGACCAACAGCCTTACGAATGTTATGGGTCGGTCAGAGTTGCAGTCTAAGCACTTTTCTTCTTCTCTCTCTGATGATTAAATCCCACAGGTTGGGCAGAGTTATGGTCCTGACCACAGTTCATCAGCAGCTTAAGGTGGAGGAAAGGGGAGGCATGTTACTTCTTGCAAAGCAAGATCTTTTTGCATGTGCCAGTGGGCTCAGGGAAAACTTTTGATTCTTACACGATCTACTGTTTAGTGGCACAGTGTAAAACATAGTAAAATGTGAAATCATATTCATACTCTGCAGTCTGTAAGGATAGCTTGTAACTTCACAGATAGCAATCCTTTTTTACAGCAGTTTAAATGTAGTATTTCTGTTACAAAGATTCCAGATGATGTAGAGTTTCTCCTACAGACTCTCCTACTGTCTCCCCTAGAGACTGATTTACAGTCTCTACTAACTGCTATTCATAATTATATTTAAGTCTTTTTTCCAGGTCTACAGCTTCTTTAAGAACTTATTTCATTTAATAAACCATTTAACCATATTGTGATGAAGAATGTTTAGGTAGGCTTTGTATCATTTTAGGGCATAGAAGCTGAGCTGTATGAAGAAGGACATTAAGAGATATCAAACCACTGAATGGATCCCATTAATGTGACAGTTTAATTTTGTCATATGCCATGAGATGAGATATCCATAACGCCCATTGGCCCCTCTGGACTTTGAGGCTGCTGATACTGTATAGAATCAAACTCAGGGTTGGTAGAAAAAGTATGTATCGATTTTCCACTAGAGAAACCTGCTGTGACAGAGCATTTTGCTAAACAAATCATAGCTGGTTTGATCTAATATATTTTTGTACAAGTAGAAATAAAAGTTGGAAAATGTTTAGAAAATATTCTAAGACCCATTTTCATATTTTAAGGGTTTTACTGATAATTTCAAAACAATTACTTGCTTCTGAGATGTCTTACAGTGTTTCAAATGAATTTGAAGTACAAATGAAATATTTCACATTTATTAAAGTAAAACATTTATGTGATCCAGTTTGGTCTTTCCAGATATATAAAATTATTCATGAGCTAGAAAACCAAATTTCTGATAAGCTCTAACTAAGCTTGCGATAGAAAATAAAAATTCATAAACTATAATAATTAGCAAGATTTATAATCTTGCATAAAACAGTGAGTAATTTCAGTTAGTCACAGAACGAACACCCTGAGGTCATGTAAGAATTTAGTAAATTCACAGGAAAGTAAAAGCTATTACAGAGTCAGCAAGTCTCCTTCTGGAGTGATAAAGCATTATTTTCAAAGCTACTGTCATCAATTTATATGCACATGCTCATATTAATGAAAGACTATAACCTGCAACTTCATTGTATCAATGTCACTGGGAATCTTGAATAACTATGACCCAAAGTAAGTGAAATGTACAGACCAAACAGATCTTTACATTTCTACATACTTTACAAAGACGAGCAAGCATTAAAATTCTTATTTGGCAGATACAAAAGATTATGACTTGAGTAAGGTTACACAGGCAGACAGGCAGTTATGAGGCTGGGGAAAGAGCCCCGTTCTGACATGCTCTGAAAGCTCTGCATCCCATGTTTCCCATCTGAAATTATCCAGCTGTAGGAGAGTTGAGGAGCTGTTCAAAACAGCCTCTGTCTGCTTTTTGTGCAGCATACCTATCAAAACCCTGAAGTACAATATTTTAAATTTTTAAAACAACTGGATTATTGCTAGTTATCAGCTAGGTCCTGATGAGGCAAAGAGCTTAAGCATCATTGTTAAACCCTTTGACTTCAATGAGCTTTGAGTCAGTTGCTTTTTTGTATGCATACCCTTTATTCTAAGTGTTTTCTGATGCAAAACAGAGTCTAAACTGGTTGCACTGCCTACTTGCATACAAATTCTGTAGTAGGGGTTTTTTTTATAGTTAGTTACCATATCCAGAAGCATGGGGCTTGTTCGAAGTATCCAAAGCAGCATCATATCACACTGTTTATTAGACGGCATCCCATGTACACAATATAATATACGTGATAATGTGATCCTATGAGGAATTTGGTACCCGTAAAGACCACTCCTTAAAAGTTAAGCTGAGCACTTCTGCAGGTCTATCTCTATTTTATTTCACAGGCAAAAGCAAACGAACACATTATATGAGGTTTTCTCTATTTAGAATAAGCAATTGTTCTGATTGCACTCTACTCTTAATAATTTTGTTACTTTTTTATATCTCTTTGTTTGAGAAATGTTTAGTGTGAGATGAGATCATCCCATACATTCATGCATGCTAATGACTAGTTTCAACACTTGCAGAAAGAAAAACTCAAATGAAAACATGGCACAAACAGAAAAGGCTTTGGCAGTAGGTCTTAACTACAGCAATGTAGCTATGAATATATATTCTTTGGGAAAAAACTGTTTTTCATCAATACTTGGCTTAGGATTGTAATGTTTTTCACATTAATTTCATTCCAAGTTGTTTATAAGGGAGTGAGAGTGAAAGTGAGAATGAGAGTGTTGTATCAGTGACCTGGGAAATAAATTAGAGTACTCATGACAACTATTTCTCTTGAATTAAACATAATAAAAAAGCACCATTTCTCAAAGATATAACCAAATAAACAGTATGCGGTGAGGATATATGGGAAAGGCAGTTGGGACACACAAGCAAGGGGAAGAAATAGGGATGGTCTATGACACCCTGAAACTTAGAAGCTACTGTCTGAGTTGAAAAATGAGCATTGTCATTAATATTAAAGTTGTAAAACAGGTTGTCAGATATGTCTGAGAACTATGGAGAAAGTAAATGATTAAGCTTTTCCTAAGCCTTGAATTAAAAAAATTGTTCATTTTTAAAGAATACATCACTGAAAAGATATGTTGGTACAAGGACGCAAATAACTTTGCACTTTACGATGTTTTGGTTCCTTCTAAAGAAAAGTATAAAGACTATATATCAGTTGTGAGAAAACAGAACAAAAACAACACAGGAAGGAAGGGAGACCTAGTAATTGCAGAGATGTGTGTAAAATGAATTGTTTGTGTACAAACCACCAGATTCATATTGGTGGATTTCTGCTCACAACTGATGGTATGGATTGATTCACTACATTATTGATTCATATAGTTGTATTTATATTAAAGGAAATGGGGCCTGATCCTTTGAAAATGATGTTAAGCTTTCCCTTTTTATTTTTCATTTCACTTAATCCATCTCACGGAGACTAGAAGAGCAAATGCTTGTACACAAGGCATATGGTAGCAATTAATGGGAGGGAGGCCTTTTTTTGGTAGTGGTGGGGTTCAGTTTGCTGCACAGAGGACATGGGGCTTCAGAAGCAGTTCTCAGAAACCTATCTAGGACAGGGAAGGAACTTTAAGACTTCGTTGCCCTGACCAGCTTCACCAGGCATCCAGCCTCCAAAATCTGCATCCATTGGCCCAGGACCTCCATTTAACCTCAGGCTCCCTTCCTGGACTTGCAAACCGGACTTGCCAGGTTGATGTTGTCTTGCAATTGTCTGATGATTGCTAGATTCTTGGTGGTCCCTCTTGTTGTCACTAGCTCGCTCTGCTCACCTTGCTCAGGTATGGTCACAGTGCAGCTTTTTTTTTTTTTTTTGGGTGTGCACCTGTGGTTCCCCTCTCACTGTCTGTTGTGGAGCAGCCCCACTTTTGCTGTTCCCTTACAGGAAGGTCAGCCTGTAAATCTAGGGCACAAGACAGTTGACTATAAATCTTTACAGCATACCTTACAGAGAAAAAGTAGTTATGAGTGGTATCATCTATTTGACAGTTGTTCCATAACTTATAATGCTTTATCCACATGCCATGACATTATGACAGTGAAAAGGAGACTGCAATCAGAAGTCTTCTTCACCAGAAGTGGAATGAAAGGTCAGCAGTCAGTCTTTGTGTCCATACATGCCCATTATACCATGTGACATACTGATGCTCACCCAGAAGAAACAAGGCAACGAAGTCTCATGGGAGATGATGATCTAGCTTGGAAACAGCATGGAAAAAGGGACATATTAGCCTTCCTTTGAAGTTATGTGTAATTAGAGGACTACAGAAGGACGTAGTAGCCATCTTAGATAACAGAAACAAGATAGACTTCATCTCAAAGAAGGGAAATTTCAGCTTAGTCTAAGAAAAAGATACAAAAACTGAGGTCCTAAGAAGAGAAGAAACTGCAAACCAGCATTTTTAAAGGATCACGTTGTTTTCTTCATATCTTGCCTGTCATCAAAGCTCACCGAGAAGTCTGACACAAGAGCTAGCATCTCATTTCCACAGACATGCTGGCAATGAAAAACAGCAATACTGGGACCTCTAATGCAAAGTGCCTCAATGTATCAGAAATACAGAAAAAAGCAGACCTTCGTATGAATTGCAGGGACTTGTTTGACAGCTGGGGAGAAAAAGTGCCTTGAATACAGGTGCTCTCCCAGACCATTTCCAACTTGTTTTAGGGGCTTGCATGCTCTTCTGGATGCAAGTTTTTGCAATAATTTTCTGTAAGTGTGGTTTCCTCACTATTGTATGTACAAAAGTAGGCATCTCTTGTAGAATTGCTAATGAAATAGCCAATGCAGTAGCTTAAAACACCCATGCTGTAAGCAGGTTTATTGCTGTTTTTCCTTCAAGGCAAGTACCACCTAAGGATGTTACAGTTTTGCTTTTAAGTCACTGAAATAACTCAAGATGTGGACAGAAGCCTCAAAAGGACTTTCAAAAGCGGAAATTTATCTTTAAATTAATTAGATGTGCAGAGTTTTTTGCAAGTTCTGCATCGGCATGTAATCTTTAGATACCCTAATACCTTTAAATACCAGCACCTTGATAAATATCTATATAGGCTTTCCAGGGATATCCTTCCAGTAAGTAATAATCCCTCTTTGTAGAACAAAACTGACTTTTTTTTTCCTGCTCTTTGTCTTATTGCACATGCTTACTAATGTAAACAATAAATGGATTATTTCAACCTATAGAGTGGGGAAAACAAAGAAGTTGGTATGAGTGCTACAACCTCTGGCAGATTAGGTAGAAAATAAAAAGTATGTTTCAGAGGTGGTTTAACATGTGAGTACTTAAGCATTGCTAACAGATGATTGAAATGTGTACACTATCATTACTTCAAATTGAAACAATGTGGCAATATATGGAGAACATATACAATGATATTTGAGTTTTATTTTTTAACTCTTGCAAGAAGAAAAGCTCAGCCTGACATTTTTGCCCAATATTTTTTAAAACTCTAGGATGGAATGTTAACTATATAAACAGCTCCCATCAAGCGAGAACTTTATTCTTGCTTGTCGTCTTTGTGGGTCTGCAGTAATATTGCAATTCGTAGGGCATCTTGTCTCCCTGTAAATCTCTCCCCACATAACATTCAAAACATTATGGTGTTGCTATATTTTGTGTTGCAAACCTGCGAGTACTAATGGAATATTAGTGGAATGATGTGTATAGTGTATATAGTGTATAATGGAATACACGTGGAATGAATGATCATTTCCCAGTTTACCCCTAATACACTTGACATTATTTTCACTTCAGTCACTAGTGTCATGTAGTTCAATCGCATGCAGCAATCAGTAAAGACACTCCCCTCTTGGCTACATGTCCTACAAGGCAATAGGTCCCTCTTCCTTCTTGTCCTTCTTTGCCCAAAACACAGGAATTTCCATGCAGCTTCCATTCTCAAGAGACCACCCACCCTCAAGTGCTGACAACAGTTACTACATACTTGCTGTGCGTTTCCCAATAAGGAATGGAGCCAAATTCTTTGACCTTTCATTTAGCTTCCACAGTAGTTTTATTGAACTGACAATGCATAGTCCTGCCTAGCTATGTTCTGCAAGACTGGCTGTAAAACCAGTTTTAAGGGCAAACGTTTACAGGCGGCATTGCTTACTCACTCGTTAACCTCTCAAACAGTCAGAATCCAGGAACTGAGTATGGCAGCTATGAGTTTAGAAATAAACAATTTGGATTGTTAGCACACTCGCCCCATCCCCCTTCCCTCTGCGCCTTGCTTTCATGGAAAGCATCGCCGTGGCATGGTGTAAAGCCAGCAGCTGCCACATGCTGAATTCTGCACGTAGCTTTGAATGCTCCATATTGAAAAGCAGTAGGACAAGGAAAGGTTCACATAATCCAAGCAAAGCAGATGATGCACAAGCAAGAGTGGCACTGAGGCAGGAACACAGATGTTGGAGCTCCTCACTTTGGAAAAGGCTGAAAGGGATCCAGACAGCAGTCCCTAAAAATCACTAGCGACAGGGACAAGGCATGTAGGCATTGACTGTTGATTGCCTCTTCAAACATAAGAATAAGAAATCATCTAACAAAACTACCGTCTGGCCGGTTCAGCTAAAACAAAAAGGAGGTACTTCTTGCCACAGGAAGCGTGGAAGGATAAAAATTTTAATGTATTCAAAAAGTGACAATACAAACTGGCAGAAAAATTCATCAAGGCCTATTAAATATACTGGAGTCATCCTTGGAGTGGCAGTTACTGGAGACTGTGACTTCTCTGGGAAAGTATTATTACTAAGTGATGTTAGTATCCTCTGTTCTTATTTTAGGCATCGGATGTTGGTGGCCATTTCCTGCACGCTCTTCACTGCTCCAGTTGTTTTTGTGCTTTTCTCAGATTTGAAAAAACAACACTGGCACTGCTTGTTGTTGTCTTTTTTTTTTTTTTTTTTAATTTCCGCAAGTATCACTGCATCTGTCATGGTGATTGCAGTGCTCTCTGTAAGTGAAGATATACTAGATATCAAACTCTATTTCCAAGCAGGAGGGATTCCCAACAGTGCAGGTTTGATCCACTCTAGCCTTTTGGCAATAACCGTCCTTATCCCTCAGGATAACCAGCAAGTCCCCATTTCTCTCCTCTATTTTGCTACAGTCCAGTGATACTCTAAATTGGACTGCTTTGTGCTTATCTAGCAAAAATCAGTGAGGCAAGCCTCGCAGACAAAAGCTGTCAGTTAGGTAACAGCTTCCCTTCACAATAAATCATGTTGAATTTCTTTAGCATATTTATTCTTACACATTTTAGGGATTATTTAAAAGATTCCATGCAAGTAGCCATTTCTTTGTACATATTACATAGTGGGTTTTCTCCTGTTTTCAGGCAGGGTGCAGCCAGAACCCGTCTCCATGCTTCTTACTGGTAGCTTCCCCTCCTCACGGGCTGGAGGATTGCAGCTTGAGAGGCTACCATGGGATTCAGTCTGTTTAAACTTGGTATTTATTGTGACCCTACTAATTTATTCCGCCAAGAACGTTAAGTGAGCAGCTTTACTGTGAGATAGGATCTGTGCTAACGTGGTATACGCAGTATTGTAGCCTAACTCTGTATATATTGACCTGAAAATTTTCTTGCCTGACAATTGGAGCTTTGATCTTTTGGAACGGAAGTGAATCCTACATTCAACATTATGTAACTTTTGTGCAACTCCCCAGTTGCTATTTTCCCATTTTTCAAATTTTCTTTGCCATCTATGGACATAGTAATCACGCTGATCACAGTGTTTGTGCTTTTTGGTTCTCCTGAGGGTATAAGGAAAAAATGCACCAGCTAACTGACTAAAAGACTGAGCCATTCACTTTACCTGCCAGGGGGAAAGTCAGAAAAGCCTCCTCAAAATTGTTTCAGTTTGGAAAGGGATGAACTATTTTTCTCACATTCCTGTAAATAGAAAGTAGTAGCACTCCTTTCCTTCATTTAGGGAAAGGAGCACAAAGAAATTTCTGAAAGTCAGACTCGAGAATAAGCTCCAGAGTTTTGACTTTGACTCTGCTCAAACTAACAGGAAACACTGAAAAGCATTCTTGCATACAGATTATTCTGTTCCTTTGATAAAGAAACATAAATATAAATAATATAAATCGTAAAACTTCAACACCATTTATAGGTGCAGTTTTATGATTCCAAAAGTAGCTGCAAGCAGAGCCTCTAGAGCAGGCATATTCCCTACAGGACTGAAGCAAAATTCCTATGGTATGATCACAAACCATCTTGTGCCTCAGAGTAACCTCCTTTACTCTGCGGAACTCTTTTTTTCAGCCTTGCTCCGTTGTTGAGACACCCAGTCATGGGAAATGCGATTAAAACCCTCCTCCTAACACATTGTGGAAAGAGTCCTTTCAGTTGCTACCATGGCTACGAGATATAAGCCAAGGTCATTGTTTGTTATGATTGTAGCTGTGCTGTGCCTGCTTTTTCTTTTTTTTTAAATCGGCAGCTGTTGCCTATCAGTGAAATTAAATCATGTTTGAGGCAGATATAAAGTGTAGGATTTTCCTAATTCAGGTGAGTCATGGTGATATTTCTATCTTCTCTGAGGTCCAATCTCTGATCTTCATTATCACCATACAGATTAACACTTCTGAATGTCCTCCAGCATTTGAAAGGATATCAGAATGTCTAACCTCATAGGGATAGTTTGAAATAAACTGGTAGTTACAGAAGTGAGTTAAGTCTCTTTGTTTTAGAGATGCATTTTTTAAAACTAATGACATTGCTGCCAATCTGTACTTGTGCTTTATTTAAGTCGTATTATCCTCTGAATTAATCAGATTTACTAGATTTATTCTGGGTAGATTTAGTATCAGCCATTCACAAGCAATTTCCAAAATAAGATCAACAAAGAGGAATGGTGTAAAAAAATAAGGACAATTCTCTTTTTAACTGTAAGGTTGATTTGGCTATTTTTGTGGATAATTCTAATCCAAAAAATTTACTTTTTAAGTACCTGCACTGTAAGAAAATCTGTCATGTATTTTAAATGAGGCCTCTCTACTAAGGACCGCTCCATATATCTAGTTAAACCATAGTGTAGGAAGCAAGGTAGCTGGTCCAGCTACCTTCTTGTTTTTCAGCCCCATTCGGGCAACAACAGAAGTAAACCCAATTCCTAGGGTAAATTAAAGCAGATCCAGCATGGTTTTATTGTATATGAACTGGGATTGTTTCTTCAATAGCTCTCAAGTGACTTAATGCTTATAGCGGTTAATATTGCTGTAGTAGTCTAGCAAGGGTCTGATACAGAGCAGAAGCCAAGGCAGTAAATGTGACATGGTGTGATATTGAATAGGACACTAACTTATTTGGGGTAGTATTTCCTAAACATAAATCAGAGAACTAAAATATAAAAAGCACAATCAGGTAATATTTTGTGTTTTATTTACTTTTTATTTCTAAAAGCTGCTTTTCATGTGTAACTTTCCAAAACACATGATGATAGTTTGACAGGTACTTACCACAAAAGAGAAATATTGCCAACATAGAATCATAGAACTGTCTAGGTTGGAAGGGGCCTTTAAGATCATCTAGTCCAACCATCAACCTAACTCTGATTAAAAAAAAAAAAACCAAACACAACAAAAACCCCCACATCATTAACCATGCCACTAAGCACTATGTCAGCCTGTCTTTTGAATACCTCCAGGGATGGTGCCTCAACCACTTCCCCAGGCAGCCCATTCCAATGCTTAATAACCCTTTCCATGTAAAAA
>KZ505939.1:501509-541464 GCA_002844005.1 Limosa lapponica baueri
TTCTCCAGACCCCTCACCAGCTTCGTTGCCCTTCTCTGGACCCGCTCCAGCACCTCAATGCCTTTTTTGTGGTTTGGGGCCCAAGACTGGAATCAGTACTCGAGGTGGGGCCTCACCAGTGCCGAGTACAGGGGGATGATCACCTCCCGAGTCCTACTCACCACGCTGTTCCTGATACAGGCCAGCATGCTGTTGGCCTTCACCTGGGCACACCGCTGGCTCATGTTCAGCTGACAGTCTACTAACACCCCCGGGTCCTTTTCTGCTGGGCAGCTCTCCAGCCACTCTTCCCCAAGCCTGTAGCGCTGCATGGGGTTGTTGTGACCCAAGTGCAGGACCCGGCACTTGGCCTTATTGAAACTCATCCTCAACATGTACATTCCTCTGCAGAGAATTTTCCATACTTCTGCATTCTCCTTTAAAAATGGTGTAAAACAACATACTTGGGATCTCTAGATCAAATATGATTATGATCCACTTCCTTAAAAAAAAATTATATATATACACACATATAATCAAAACTGTGCTTATCTTCCATTTCATGTGGACAGTCATCTAATACATGTTCTTAAATGCATCCATGACCTCAGTTAAACCTTACGGTTCAGGCTTTTATTTCCCATCATTTCCTTTCTGACAGTGTTGACAGTAAGCCAAGTGAGCAGAGAATTCCTATTTTGATATATACTGAAAGGTTCATTAAGTACATCTCTTTTCCAGGACTGAATTACTCAGTTTCAGAAAGGCATATGAAATAGAATACTTCAGATAGGACCTCTAAATATTAATTATCTCTTTACTCTCAAGCCTTAGCATATTGCAATATTTCTGAATGTAAACAAAGTGAAGATTTGTTAGTAGGGAGAATACTGTATGACAAATTGTTGGGTAAAATTATTTACAGGAAGATAGGAAATGAGTCAGGAATCTCAGGAAAAAATAGCTATCTTACAAGCACCTGAAAAAATGTCCAAAACTTTTTTTTTTTTTCAGATGGAAAAAGGAAGGGGAAATGTATCAATAGGATTTACAAATCACAAATTCCTAACTTCCTTCTTAGCTGCATTCCAGCTTTGTCTTAAACTTTTAGTGCTAGGCACCAATTGGTAAAACAGGCAAAGGAGAGAAATTGTTTGGCTTCATTCTGTATATTAAATGCTCCTTGATGCAGACACTGAATAGAACTTGAATAAGTAATTTTCTCTGCTTCAAAATTCTTTGGAAATATCAATAGAACTGCACAGAAAAGAGTTCTAAAAGCTGCATCAGGAGCCTTTCATATCCTGTGCAGAATGCATTTTCATATGCTAACCAGAGTAACAGAATAGTTGGTATGTAGTGACTACAGTTTTACATGCTAGGAGGAATCCAAAAGGTTCATGAGAAGAATATTTACTTATTTCTAGGTTTTATCTTGGTAAATAAAATGTAGAAAATAAGGAGAGTTAAAACTGTAAGGGCAAGTTTGAAGACTAGAAAAAAGACAACTTCATACTCTTCCATTTGCTCTAAGGAAGGTATCAGGGCACACAATCACTAAGTAGCACTGTTTAAACCTAGATATTTCAAAGAAATGGCTTTCTAGTTGAGAGAAGATTTCAATAGCATCATCAGGAACATTCTTTTGTAATGACCTGCCATTCACATGTGGCAGTACCTGAGATGGATGTCTTCCTGTGTTCTCAACTCTCTCCCTCTCTTTTGTATCCAAGAGATACTAAAGAGGCTGTAAGACACTTGCTAAGATCAAGTGGGAAAAGTTACTTTCCAGTCAGAAATTTCAGGTGAGTGAAGGACAAGGGAATACTGAGGATACCCTTGGTGATGCATTTTTGTTTTGCTAAGCACGTGAGAGGAACTCTCACATGTAAGACTTAAGTTTGCAGATGACACCAAGTTAGGTGGGAGTGTTGATCTGCTTGAGTGTAGGAAGGTTCTACAGAGGGACCTGGACAGCCCAGGTCAATGATATGAGATTCAACAAGGGCAAGTGCCAGGTCCTGCGCTTGGTTTGCAACAACCCCATGCAGTGCTACAGGCTTGGGGAAGAGTGGCTAGAAAACTGCCCAGCAGAAAAGGACTTGGGGGTGTTGGTCAAGAGCTGCCTGAATACAAGCCAGCAGTATGCCCAGGAGGCCAAAAAGGCCAACAGCATTGTGGCTTGTATCAGAAATAGTGATACAGCAGGACTAGGGATGTGGTCATCCCCCTGTACTCAGCACTGATGAGGCCAGATCTCAAGTACTGTGTTCAGTTTTGGGCCACCCGCTACAAGAAAGATACTGAGGTGCTGGAATGTATCCAAAGAAGACCAACATTTTTTAAATTAAAGAGCTGCTGGAGCACATCCAAAGAGGAGCAACGAAGCTGATGAAGGGTCTAGCGTACAAGTCTTATGAGGAGCGGCTGAGGGATCTGGGATTGTTTAGCCTGGAGAAAAGGAGGCTGAGGGGAGACCTGAAAGGAGGTTGTAAAGACATGGGGTTAGTCTCTTCTTCCAATTAACAGGCAATAGGACAAGAGTAAATTGCCTCAAGTTGCAGCAGGGCAGGTTTAGATTAAATATTAGGAAAAATTTCTTCACTGAAAGGGTTGTCAAGCACTGGAGCAGTCTTCCCAGGGAAGTGATTGTGTCACCACCCCTGGAGGTATTTAAACACACATTTGTTCATATGGGCAAGTTTTACTACTGGCATAGTGGAAGTAGAGTGATTACTGCCCTACAGAAAAGTCTGTGAGTTTCTCCATGTAGAGGAGCTTCCATGCTGCCGAGAGCAACTGCGTTTAAGGCCTTTTCCCAGATTTGGACCACAGAAGGGGCATGGATCTTTTCCAATTAAACTATTGTAATGCGCTTTAAAATTCATCCCTTTAGCAGTGATTAGATCCAGTCTGACATCTTGATTTCCATTTTAGCAGGTCAGCGTATAGCTCCACAGTTCACAAATCCATTCAGTTAAATTGAATCACAGAATCATAGAATCATAGGATGGCTCAGGTTGGAAGGGACCTTAAATATTATCAAGTTCCAAACCCCCTGCCATGGGCAGCGACACCTCCCACTAGAGCAGGTTGCTCAAAGCCCCTGGATGGCTGGATGCCTGGCCTTAAATACTTCCAGGGATGGAGCATCCACAACTTCCCTGGGCAACCTGTTCCAGTGTCTCACCACCCTCACAGTAAAGAATTTCTTCCTGCATGGGGAACATCTCTTTCTCTTAGCCCCAAGAGTTCACCTACATCCACAGCTCTAAACCATTAATCTCAACAGAGCAAGCTCTTGGAAAAGGTGATGATTCCCTGACTACTCCAGTATCCAGAGAGAAATGGAGGAAGACAGCCTGACTGTCAGTTAATTGACACAGATTGAGAGCGGATTGAGAAATATTTGGAAGAAAAAGTACATGTCAATCTCACTTGTAGAGACCTTTTTCCCCAGAGTACTTAATCTTCAGGTACACAAACGTCAGCAGCAAAAAAGCCAGCGCAAATGGCAGTCCAGGCTTTAAAGAACAGTACAGGCCTATATACTAAGAAAAAGCATACACGGATTAGTGATGAAGTTTGGGTTCTTTTTTCAACACAGGCCTGCTTAGGCTATATTACGATTATATTTGCTGCTGCTCCACAAAAGCAGCATCAATAATTGAGTTACATACATATTTAAATCCCAAGCTGCTCTTGCCTAAAAATATCTTCAACTTCGATTGTGACAGAATAACTATCTTCCATTGTGCGATGGTCCCAGACTGTGATTTGGCCAAACAAGCAGAAAATTCCCTAATTGATTCTCTGTACTCTTAGTTTATTTCAGTCTTTTCAAAACTACAGAAAAGTATTTTAGGTATGTAACCCATACTTTAGATAATTTGTGTTTCCTTAGAAACATTATTAATTGAAAATAAGCACTTAGAGTATGTTCATATCAGAACAGCTCAGTCCCTTCTTTTATAATTCCCAGAATGGGTGATGATCACAAAATGAACATCCAGCCAGTATTGATATGCTGCTAGTTGGTGTATGACTTAGTGCATTATTTACTGCCCATTATTGAAATTATATTATACATACAGAAAGATTAATTTCCTCCTAGATTTTCCTCTAGTAGTCTCATGATTTTAGGGCTTCTTTTAACATGATTTAATCCCCTTTCAAGGTCCTGTGTCTATTTGCTCTTGCAAATTTTGAATATGACTATTTCATCTCTGGGTACTTATTACCATTAATGACTTGCCTCTTTGTTGTTCATAAATGTTGATTAATAACATTCTATGAAGATAGTTGGTAGTTTTTCTAATTGGGGAGGGGGAGAAGGGCAGGAAAACATTAAACTTAAAATTAGTTCAGAATTGACAGTTTTATGATACTTAACAGGTAGTTTTTTTCAGAATGTTTAGCATGTAATAGATTACTGAAAAGTCAAACTCTTGACTTCAATTGCAACAATCATTGCTTAAGCTTGCTTCAGATCAGATCCTGTGTGTTTGAAGTTTAGCTCCCAGAATGCAAGAAAATTATAGCATCTGGGAAAATAGCCTTGACCAGCATTGCTTACCACCTTATTATTCAAGGTTACATTCACATATCATGAATATGAAACTGTTTTGGTTTTTTTCCCTGGAATTTATTTTTCCTTGATTTGATACCCACCTTTTATTACATGCAGTAAGTTATACAGCAAGACTCTAGATTTCATAGAGCTTGAAAGACTAACACAAGTATATGGTACTCGCAACATAATGTATGCATTATGCATTCTAGTGTTTGTTGAATAAACATGTCAGATGTCCAGTTTTTTAGCTTTGGATAAAATTTATAGATTAGTTCTGCTATTAGGCTAGTTATTCATTACTGGAACTCATTTGAAAACTTTGAAATTCAATGCCTGCCTATAGATTACTAGCAATGCATATTATTTTGATAATCGAGTTTTAATACACTTACCTAAGCTTGCACCTCTAATTCTGTGCTTGGGAGTGCTGGTAGGCAACAAGTTGACCATGAGGCAGCAATGTGCCCCTGAGGCCAAGAAGGCCAGTGGTCTCCTGGGGTGCATTAAAAAGAACATGGCCAGCAGGCCGAGGGAGGTCATCCTCTACTCTGCCTTGGTGAGGCCCCATCTGGAGTACTGTGTCCAGTTCTGGGCTCCCCAGTTCAAGAAAGACAAGGAATTGCTGGAGGGAGTCCAGCAGAGGGAATGGAGCATCTCTCTTATGAGGAAAGGCTGAGAGACATGGGTCTGTTTAGCCTGGAGAAAAGAAGACTGAGAGGGAATCTCACCGATGCTTATAAATTTCTAAAGGGTGGGTGTCAAGAGGATTGGGTCAGGCTTTTCTCAGTAATGCCCAGTGACAGGAGAAAGGGCAATGGGCACAAACTAGAACACAGGAAATGCTACCTTAGCATGAGGAAAAACATCTTTGAGGGTGACAGAGCACTGGAACAGGCTGCTCAGAGAGGTGGTGGAGTCTCCTTCTTTGGAGGTATTCAAAACCCATCTGGATGCGGTCCTGTTCAACCTGCTTTAGGTGAACCTGCTTTGGCAGGGGGGTTGGACTAGGTGATATGCAAAGGTGTCTTCCAACCTCTACCATTCTGTGAAAAGATGTTTATCCATGCTTGTTACAAAAAAGCCTGAAAACATTGAGGGCAGGTTTAAAATATTATTTTAATAGGAGTAGTACTGTATGAGTTCTACAACATGCGTTAGCAGTTAACTCTCACATTACTACAGCAGGTTGACTGGAGCATGACAGTTTCATTTCTCACACAAGGTAAGCCAGAAAAATCTGTGCAGCTGGTAAAAATTATAAAAAATAGAAGAAGTGAAAATCCCTTAGGTTCTTTTTGGCCTTCTGTCCATTTAAGGAGAAAGTAAGTCTGGCAATGTGAATTTCCCACAAAATTAAGACAGCAAAATAAAGAGAATCCATGAGTCACAGAAGATGTAGCTTCATGTTTTATTATGCTTTCTTTTTCTCTCGGGACTACAAGGTATTGTGCTTCTGGAAGTAAGATACTCTTGACTCAAAAAAGAAAATGCGATATTCTTCTTGACCCCCTGCACAGGAAGCTATTAGAATGGTATTTGTTTGCAATGACTAGGCACTGGGTTAACCATGCCCTAGATTAGCAGAGCAAATCATCTGTTCTGGTTGAAAGCGTTTGGCTTCTGCCTGTAAATAACTGAGTACATTTTCAACACACAAGAATCTTGAATCGCATTAATTAATTAATGAGACATCACAGTTGAAGAAAATGTGTCCTGTTGATTAAGTTCTTGGATGGGAATCAATGGCTTCATTGCTTGGACGTATTAACTTTCTAAATATCATCACTGTGGGTTTCATTACAGAGGACACAATAGATTGCACATGGCTGAGTGAGATATACCCAGGAAGCCAGTCACTTAGAACTAACACACAGGCCTCTCTGCATCAAGCTGTCCTGCTGGTGCTCTGCGGAAAGGCAGAGAAGGACATACTTGAAGGTCCTGATTCACAGCTGACGTTCAGTCTGACCTCTCTTTCACATAGCATGAAACCAATATGACAGGCTGGGTGTTTGTTTGGTTTTAGAATATGTGCTACTGTGATAAATTGACAGGCAAGATGATCAAACCCAGGGGAGGAAATAAGGAGGTGTGGTTTTGGTAGTTTCAGGGAAATCAGATGGTTTCACAAAAACTTTTTTCACTGATAAATGGGAGATTGTTGAAACTTAACTAGAAATTAGTTATCAGATATATTTTCCTTCTCTCTTTTCTTCTTCCTGTCTCATCCCATTATTCTTTTTCCCCCACTGATAACCATGTAATGTAATATTCAGGGCTTTTCTTTTCCTGTTCCCCTATGAATCTTTTTCAAAGTGAGGAAAGTTTGGTGAAAGAAAAACAGATTATTTATATTTTTTCCTCCAACTTTCATATTTTTATAGCTTGGGAGTTACCTATTCTGCCACACTCTGTTGCAAAAGAGGAAGAAAAAAGGAGAAAACTTAATTTGCATTAAAACAGTCAGAGTGTTCTGGAATGAAAAACAATTTTTTTTTTTTTTAACCACTCTAGTTGCAGGAGGTGTGGAGTTTCTAGAATATAATGTAAGTATGAACTGTGCAAAATCTTGAGACACTCGACCCAAACTAAGTGTTGGCTTCGTTTACGAAGAGGAGGGCTCTTCGTTGGTGTCCCTAAACATGGTGGTAACACTGATAGGAGTGCCTGTTGTCGGCTGTTACTGCGGAACTGCAGTGTGTTTGGGATGCTCCAAAGCTACAGAGTGTTAGCATATCACACTATCTTGCTTTGTTTTAATGAGTCTCTTGGTTTTGCTTGTCTTTTCCTACCTCTTCCGTATCAAAAACTTAATTGCCTCAAGTATTTGTTCCTGTTTTCAGTGCTTTTCTTCTAAACTTTTGCTCTGTAAGGAGGAAAGAAAAAGTGTCTTCCTGAAATAAAGATGAAATTGGTTGATAGTTACCATTCAGGAAATACGCCTGACTCACTGTACAAATCACCTATATAGCAGCTTCTGCCATCCTATTTGGTATAAACTCAGTGATAGAAATGCTATGTAGTTTACTCTGTCAATGGCTTCAAATGACCATGCAGGGGCTTTCAGGCTCCTGAAGCATTCTCCAGAATGTCCTCTTTGGTGCACCAGTGGCTTTAAATACAGGCTCCCTTGAAGCTGAGCAACAGCTTACCTCTGTCAGATCTTCCTTCAACCTGTGGTGGGTACAGTATGCAGTGGACCCCAAGCACTAGCACTACCTTAAAAATTTAAGCATTGCAGGCGGATTCCTTCCTCAGACACTGTGCAAGTCTGCTGTACCTTTTTAACTGTTTTTTGTGTCAAGTAGAAATTAGAAGAGCAAAGATAACATTATATGTTTCCAAAAGTGTTGAAAATTCCTCTCCAAAGACTGCAATTTCTATAGCACCCTACACAGCTTTCCGCTTCCAGAGACAGAAACAGTTCTTTTACCTGACATTATTTCATAGCTTGAATGGACACACAGTTAAAAATGTTTTTCTCTAACAGGGAGCTGCATTCCTGATGTTCAGAATAAGCAGAGTGTTGAAAAGATAAATAGCACTGCTCTATTAACATCTTAATGAACTTACTGAAAAGCCCATCTGATGTTCTAAATACACATTTCACATGTGCTGAACAGTTTTGTGCTTCTTTTACATTCCTTTGAAGTCCTTACATGCAAAAGATCATCACAGCGGTTTTTTTTAATCTCAAATATTAAGAGCAGTTGCATGTTTTGACTCAAGGCATGTTACTGACTGCTGATATATGGCATACCAGAGAGAAAACAAAGTATCAGGCCTTTATCAAAAATGCCACCTGTTTCAGAAACTGTCAGTCACTAGCCTTTTGAACTTCTCATTTCATTACAAACATGACATTGAGAAGGAGGAAAGGGAGCTGGGGAAGGACAGAAAGATTTCAAGGCAAAAGCTCCAAAAAACAAACTGCAGTTTCCTTCCAGCCCAGGGAGTGCACCAGAAATGTCCCTGCCTGAAACAAAGCAGAGGGAGGAAGGGTGAGGTTGAGTTTTGTGTTGTAAAGTCTATTTAAATTTCACACAAGTGTTTATTATAGATCGGGCCTGAAACATAGCTATTTCTGCATCAGCACAGATGAGGCCAACTTGTTTCAACATTGGCTTCATGAAATAGTTTTGCAGTTTCATAGGTACACCCTTAGATAGAGCATTTCCATGGTTCATTTAATCTGTGAGAGTCATGAAAATTCTGAAGGAACTCAATTTCCATTCTAAGCCCCTTTGGCAGGGATGTTGTTAATACCTTAAGAGACTGAGTGGAAACTGAGTATTTAACTCAAATTTTTGAAAATTCTGTCCTGACATTGTAGTTTCAGGAACTGAATTTCAAAGTCCATAACTCCATCAGGCTCACTGTTTAGTCAAGTGAAATGGTTTTGATGGGGTAATTACCTGTAAGGTGATATTAAAGAAATGGCTCCTCCATGATGTCAGTGTTTGTATCACAGTGTAGAAGGCTAAGAACATGTTATGGAAATTTTATCTCATAACAACAGGTTATATATCCTGGAAATGTTAATACTGTGGATTGACATTTTTGTTCACAGAACTTTCTATGGGTCAAGCTTGAGAGCAATAAGCAATATTATTACTTTTGATTTTTTCTGAGCAACTTAAGTGGTGTATGTGGATTGAACTAGTTCTCAGACAGTTTTTTTGCCCTGTCATTTTGGTTATAAGGATGTGGAGGCATATACTGAGGAGTTTTTTTTAAAATAGGTCCTTATGAGCTGAGAGCAATTTATGTACCTGCAGAAAGCTCAATGAACTGGGGTGCTAGGATTCTGGGACAAGAAATAGGATTGATTTAATTGCTTGCATTGCTGTTGTCAATGTGCAAAAAAGCTTTATGACTGAAGGCTGTCATATCAGTAAGGTGTTTAATAAAATAGGAAATAGTATCTTAAGGACACTTGTGCTGTTTAAGAGAAAGTAAGTGTTGGAGACCTTAAAAAGCAGCGTTGGCTTGTTATGATTGTATTTCATATTTACGTCACTTTGGTTGTCACAGACTCAGAAACGCCAGACAAACTGAGTAATCCTGGATTATATCCAAAACCTCCCACATACAACCTGGAAGAAACTTTCCTTTATAAATATATATCTATATCTTAAATATTCTATCCATTTGCTGGAGTTACTGTCTGATATCCTGTTGTCTTCATGTTGCAATAACATGCATGGCAAATAATATACCATCCCAGAACCCAGAATAATATGCAATCCCAGAACTGCTACTAAGCTTCAGCTGGACGTGACTGGCAATTTCCCCTGAGTAAATCCCATGAGAAGTGGGGACAGTTACACAGGATCAAGGCGAACCCTGAGAACCCTATGGCCTTGCACTACCTAAAGGGGGCCTAAAGGAGAGATGGGGAGGGACTCTTTCTCAGGGAGTATGGTGATAGGACGAGGGGTGATGGTTTTAAATTGAAAGAGGGGAGATCTAGATTAGATATTAGAAAGAAATTCTTTCCTGTGAGGGTGGTGAGACCCTGGAACAGGTTTCCCAGAGAAGCTGTGGATGCCCCTTCCCTGGAAGTGTTCAAGGCCAGGATGGATAAGCCTTTGAGTAACCTGGTCTGGTGGGAGGTGTCCCTGCCCATGGCAGGGGGTTGGAACTTGATGGTCTTTAAGGTCCCTTCCAACCCAAACCATTCTATGATTCTGTGATATTCAAGTGTACATGACTTAGCTGTAGCAGACCTTGAATCTTATTTAAATAGCACCATTTAGTTTTTTGGATCAAAGCTGGAGAACTTTATGCTCTGGTACGTCTTTACAGTTCTTGGAAAAGTTGTTTTAGTCAATTTTTTTTGCAGAATGAGGAATAGATGCCTTATTTATATGCTTCCCCTGTTCATACCATGGATGATAAACCCTTCACTTGAAATCATTTGATACTTAGCTGATCTGTACAGTACCTAAGAGGATGGGCTTTATAACTATACCTCTTATTGCTTCCTCACTGGGTACTACTGACTGCCAGTCTAGCTCGTCATTAAAGGAGTCTGAGTTCCTTGAATGTCATGATGTTTAGATTTGTTTTGCTGGTAATCAGAGGGTATTGTGCATTCAAATGAAATATTGGGACCTTGGTAAAATTGCCACATCTAACCTTATCACCACTGTACCAATTTTCACATAATGTTTCTGGTTCCGAACTCTGAATAAAATGTGCCTTTATGGTATCTAACAGACAATGGACCCTCACGGCAGCTTATGAACTGCTGGATTCTTTTAAAAATTATGCTGGCAAATATTTAAGTGTGGAAAGTGCCCTTTTTAGAAACTTGTTTGCCCGCCTACTAGATTCTCATAATCTCTCTTTTAATTACTGTATATTTATTGGATTCTGACAGAAGGTTGCAAAACATGCCTCTGATGATTGCATACATTCAAACACATTTAGATAGCACTTGCCTTAAGCAACCAGTGCTGTGAAAGCAATCCTTATGTAAAAGAGCTGAAAAAACCCTGTAAACTAAAAAAGAGACGATGTTCTGTCATCTTCAGAAACACGCAGTCAGTCAAACACTAATGCCAAGCATGCTAAAACAGTGGAAAAACCCCAAGCGTTATACGTCAGCATACCGGTATCTTTCACAAATGCTTCTTGCAGCTTTAGACTCATGCGACAAGAAGACGCAAGACATCAGTCCTCTCCCTAACTGTAACAATAAAATCATATGCCACTTGGAACATGTAATTTATTTTCTCTGTTTTATATGCAGGATAAATGTTTCCTCATGCATTAAAGTGCTCTGAAATATACATGGAGCAGTGCTGTGTCAGCGAAAAACATCACTGGAATAGTATCATAATCATACCAGTCTAAAGATAAGTGAGAAGTAAGGTGTCTAAGGGTAGCTTTCTCTCATATTTTATTTAGCCAGCTGGAAAAAGATCTGCACAGAATGTTCCATCTGAACAGCTGACTTGATTGGCTTAACACATCGTCATTTCCTTTTCTCTACAAGAAGAACATCAGCATTCACACATCACCTTGCCATAATAATTAGTATTGGCACCTGGTTCCCTCTTACTCCAACAGTAGAAGGCATAAAAGAGGTGCCAGTTGTGCCAAGAGGAAAAGATAGAGGGGAAAGGTGGGCGGAAGTCACTAATATGATTAAAACAAGGAATTCCTTAATAAAAGAAAGTTCAGTGACCTGTTTCTATCATAAGTATCAATTATGACACTGGTGTGACTCAAACAGAGCACTTCCAGTGCATGGCAGATTCTGCTTGCAAAATCCATTAAATAACAATATGAGAAAGTGTGTGACTGGCTACCCAGTAATTTGAACATGTGTGCCTTCTCTCTTCATGCTGGCACTGCCTCTTGCTCAAATTTAGTAATGCAGAAGATTAAAGCTGTCAGTTTCATATAAGGGTTAAGAAGTCCAAAAGGATTTATGATCTCTGTGCAGTCTCCAGGGAGAATAAGCAGAGTGTTCCCTGCCAAAACACTCCTGAGCTGCCCTGCAGTGAGGATGTTACAGGAAAAGTACCAGAGTTAGGCAGGGGGAGGGGGAATAGCAAAGGAATAGTGAAATGCAGCTTTCTCTTGCTATGTCTGTTCTCCATTCTTACTTCAGTGTACTTCCTCTTTTCTTTCAAGAAATTTATTGTAAAATTGACTTAAATTTAATGTATAGTTGATTTAATTCAAGTTAGAGATGATCAGGATATCATTTGCTGCATATAGAAACTTACTTAGAATAATCAACTTAGAGAACTGAGAAATAATGAACTACTAAGAATAGTGAACTACTAATGAAGGTTGCTCCTCTGTCAATTTGCATGTTCATTGCAAGGAATCTAGCCTGAGCTAATAGTCGTAGTTTACAATTCCACTGATGGCTGAGGCAATTTTTTGTCGCTCTAGTGCTCTTCTTCTAAAGAAAGAGTGCTTCTTCTTCTAAATAGGGCTTATCAGACTGTAATTAAAGATTACTGTCTTTCACTGTCTGAAAATCTGGGAATACAATTTGGTTTCAGTTCCTATCAATACCTATTTAGGTATTAACTAAAGGAAAAGCTTCTGGAATCATCACATCCCAGTCTCTTGTCAAAACATAATCATATCATCTGCCTCCCTCTCTGCCCCAGTAACTGTTGCACAAATTTACCAGTCAGCAGAGGTCTTTCAATCACTAATTTCTCAAAGGCTTTTCCAATGGGTTGTTGAGAGGACAGAAACTCCAGTGCAGGAGAAAAAAACACACTGTGATTTGACTACAGATCTGCAGTTGAGACAAACTGCTTATGTGCCCCAGCTGTGTGAAGCCTGCAGCTGGAGGCTTTTTACATATCTTCTTAAAGATATGTATTCTTCAAAATCAAACATCACCCATAGCTCATTCAATCCTGTTGCTTGCTGAGCAGTTTGCTTTTCTACAGCTGCATTCAGACTGTGGCAAAGGTGAGGGGGATGGTAAAGGTTTACAAGAGCTTAAGCTCACCCATAGGCTTATTTGTGTGATTCGCGTCATTTGGGTTAGCTCTTTAAAAACTGTCCAGTTGGCATCGATTCTGCTGCAGCCGGGTATGTTCAGTAGGGGTCAACCCAACCTTGAACGTGAAGGGGGTGTTGTTTTTCATTGCACAGCTTTTCCTCAGCAGTGATGAAAAAGCAGTGTTTTGTCAGCCCCAGAAAGAGAGGAAAACAAGCCAGAGGGAGGGTTTCACTATCTGGCGAAGGGAAGGGCCATGACGACTTCACCTGAATAGCCTTTTCAAGCATAACGTTGCGTGTCCTCACTTGTGTAGCAATTTATATCCTGTTTGCATAAGGTGTGTGAATGAGATGCATCTTTCCTGTGAAACAGGAGCATTTCTGAACAGTTATGTAATAAAGGTATTAGTGTGCCTGTCCGCATGCCACCAAAGGAAAAGGAGAATAATGTCTGAAATGAGAGGGAACACGAGAAAGCTTAAAACTCCTCTAAACCTCCAAATTAAATTTCTGTGCATCTTTGATCAATACCGTTCCACATTGTAAAACACTGGCAATAGGAAATGCCGTCTGGTGCAAGTTATGCACAAACAATCCGACTGTGGCTTTGAATGTGCTACACAGCACCGAGTTCTGCTAAAACTGGGTAAGCAGGGCAAGAATTCAATACCTCTGTATAACAGATTGGCTCCAAAACACACCTTAGTATATCTGTGAAGTAATTTTCTTAGACGTTCATTGGGTGCTTTAAGCAAACAAGTATCCATGTGTAACAATTCTTAAACAGGGAAAAAAAAATAAAACAATGACCACAGATTACCTAGAGATTCAGTTCTACCTGAACTCTGTAATTTGGCACATTTTGGGTTAAAGTGACTGTCCAAATGACTCATTGAGCCTGGATCATTACATTGGAAAAGAAGCGTACTGGAAGGAAATTAACGAGTTGAAGGTACAATCTAGCAAGACCCAGGATACCGATAATTGTTCCAAGCAAATTGCCAGTTTCTTTATGGAACACACGTATTTTTGGATAGCACTAAGACAGTGCCATAAGGAACTGTAGGAGGATAGCAGATTACAAGTCAGTATCTCAGAAAAAAGTCAGAGGCAGGAAACAAGCAGAAGAAGTCGTGGGGAGTCTGTCTAGATCCAAAAGCCTCTTTGGAATGCCTCTGAAGTTAGGAACTGAGAATATACAGAAGAAGAGAGACAAGCTAATATATTTTCAAATTATATGATGCTTTTATTGTTATCCCCATCCCTTCCATGCCAGAGGTAACAGCTTCATAAATTTTACAAACATTTTTGTCAGGAAATGAACTGCAGCAGTACTGCAGCATCCCCTTTTTCTTTTAGTTCCAATGCTGAGTCCCGGTGTCAGACCTGTCACCCTTCAACACCTGACTTGGCTCCTCTTCCAGGCAATGCAGGATTTTTTAGCCTTGTCTGAATCCCTTTCCATGATGGTTCCTCCTCTGCGTCGGCCAAAAGTCCAAGGCAGATGGCTGATAGCAGTTTACTGCATTCTGTCTCTAGCCACTGACTGAATATATGTAAAATTCAAACTAAGAATAAATATATGAAGTACATAAAATTATGATGAATATAGTTCCTTCCAGCATGTCACTGTTAGGCACTGAAATCAGGGTATTTATTAAAGAAAGCTGGAAAAGAGTCTTAATATTCCTTCTTTCCTCAAGAATAGTCTCAGGATTTGATTTTTAATTTATTGCTTTACTTTTGTAGTATCATAATCAGGTGACAGTAATTTCCCTGTATTCCCTGCCAAATTCTTCTGTGGTTTTCCTGTTCTGGAGTATGTCATTTCTTGGGATTTCTTTCAACTAATTTTGCCTGTTAAATGTCTTGTATAAATTCAGTATCTCGATGACTTCTCTAATGGAAAGACAGGCACTTCCTGGCTACCTTAGATTTTCTATCTTAAAGTAGCATGAATTGTCCACTGGAGGTGCTTATCTCTCTCCATTAGCGCAGTGTGAAAATAGACAAATAATTTAAACTTGATGTTTAAATTTAGATGGCTAAAGTTAGGGGTGATAAATCCCACCCTTAGAGACTTTAACAGCAGCTTAGTTACAATTCTCTCTCTTATTTGCAAATGAGAACAGTTTAGGAGTATTTCTAATTGCTGATGCCATACACTTCTTGCAGACAATCCCAAAGCAACCAGATGTGAAACTAGTTTATAAATACTTGTTGAGAATAAAAATAGCAAGCCAAATTTTTTTGTTCCCTGGAAGATTTTAGTGGCATTCATGAGCAGAAAGGAAATTTGTTACTGATTTGGGTCAATTTCTTAGAGCAAAATACTTTCGTCTTCATCGGCATTGTTTTGTAGACTGAATATCTTAACAAAATTTAGTACACCTGATTGCTGTGTTACAGAAGAGGCCGTATTTTCAAGCTGCAGATGCTAAATCTACAGTAGCTTAGTCTTGAAAAAGTATGTGGTCAGAGCCTTGGTTAGAACTCAATTTTGCTGAAGTTAATTATGGGAGGGTGAGTCTAATTTATAGACATATTATTGTATTATCAACAATTCAAATACATCAGTCCGTAAGTTAATAGCTTTTGTGACCTCTCAAAAAAACATTGTGGCTAAACGTTGTTTCTTAAAGGTATTTATCATTATTTACATTAATGGCTGGAAGATGTTCAGAACACACTAACTGACTTTTTTTTTTTTCTGGTCAATATTAGGACCTATATCTGCCTATATCAGCAAGAGTTAGAAAGGGGAATATAACAATTTTAAAATGAAAGCTCTGTTTAATGCTAATGCTCAGTTTGAGATGTATGCCATTTAATTTTCCTATGTTGAGTTCTGATACTCGTACTGAAGTGCACAGGAGCCTCGATTTCACAGGAAAATCAGTTCCTAGATATCTTCTATTGACTTTGCAGGATCAGGGAATGCTTTTGAAAGCTCTGATGTGAATGATTATTTGAAGCTACCCTCAAAGCAGCAAATCTAGGAACAAATCCCACTTACTCTCAACCTGCTGTTTCAAATATTTTTTCTGGTTTCTAGGATTAGCTTTCTACCACAAAATCAGAGCAATTATAATTACAAAATACCAGTATCTTGTGCCTTAAATGCAGTGTGCATTCAAGGGAGTCCTGGATGCATAGATGAAATTCCCAGACATCCACAAATCAGTGTAATACTTGGTTTCATTTACCTCCATAGTTCACACATTTTTTCTTTTTTTTGCAAATTATTAACTGAAAGAATTAATTTCTTACCAATAATGGAAAAAAAGCAAACACTATTTGATCATGACTTTGACTCATGACCTTGCTCAGGCAACAAAGCAAAAGCTGAGGGCTGCATAACTAAACATGTATATAGAGAAAAGAAAGCTTCACGGAGCTATCATGTCTCTTTAGAAAGTGGCTGGCAGATAAAATGAGTAAGGAAGAGCCTCAGCCGTGACTTGTGCCGTATGGCCTTTCAGTCCTTCAAAAAGCACATGCTTGACACAGGTTTCTCCACCTTTTATAAGGCAAGAGCAAGAGAAAGGCTGATTCCTTGAGCTTAGCTGATGCGGAGAGCGCCGCAATGTTTTTCTTCTGGCAGTGGGGAGAATGCTACCATCACTTGATGCCTACAAGTGCACTTAATGAGAAGCACTATAACATTTAGGAAATGTCTGTCTTTACAAGTTTCGATTGTTTGTATTACTTTGGAGTTATCTGCCATCTTGCTAAAAAGTGATTTCATCTGAGAAACTTGCAACTAGTTGCAGCCAAGTGCCAAAGAATGCAAACAATAAGACAGAGAACATAGAAGTTTAATATTTACTTAGTGTTTTAAAATAGAACTTCCATCCCAACATACGTAGGGTTTAGATGCCATGGAAAAGGCAGAGAACTCATCTGAGAATCAGTGCACCATGCAGCTATTCTTACCCTGTAGCCTTCCCCTTTCTGCTTTTCTGCTTTAATGAGATTTCACAAGCAATTGTGTTTTCAGGTTCATTTACACATTGCCTTATACTTATGAGAGTCATTTTTTGTCTGTAATGTTATTGAGAGGAAAGATAACTGGAAGATGTGTCTAATTTCAAACATTTGCAGATTTTAACAAAGTTAAATAGTTTCTTGTTTATGTTTCCCATGACTGACTGACAGAATTTGGAAAAGTGCCCAAATCAATACAGTTAAATATATGCATTGTGTAAATATGGCCACATCCCGAAGAGAAGCATTAAGTGGGAGGGCACTGGACACCAGAAAGGTTTTTGCTGGTGTTTTGTACATCAGGACATCCTGTAAAAAGGAAAATTACTATATACTTGAGTACTTCTATGGCCTGTTTTTCACAAATTAGAATACTAACAGTTAGTAGGTTTCTAGTTAATCTACTTGAGTGCAGGTTTAGACATTTGCTTTAGTCTTTTATTATTCAAAATCTTGGCAACAGATACTCAGAAACTGTTTTCTAAATCCATGCCTTTATGTTACAGGCTGCAGTTTGTAATAAGGATAGCCCAAGCCTGCACTACAAACTCCAGGCAGTCCCGCAGGCACTGGCATTTTGGCCTTTCGCTGGGAGCTGGGGTTCCTATACACTACTTGGGAGAGCTGGTTCTCAAAGGAATGGCCTTTCAGAAGATAAAGTGAGCATGAGCTTGAAAGAAAAGCTTAGGAGGGGAATTTGTGGCTAATCTGATTCAGCCAGCTGATAGGCATGTCTCTTTCCCAAGATAATCAGCCTTCAATCCTTTCGTGGTGGTAGTGATCATTCAAGAGGCTTAGTTTGGACCTGCTAAACCCCCGTACCTATCGCTTGCTCACGCTGGCTTCCTCCCATGTATTCCTTAAGTTCCAAGTTTTTTCTGCATGAGTCCTCTGCTGTCACTCACCCACTAGGGGCCTGTCTTCTCTCATGATACTGTTAAGTAATAGTTATCAGGCATGTTGTAATAGTGCCAATGATAAGGAAAGGCTGCCTGGGGCTCATGTTGTGAATAGTCCAACTGTGGCACCCATAACATTCTATCTCAGATGGCCATATATGCTAGACTGAAAGCTCCTGCGTAGTCCTAATCCTCAACTGTGCCAAGAACTGGGTTATCGTGAGACCCAGCTGCACAGTCAGCCACATCCAGTCCAGCCAACATCCAAACTAAATCCATTGGAAGTTCTTGTCACCCGCCTTTAAAATCCTAGAGCTCTCTCCTTTTGGCCTCTCCATGTGGTTTTTGGGGTCCAACCTTTGTGAACATTTTGATGGAGGGTTTATAATGTCAGGAAGATTGGTTTAAGGAATTGTACATTTTCAGCCCAACCATTCCACGGTCCTTGAGACTTTTTGAAGTTGGGTTCTGCATAGCATTTTAGCCCTGGAGAGGCACACAGTGGTTTCTAAATATGAAAAGGTCGAAAAACAAATGGTATCAGACAGTCATCTGAGTAATTCTGAGGTTTTGTGCTGGATCAAGATGGGAACGAAACCTGAAATTGCTATCATAACTTGCATGTCAGCCTCTCTTCATCTTTTTATTAATTGTGTTTGTTCCAGTAATGACTAAAGAGTAAACATGAACAGGGCCTCACTTATCATTGTACAAAGTTAAATATGTAGAAATGTGTATTGTTGCTTTTTTAGTGCTTTATAACTAAAGTACATTTGGAGGCTCTCTGAGGTACACTTTGTCCTGCTTGCGGGCAGCCAGTCAGCATGATGAACAAGCGTTCTGTGCTATGCAAAACTGCTATTCTGGTAACATTGCACCTCCTAAACATTAGACTGAAAGCAATTTACCAGTGTACAAACCTGCATACCCTAAAATAACACAGATCTTGTAAATGTGGAAGTAAAATTATATGAAGATTGGGACAAACTCTAAATGACTAGAATCATTCTATTCAACACAGGTCAGCATAATCCAAGTAAACTTAAAGTTTAAAAATGCTCAGCAACACCTTGTGTGATATGATTCTCCAGATCTACCTTGTTCCTATGAACACTTGATTGATCCTCCTGGGAAGGGTCCGTGCAAGAGGAATAAAAAAACCCACTCACTTCTGCTCAGGAAAATTTTCGGAATACTTGCTTCTACTTCTGCTTCACCTGTTGGTTTGTAGGGCTGTTGTAAGCATTTGGGTGACCCTGTCTATGCGCATGCAGTGAGAATGGGTTCATGGTGCTTGAAAAGCAAAGAGAGTTGCGCAGGTACAGAAATGTCAATACTGGCAACTGGCTGCGAGGGAACCATCTGTCCAAGGGTGCAAGGCTCTAAGACCATTTTATGGTCAATATGACTATGAAACTATGAGTGTTGTTTCCAACTATTGGATGTCTTCTGAATAGTTTAGTACCCTGAATATCACTACACATACAGCTTCAAAAGATCTCAGCCTTAGGTACATTCTTTTCTCTCCCTCTGTAAATGTTTAATTACTGGCCCACAGCATAATGTCCAGTTGACACAAGGGTGCACACATCCTGGTGTCTATATTTCCATTGCCTTATAGTCACACAATATTTTATGAATGCTGTGTTAGAAGACATTTAAACATTTTGTGTCACAGGAAAATCACTGTGCAGCATATTGGGTATTTTCACAAAGATATGCAAAAATCCACACAATTATCACCATGTTTTAGTGTATGATAATGAAATTAAATTAATAATACTATAAAAATATTGGTATACATAAGAAAAATATAACAAAATAAATTCTCAAGATTCAGTAATCTACTTTATATATATTGGGCATACAGAAAAAATATTCCTGCATTATAAAATATAACTGCATGGAAATATTTATAGTGCATTTACTTTAGACAATATAAGTCTAGGCTCTGCTAAAGTGTATAAGATTTTATCTGGATATATCAAGTAAATTTGTATCACATTTGTATCACAGTATTTGGATCACAGCAACACAGCAAATCTAACCCAATATTCTAAACACATCAGAATACTTATAAAATCTTAACAATTCTGCCTGACAGATATTTGTAAGTGGTTTGTTTGGATGTATGATAGCTTGTTCCATTTTTAACATTTTTATTTGAAAGTGAAAACAAGGAAATGTGAAAGTGCTCATCAGTTCATGAACGTGTAGAAAAGATGGTCCCATGTCTGGCTTCGTTATCATTACAATCAATGTTTCTGTAGAGAGCCGCTTAGCCTCCTGTGCAACAAAGTGCTTTAGCATATGCTAATGTTTTAGCACCAACTAATTCTATTCCTGTTCACCAAAACATCTAGTCAGTTCTACCAGAATTTAAATATGTATAGAAATCATAAGTTTAAATGTTTTGCTTAAAGCAACTCTTCTTCTGACACAGAATTTTACATCACCTGAATGGAAATGCCATAAATTAAACAGAAGCAGACTTCTTTCACTCTAGGGATTTTTTTGATAGTTCAGTTTTAAATTAACTTTACCCATACAGCATTTAGTTTGATGTTGTTCTACTGAAATTAATCATTTTTGCTATCAATTACTCATGAAGGTTAGATTTATATTTTAAATTAAAAAAATAAAAATATTTCGGTCCACTTCACAGTGAGTGCTACACTAAAAAAACAGGCTTTGTCTGATGCAGATTTCTAACCTTTAACAATTTGGATGACAATGTTTTAATCTGATTTCCACCAAAACTTAATAAGCAGCACATTTCAAACTCCAAGGAGAATCTTGTATTCCCCAAAGTGCAAGTTATTGAAATACTTCATAGCCCTAACAATAGCCTTCTGGCATTAACAACCTAAAACGCAAATGACATCCGCTGGCTATTTGTTAATTATGTTTTTGAACTGCTTATGGCTACACTAGAGGATATATTCCAGGCTCTGATTTCTATTAAGAGATGACTACTTTGGAGATCATAAAAAACCCTCTGTCTTTTCTAGTCTCTTTATATAGTGAGTCTCCTTCTTTTAGGTCACCTAAATCTCAATAAAATAGCACAAGTTGCTATTCTCCTTTAATATATATATGGAATACCAATTTGATGTATTTGAATGTATAGTTCTCTAAGTTCTGTGAAGCTATTTATGAGAGCTTGAGAAATACAGAAGACTAATTTATTTTAGACAGTAGCTGTTATTGTTTTCATAGACTTCAGCATTCAGTAATCCTTCAAACATAGGTTAGGTATTGTTAAACGGATATTTATCTAAGCTATCTGTCTTGAGATTAGACTAGACTGTAAATAACATAAAGTGAGCTTTCTTACTAGGCATCTATTAATTTTTCTTTTGATCACTCGGAAACAATTCAAGTACAATCAGAGTCCGAGCCAAAACCTGGAACTGTGGAGCTATAACGTTTACATAATGTTTTGATAACGACTATTGAATTTCAAAAAGTTCTGACAAAAGCTCAGGTCTGTTTTTGTTTTACCTCTTCAGCTTCACTGAACTAACTGAGTCAAAAGAAGGGCTACAGCTATGTAAGTTTTCTCCCCAGTTTTAGGACCACTAAGCATGTAACAGCTAGTCCATATTGCAGGAGCTCAAATATTTAGTCCCACCCCACTGTTAAGTCCTCATCTCTTTCTACACCCAGGAGGAGGAAGAGCGATGATGAAGTACCTACCTCCCCATGAGTGTTTCCAACAGAAAATATAAGATATGTTTTGAAAAGTAAGAAGATGTAAATGAGAGCAACGATATAATCCTGAAAATGATGCAGAATGGTCTCTTCAGGAGATGGAAATCTGCTATTAAAAAACCAGATCTTTTAAAAATCACAGTATTTATTCATAAACTATTATAACTATGGTGTAAGTAATATTAGTAAATTAATTGCTCTTTTTTGTGTAACCAGGAAATAGCTTCTTAAGAAGTCTTATCCTGTTTTTCAAAAAATGTCCTTGAAAAGTATATACTCACTGCAGACACAAACATTTGCATGTTGCAACTCGTGGTACAGATAAAAAAATTTCCATAAAAACATATTACGTACGTATTGACAAGTTGGATAAGAATGTAAAGACCAATCCAGGAACATGTATCTGCTACTTTTGGCACGGAATAAGCCCGACATTACACCTGCCCTGGCTAGGTGAAAGATTGTCTAGATATGAAAAGGCAGAACAAACACTAACAATGAAGCTTTCATGTGAGAAGCTGGAGAACTATGTGGTGTGAGGGTAGGGCAGATACAAACATCTGCTCAAATGAGCTCTCCAAGGGCAGAGCATCAAAGCTAGTCAAACAGCAGAAGAGAGTGAGCCGGTGGGAAGTCTACCGTTGCAGGTTTTATTAGCAGGTTAGACAAACATATATCATGAGTGTCATTGGTGCAGTTGATTTATCTTACTCCAAAGCAATGATTACACACCTCAGAATCTATTTTCCTTCTTCCCTACCCTGCACGTTATTGTTCTCATGATCTTAGTCCACTATTTTTTTTTCTTGGTCAAATTTCTCTCTCTAGGTCATCTTCAGCCGTTAGAACTCAGGGCCATAATAATTCTACTCCTTCCTTTTATGAGAGAAAAAGAATCAAGAAGAAACCTGGACACAGTGAATCCAGAGGCAAAGGTTTTATTCTCCAGTGGCAGAATCCTGTGGAAAACAGCTCTTTTCTCAAAAAGCGGGTGATAAAAACCTGCCCTCTCCTATCCTTGCCTGACAGTCCCTGCAATCCTGAGTCTAGATGCAAGCATCAACATACCTCTAGGGTTTGTGTGCTAACTATCTAATTTTACAGACTTTAAGAACTTAGTTGTCCTATCTGCTCTCCATAGCTAGTAGAAGGAGTTAGGATGCCCTGGGGGGACGATTAGACCTTGGCTAGGCCAGTTGCCTCTAAACGTGTTCTCCCCACCAATTTCAGGCTGACTCTGGGGAGACAAGGCACCTCAGCTGAAAGGATTCATTCACTTCATGTGAATTGAGGCTTCTGTGCAGTAAAATAAACGGATTTCCTCAGAGAACGGGATTGCAAAACTAAAGGGTTCTTGGAGTTAACCTTTAACTTGAATGGCTAATCCAGTGTTTTGTATACCGAGGATAGGCAAGTTCCCACTGTTCCCATAAGAAGAGGGGGAGAAGGTGTTTTGGCACGGCCAGGATGTAGGATGTTGGCACTGGGAGGCAGTTCAGATGGGAGGTCTGGAAGAGGCTGTTCTGTTGCTGTCTTTGGGCAACTCCTGCTTGGACTAGTCCTGCAATGCAGACTACCTAAAAGGAGAAATGAGGAATAAAAGCAGTAAATTCATACACAGAGAATGCCTCTTTGCCTGCTGAAAGTTATGTTTATGTTGGTGGCTTTGTAAGCCTGGTGTGGGGAGCAAAAGAAAGACCTGGCTCTTACTGGCTGTGGGGAGACAGAGAGAGGAAGCAAAGGAGGAAAAGGAACACCCTTTTCCTAGCAGGAAAAGAGTGGGGAGAGGGACAGGAAAGAATTTTCCCTGCATCTTTTCCCAAGTCAGAACACCACTGAGGAAGTGCCTGTTTGATTTAGTTCGCTAAAGGTCGTTTGCACCCTGGAATCTTTGGCAATAACTTGATGGACAAGATAGTTAGACCTGTGTTTATCAGGCATGAAAAATCAAAGTACAGCATTTCTTTTGTGAAAATAAGAAGATAACAAATGACTGAGACCCAATTAACTACACAGCTTATAGCATTTTGGGCAAATATACATGTGTACATATGTAATTTTCTAATACTGTACTGACTAAATCAAAGTAACTGTCATAATTAATTCATATTTAACTAAAGAATCCCTACTTTCATGTATAATAAATAAATAAATAACCATTTTTTTCAGTTTGTATTTCTGACAATGTTTTAATGCAAAAGTGCTGATTTTTTTTTAATCTTACTTATTTACCCATAATGCCTATGAATTACTGGGATATGTTTTGGTTAGTCATTGTTATGATGAACCTTTACAGCTATTTCTGAAAAATCACTATTTTTAAGAAATGCTAGTTCATATTTAGAAAATAAATCTTAGGAAAATAAAGCTGGCATAAAGATATCACCTTACTGACATAAAGATACCACCTTACTGACCTGCTAACCAGATTCAGAACAAGGCAAAAGGGTATCTACTACCAAAGCAGTCTCTAAACCTGACAAGAATTTGAATGGAGGTTTCACAGAGAGGGCAGGACTAAAGTAAACAGATTGGTAATAAATTTTGACCATGAGTTTTGTGTTGGTTTAGCTTTGTTTTGTTTTTTGTTTTTTGGTGTTTTTTTTTTTAAATAATAAATTAGCCAAGGATTTCAGTGTTATTCAATTTTTATCAATTAGATTTTAAAAAGTAGCACAACATAAATTTAAGTTAGAACTGAAACAATTTCTCTACAGAATAATGGAAAAATTAGCCAGTGGAATCAATGTTTTATCTCAGTACTGTGTTTGTCCCAATATCTGCAGAATGACTCCACTGGTAAAAAATAGTTCTGAAATTTGACCTATGTCCAAGCCAGAATGCAGGTGAAGAAATCAAGAGTGCCTTCAGTTGTGTGTGTGAAATGTTTAATGTTCAATATGACATTAGCCAGATTAAAAACATTAATTTTGGTACATCTGGATAATACAGAAAGAGAGAGGCAACAGCTGCAAAAATTTAAAAGGTATTACATACTGTAACTTTTTGTCCTGGATTTCTAAACTTTCTCCTTTTGGCCCTGGCCTTTCCTTCCTGTGCATATTGGGTAAACAAAAAACAAAATTTGTACTGCAGAACTCTCAGTGAATCATATTTGTATTTATAAGTCAGTTATCTGAAAGGAATCTTCATTCATCCACCAAAAGAGTATTATTTATCAAAAGAGTAATTTTTTTTCCAGAAATAGAAGGACTACATTATAACACAACAGTTTTAATGTAAAGCTACTTTCTAATTTCATTGTCCTCAGTGGTAAATCACTATGTTATATAATGTTTTAAAGTGACCCTGGTTTCTTTCAGAAAAGTCATCCCTTTTCTTTGGGAACAAATTGATATACTGGGGTTTTTTAATTGAAAAAAAAAAAATTAAGGAAATGCCATCAGAAATGTAGCTGAAGAGAAGATGTGAATGCATGAAAAATTAGATTATGAAATCGAAGTTGCAGTTTTCACAGAATGCTGCTAAGTTTTCAGATAATCTTATTAGGGAAGGCCTTTCTAGTGTCTTCTATATATTTAATAATGCCTACAATTTAGTACAAAGTTACCATGGTAATCTTTCATAAATTAGGAAGACCATTTATTTGTATATAGTTGCCAAAAGCCTGAGATGACTACACTTCATCAATCTATTGACAGGGAGTCAAGGAATGAGTGGTGTGACAAGCCCTGCCTTCAAAATGCCATATTCAGCATTTACCTATTTGATTTGGTAAAACAAGAAAACACCTGCTTTCCTATTGGAACATGAAAAGTGGTACGTTAATGTTCTACTAAAATAGAAATAATTGTCAAATTAGGATAGTAATGGTGGCATACATGTTCTAACAGAAGCAGGAATTCTGAAAAAAAAATTTTTAGGGGGTCTAATATTATATTTCTGAAGTGTATTTTCCCCTTCACTCAGAAATACGCTGTGTGTTATTTCCTGCAATATGTGTAATTAGACTTTAAAATTTATCAAGAGTATCCCCAAAATAATTATAGAATATTTCCTTATGCTTAACACAAGAACAAGCTACAATGCCTGTGGATGGACAGTTGTGTTGCACATGACAGTATATGTTCATCTGAGGAGCAGGAGTTGTAGGGTTAAGTAAAAACCCCTGTATGAATCTCTAAAGAGTCTTTTATGCAGTTCACCGTCTGTGGCTCACAACTGGGCTCAGAAACATAAATGATAGAAACATAGATCCAGGGATATTCAATATAAGTGTCATTACTCAATTCTGTTTCCAGTTTCTATTAAATACATTTCCGTTCAAAAAAGAAGAGCAACTAAATAAATAACCTCAAAGTGAAAACTTTTAAACATGTCCGGTGAGAGGTGAAATATTTCAAACCGGAACTCTAAATCTCCTCATTAGCTTCCTTTTTTTTTTTTTTTTTATTTAACCTTTTTTCCCATGTGCCAAATGGCAAAATAATGTTTAATGAGGGATTTCTTTTAGCAATCTACCTCTGTTTGGCATGGGTCTTTAACAGACTGCTTGACCTTAGTGGACCTGGACAAGTTTAGTGCTGAATACACTCTTCAGTGCCTTGCTGAATAGCAAAGGAAATAAACATATGCTTACATAATTTGCTAAGCTGGGTGTCTAGCTATGTATATAATATAGCTATTCAGTTGTATAGCTATATTATACATCCATTTATTTCAGTACAGTACAGATCATTAAGCAGTTTTTAAAATTCAGTGGTTTTGAGGAGTACTGAAAACTATAGTCTGGGATCCGATACCTTTCAGCTTGCTAAAACCTAAGCTGTATTATTGGAGAAAGGCCAAGAAGAAAGACAGAAGCAAAACAAGACAAGACATATAAAGCAGAATATTAGCAATAGCTTTAGGAGAAATAATCAGATAGCGAGTCAAAATTTCACTTGTAAATGAGACAAGACAGTGAAAGAATGGAGGCAAATTCTCTTCTAAGGTGTGTCCTTGCTATGGGAGGTACCTGGTCACACAAAGAACAACCTTGAGTGGTTTGTCATTACGGGGCCGGCCAGAAGGACAAAAGTAATGAAGAATCAATTATCATTTCCATTAGAAACAAAAGAAAAATATTATTTTAATAGATCATACCACACAGGGAAGGAAGGAAAAACTACTGCTTTCTGACAGAGTAAAGAGATGGCAAGAAATTCTAAGCAATGCAAAAAGACAAATTTAGATATTTTTTGCATGTTGACGTTCTCGTTGAGAAGGATAACCAGATCTCACAATTAGAGGATGTGCAGAGACAGCTGCAGGAAAGTATTTCTACTGCATTTCCTTCCAGCCCATTCTGAAAGATTAAGGAGTGCCTATGATATTAATTCCCCTTGACATAAATGGGTGATGACAATAGACTGCAATGTGTGGGGGTGATGCTTGCCATATGTTCTTTGACACAGTTGAAGTAGCTATTTTTGAAACTGGATTAAACAAATTTTACAATATAACTATGATGTGGGATAGAAGCGAGCTATGGTTACGGCAGAAGTTCTCCCTCTTGGTCTAAATGAACCGTTTACAGGATGTTTTGAAAATATGAATCGGTTAACCGATCAAAGCAGGAGGAAGTTGGTATCTGTTTTGCTGGAGTTTTATGTACCTATTATCAAGGGGGAAGAAAATCAAAAGAGTAGATTCTCTTTTGAAATTCCTGCCAGAATTTGCATCAGATTTTATGCAACCAGTTTAGTGTTCCAGAATTTATAAAGGTACCTGATGATCACTTTTGCTACCAGCTGCCTCTGAATAGGCAAAAGCACTATATAAAGTGAGATAATGCAAACATCATCTAGAAACCCAGTCTCTAACAGTGACTAGTGCCAGGAGCAAGCACAAGAAAATTCAGAACAACAATTAATACACTAATTTGGGGAGAAATTATTTCTAATCCTTGATAGAGATCGCTTGTACTTTGACAGAATTTATTAAGAGCTTTAAAAATTTTCTTCTGCCTAAAAACTCCTGATGTTTTCGTCAGTGGTTTCTATGTTCTTTCTTCCCACCTATTTAAGTCTATGGCATCTGCATCAACAAGTTAATGATACTGTGTGTCATTACTTTTTAACTTAATCGATTCTCCCATCCCAGTAGAAAGGGAGATTGTAGCTCCCTGTTTTCTCCCTTCCATTGCTTTCCAGCATTTTACACATATCTACTAAGCTCCCTTCTATTTCACCTCCCTTTTTGACCTCCCTGACAGCCTTTTTAGTCTTATTTCCCCACTTCTAAGTACTTTTATTCCTCTAAAACTGGAAACCTTTGTCTATTGCTTGGGGTTTTTTTATGCAGACTAATCAATCAGAACTGTCTGTATGATTTCAAGTGGAGACGAGTGACCTATTGAATATTATTACAGCAATTCACTATGTTTTTATCCCTTTTTTAACTGCTGATGCACCATGATAGGGGTCTTCATTAAGCTATGTTAACATAATTTAGATTTTTTTCTTTTAATCATTCATGTTTACTTAGAAGTACCATGTACATGCTATCTTTTCCAGTGAATTTTCATCAACATTGAATTTCCTTGGCTCTCCCAGGGACCATTCATTCCATCATTCTGAACCTATCCTAGGAAAAAAGTTCAAAAATATTTTTAAGGATAAGAAACAAAATGTTTGGATTCTACCCTATACAAAGACATGGGACTACATTTTTTTATAAAACGTTGGTGTCATGATTTTCAGAGGTCAGTGATAAACTCTTTGAAAGGATGAAGGTGAGTCACTATCTAAGCATTTAAAGACTTCAAGAGTACATGCAAAAATACCCCAAGAAAAAAAGAATGCTTGACCACAATATTTAGCATTGTTCAGGAATACAATAAATTATACAGCAACTTATTCTGCCAACATATTTGAAAAAGCTACACAAAGGACCTACAACTAATATCTGTAATGCAATCTGTAGTTCTAAAATAAGTTCCAAGATGGAAAGCAAGGGAAAAACAAGTGCATTACTACAAATCTGTGTTTTCAACTCCCACTACTTGTAAGATTATAATGGATTTGCCGGCCTTTGGTGTTAGTAATTTCCCCAATGAATCTGTGGGTGGAACAAAAATGTGGAAATGAAAACTCAGAGGGGATTGTGTGTTCAAAATATCCACCCGCACTCACACACAGTAGCTTTGATTCAAGCTAGCACCTTTCCGTGCCTCAGTTTTCCCATTTGTAAAATGGTTCAAGTCAGAATATGCTCTTTTACCACTATTAAACTTCTTCTCCCACCTTAGTTCCCTTGCGTTTCCACATTAATTTCCTCTTCTGAAGATGAAAGGTATTAAAACTGCTTATGAGCAAGCTTACTTGATTCCCTCCCAGTGGCTGCTCTCCTATGTGCCATCACTCCAAAGGCTGTACACATGCTAGGACACAAGTCCCCTCCGCAGCCATCCTCAATGATGCGGTAAAGGTCTCTCTTCCTTGACCAGTCACCCAGAATCTTATCCTCTGATGGCATCACGAAGTACAAGCATCATAATTACATACCATAGCTTCCCAAGTATTTGAATATGAATTAATGTCAAATGAGTAAGAGAAGATATTGGCAACATATGACAGAAGTAGTGTAGCCTTCCTTTCCCATAACCTTAACTTCCTGAACATGTAAACTGTTTAAACTCATAAAACAACATGAAAAAATGTATAATGAGTGGATACATAACATTTTATGCTGCTGGCAAATGGGTGATGTTTAGTTTGACCTATCAGAGGAGGGTATAAAGATTTCCATTCAAACAATTACACTTTTCCCTCCAGTCTTAACTACCCAGTTTTAAGTGGTTATTTTACTCTGTTTTGTCAAATACCTTTATGGCATCAACCAGCAAGAGCCTGGAGCAAAATTCTGCTTAGAGTCTACCCATCTTAAATAGCATCCTAGAATTAATTAGTATCCATCTTCCTGGCATAAATTCGGTAGTAGAAAGGAATGAAAAAATCTTGCATTGCAGGAACATGTAGCGCACATGAATCTCTTTGGCAGTGCCTACTCAGGTTCCCACTCCTGTTAAAATGCACGTTAGAACTTCTGTTGATGAGTGGTAGATCTCAAATCTAACTCAATTTGACTTAACTTCTATAAGGTTGGCATACAAGACTTGGCAAGTTTAAGCTGCTGGGATGCCACATATAAGGAGTCCACTGATTCCACATGAATATAATGCAAAGAAAATATCATTGTCAGGCAGTAACCATGAAAAACTCCATAAGAAACACTCACATTACCAGTTATGCTTTGCAGGCAAATCATGACAGTTTGGAACATGAGAAGTAGTAAAATCATTTGAACATCCATGGTCAAAAACCAGAAAAATAAGTCTACACAAACCTGTCAGCATCACTTGGACTACAGAGGCTGTGAATGCAAAATGTCATCCTGTTGATTTACAGAATCACAGAATCATAGAATGATATGGGGTAGGAAGGAACCTCTGGAGATCATCTAGTCCAACCCCCTGCCAAAGCAGGTCCACCTGGAGCAGGTTGCACAGGAATGTGTCCAGGTAGGTTTTGAATGTCTCCAGAGACAGAGACTCCACCACCTCTTTGGGCAGCCTGTTCCAGTGCTCTGCCACCCTCAAAGTGAAGAAGTTCCTCCTCATGTTTAGATGGAACTTCTTGTGTTCAAGTTTATGCCTGTTACCTCTTGTCCTGCCACTGGGCACCACTGAAAAAAGACTGGTCCCTTCCTCTTGACACCCCACCCTTTAAGTATTGTTTACAAGTATAACCTTACTTCGGAAAACTAGGATTTTGTTTATCTTTTTTTAACAAAATTGAGTGAAAATCATCCAGTTGATCAATACTTAAATCCTGTATTTGACTAATTTTTGATCTGATAAAATAAAAATCAAATCATTTCAGAGAAAGGGGCAGTGCTGCCCAGGGCTGGGAGACATTGTGGGTGAAGGGGAAGAGCAGCTTGGAATCCTGTAGGATTTATTATGGGATGTTTGGGGAGGAACCAAAGGTGGGAAAAGGTGGTTGAGGTGATCCAGGGAGCACCAGGAGTGGGAAAATGTGGGGCAAAGGAGCAGAAAGGGCCAGCGGCAGGTGAGTAGTTGGCTGGTGGGTGTGCTATCAGCCATGCCCCGTGTCTGGCCAGCACAGCCTGTCCCAACTGCACGTCAGAGTCCTTCTTCACTCTGTCCTGGGTGATGGCTCTGTGTGTGGGCACAGGTGCGTGTGTGTGTGTGCATCTGTGCGCAACAGTCTGTCACAGCAGCTGGCGTGGGGCTGCAGCCTCAGGGGCTGTATGTCCTGGTGCCAGCAACTGGGGAGACTGGGACCCAGGGGCAGCTGCTGGTCAGGCTGGGGGTCTGAGCCGGCTGCCAGAGGGACCCACCTTGTCCATACCTGTGTGCATGTTGTCACTTGTGGACTCCCATCCTGCTCTGCCGGAGAGGGGAGCAGGGTGAGGCCCTCGGTGCTGCCTGTGTCCTTGTGAGTGTTCTGTGTGTCTGTCTGACTCCTGTGTCCAGACACACGTACAGGTACATACATGGTGTACATGTGTGCTCCATGTGCATCTGCCTGCTGGGAATGTGTCTCCAGCCTTGCTGCTGGTTGGACACGAGGGCGTGGAGCTGAGCAGCCTCCCCTCTCCCAGGGTCTTGGATCTGGCAGATACATTTGCTCACATACTTTGCTTCCTACACTTTTTTTTTAACTTCTGTCAATTCACCAACCAGTTGCTCAATAGTAACTACAAGCAGTGAAGGGATATTTCTTGGAAATGCTAGATGGTTTTCCATAGGAAAAACTTGGAAAAAAATATTCTTAAATATATTGTAATAAGGCAGAAGAAAACTCAAGAGTTTTCCAAACACTGAATGAAGTAGGCAAGGTGAAAAAAGCAAAAGCGTGACTGCAGCATAAATGATTGGTAACTTCCAGTCAATTTTGATAATGAGGGTTTATAGAACATGAGAGAAAAAAATTTAAAAAATAATTAATTGATTGACTGTCATAATACAAGGAGAATTAAATGAAAAGGACTGAAAATTAATTGTATGAGTAGAATGTGGTTAGCTGGCTTGAGCTTCTGGAAACATAGACGTCTGTGGGCACTGGTGGGCTGCGGGCCAATCCACTTCCTTCAGCTTCTTTATATAGTAAATGTCTACTCCAAAGGACATTCAAATCAGAGGCTAGTGAATGGGATACAGAAATCACTTAGATACATCTCTGAAGGGTAAACCAGGTCCTCAACCCTGTATTCTAGCTATCTCATCTCTATATACAGAGAACAATCTCCAGCAGTTTAATGTTTGAGACGACTTCTTGCATATAGTTCTAGAGAGCAAAGATATGAACTGAAGAAGGAATGACATCATGCAAAATGGACTTAGTTCATGTAGATGTGTCAGGAAGGAAGTACCAAAACAGGTTCGTAGCTCACAGAGAAATTAAATAGGAGGATCTCTGGTGAGAGAAACTGTGTGAGCTGTGTCCTGAGCTACTTGGCTGCAATCTGCATGCAAGGTTTAGAGTCAAAATTAGTACTTTGTGATCTGGACAGAACAGTTACTGAGCACTGAAGAAATTCTGAACTGTGAGAGTGGTGAGGCACTGGAACAGGTTGCGCAGAGAAACTGTGGATGCCCCATCCCTGGAAATGTTCAACACCAGGCTGGATGGGGTTTTGAGCAACCTGGTCTGGTGGGAGGTGTCCCTGCCCATGGTAGGAGGGCTGGAACTCGATGATCTTTAACGTCCCTTCCAACCCAAACCATTCTTTGGTTTGGTCTGTCCACTTTAACAGTCCAACAGCACGTCAGTGCTACTATGCAGCTTTGTCTACTATAAAATTCCATAGAGACTGAGACACGTACTAATGACTAAAACTAGAAACATAACAAAACAAATTCAGGAAGAGAATCATTTTGCTTTGAAGATACATTGGACCACAAAAAAGCCCATTTGTTTGTTAGCTTATTTATTTACATTTCCAGAATTGTTGCAATATGTACATCTATATTCTCAAGATACTATTGATGAACGGCCTATCACCACAGCAGTTTAAGGTAACAAACTTCATCTCCCCTTTGAACAATTTCTTCTTCCTAACACATGTACACACAGACTCCAATTTTCAAATACTGGACAAAAAAAGGAATGAGTCAGACATTAAGTGCTCTGGATGATATGTGATAATTAAAGCCCATAATTATAAGGTCTTCACATTTAATCTCACTTTGTCATATGTAGACATTGGCAATGGTTTCTAAAGCCTGTGGGGCTTTGCTGGTCTCGACTGGACTGATAGGAGCACAGGATGAAAGGCAGTCTCTTGCCATACTAAGACAACCAGAACTTTAAAGATAAACCAGCACCCTAAAACTAGACATGGAAAGTCACAAACTCAGGGCAAGCAGCAGGTGCACAATGTCCTTCCTCCAGCTACCAAAAAAGCACAGCATCTTGCAAAAATTTCCACTTCTGGATGGACATGAGATATACCCTCCACCTCACTCATAAGTAAATATATTGCTAATAGAGTATTAAAAATTGAAGTCCTTTGAAGAAGCTATCCAAAGCCTATTTTGCATGTCAGTTTTCAAACTGAGAATGTTAGAAATACTCAAATATTAGAAATAACTGGAGTCATGGAGGTACGCTTGTTACCACCAGGTCAATAAAAACAAGGTAGTGTTGTGTTAGGGCAGTGGAATGTTGAAGAAACACGCAGACACATCAAAAAGCATGGTCGGAACAAGAAAGGCCCCTGAAACAGATTTTTCCCCCACTGCATCTAGCTGCCAGCAAACGGGTTTCATTTCTGAGTATCTTAATCACAGGATTTGTCTGGCAGCCTTTCAGAAGTGTTGCAGCAATTACCTTTTTTTCTTGTAAGCTAGGATTAGTATAATACAAATACAGGTAAGATGCCACATGACAATACTGTGTTTGTTAGGACTTCATCCAGATTTCTGAGAAAAGAAAGACAGTATTACTTAAACCCTGATTTGGATGAACACCTGTAATAATTATAAAGGACACAATAAACAGCACAGTAGTAGTATACAAATATTAACTGTGCCTCTATTTGTTATAGAACAGGAAGGAAAAAAGAAGGAAGGAGAGAATACAAAAGAAGAAACAAAGTGAGGGAAAGAGGGAAAGAAGAATCAGGCCGTGTTCTGACTGGGAAAATGCGACATGGGATCATGATGCAGAAACAACACTTTTAGATGCTAACAAGGACTGTATCAAGGCGTAACTATGTAGGTGGTATACAAGAGGGGAAATAACCCTTATTATGGGTTATTTCACACAGCAGCGCGCACACAGGACATGTTCTAAAATTTTAGCACTGAAGAACTGCATGGCAACAGTGACAATAGCTTGCCCTGCAGAAATAAAAAGGATGCAAACCCCTCAAATTCACCAGACCTATGCTTAAGAACAAAAAATTACAAAACGAGGAAGCTGGTCAAAGACAAAGCTGGAGAGGAGACCAAAAAGAGTTAGGTTCTTACAGGTCCTGCTTGCTGAAAAATATCATTTTGGAGAGACAGAGCAAATCAAGAATGAATTGAGAAATGTTGAGAGGAAGCTGGCACAACAAAACAGCCGGAATAAGGCAAGTTACTAGCAGAAATAAGCAACCCTTTGAAAAGGTGAAGTTGTGTCAAAATATACTAAACCCAAAACAAACCAGATCATAAGCATGAGATGACTGCCCAAACAGAATACGAAGAAAAAATATATTAAAAAATGAGTAAGAAATCATCCCTTACATGTATCTGGAACAGCAAGCCTATCAACCGTTCAAGGCCAATGGACAATGATGATATAAAAAGAGCACTCGGAGAAGACAAGGCCCTATCAGGCAGGCAGAATGAGTTCTTGTCATCTGTCTGCACCGTGGAAGAGGCAGGAGATGTTCCTCTGCTGGAGACCTTCTTTACAAAGCATGAATAGAAGGGATCTGCCTGAACAGTAACAAGGCAGCAGGTCCAAATGGCACTCATCCCTAAACTCTTAGAGGAACGCAAGGATGAAACTGCTGAATTATTAACTCTGATGCACAGCATCTTAAAAGCAGCTTTGTGCCTGATGATATGGACTTTGGAAATGAGATACCTGTTTTTAATGATTTGAGGGGAGATCTGTGGATCTACAGGCTTGTAAGTCTGATGCCTGTTATCAGACAAATCATGAGAAACTGTAACAAAGCAGAGAATCAGTGGACATATGGACAAATACAATTTTTGGAGTGTTAGCACAGCTCTTGTACATTGGGACTATACCAGAGTTTTCTGAAGACATTCACAGGCAAGTAGATAAGATTTAGCTGAAACTATTTACATGGATTTCTGAAACGCCTTTGACAAGATTTCTTACCAAAGGCTTTTAAGGAAACTAAGGATCGATGAAGTAAGAGGGAAAGTCCATGTTTTGATAAATAGCTGGTTTGAACACAGGAAAGAGAATAGTTCTAAGTGTTCTTCACGCACTAAAAGGAGATCCACATTACACTCATGAGCTGAACACTGTGTGCGTATGTCAAAAAGGATCTGGTAGAACCAGAGGAGCAAGGACATGTGGTGTCCACAGGAGCAAGGACTTAACTAGCGTTCTTCTACTTGGAAAAATGGCAAATGGGAGAGAGATCTAGTCAAGGTATAAATGTCCATGATAACCATAATGTCATACAGTGGCTGCATTTTCTAGTGTTTCATATTTGATATCAAATGAGCACTACGGAGTGAACGATGAAACAGGCAACTGGCAAATGCAAAGTAGAAAAAGGAGGCAGTTACTCACACCACATCTACATAGGGAAGTCCCTGCCACAGGACACTGGGGAAGCTGAGTACCATCAGGGGGAAACCAGACAAGTTTATGGAAGAGAAAGCCCCTCTGGCTTGCTCAGCCATGCAAGGTGTTGGAGGCTGGGAAAGTTCCTGTAGGACCTGTGCTTGCCCTGTTCTTAGGCAGCCTTGCCTTGGTGGCCACTGCTGCAGGCTGGGTACTGGACTAAACGAATGCTTCGGCTGAACCAGGACAGCTGTTTTGTTCTGATCATCTTATGTGGAGTTTCATACGGGTGTTAAATTCATTTTACCAATGCTGACAGCCACTCTCAGATGCTTCTGATGCCCTCCTGTGCCAAAAGGATACATCTGGTGACGAAAGATACCGCAGATAAGGGTAACCAAGCCAACTGCATCTGATATTTTCTCCAGTAAGTTTACGTATTACACATGTGTAAATAAATATTATTCAAATGTTTTGAAGTTTTTAAACTACCAAAACGAAATTTACATTTTTCAGTAGTGCTTCTGCATCTTTGACAGGACACTGAAACCCTCTGCAGCTCCTTCCTCTACACTTTGTAATGAAAAAAAAATAAAAATGTTAACTTTCTGTGGTAAACAATTTTAGCTAGAATTAGAGTAATATCTTGCATACTTTTATTAATGTATTAAGCTTTTGTTTTGTTCACCAATGACAGCCAGACTCTACTGTGTTAATGTTTTAAGTAGTAGTATGTCAGAAAACATTTAATTAAAAGCTTAAAGTAAATTTTTTTATTTTTATTTTTTCTTCAAAGTGTATTTTTCAGTATCAATGTCATTTTATTTGGCAGTTAATGGGAGTTTGTGTGCCTTTTACTCTCCATGACTGTTAAAGATTCTCTCACCCTTCTCACAGGCCATGTGAAGTCCCATGATCTTCATGAAGACTTGGTCCATTTTCCTCTTACTCTTGTCGCTTTCCCATACAGTGGTATTTCTTAATTTCCTTGATGCTTTCGGTTTCTAAGAGGTCTCCATGTTTCACATCTATCTTCTTCTTATTCTTGGGTCCTCTATTTCCTTGTCTTTCATGAGGACTGTGGTAGCAGCCTCAGTTCTTTGCTTTCTTCAACACCAGTATTTAGCATTATTTCACATTACATTAGATGGATGCACATCACAAAGTTTATTTGCTATGAATGCTACACCTTGTCTTCTTCTTTCATTTCCGTAAGGTTTTCCCTTGTATAGAATCCTGTGCCCTACTGTCTTTCCACTAGGATGACAGACTCTTCTCTCTTAGGGCTTTTCTGTGCCCCATTTTCTTCCCATTAGCATACTCTTCCCACCCAGTTCCCTCTTCCTTCTTCTAAGAAGGCACCTCTTCTTGAAGTCTGAAGTGCAAGGGCTCCATCTGCCACCTCAGTATGAGCGAGGCCAACCTGATCACTGATTCTGGGAACGTAGAACTGCACGACAGGTTAAATGTTTGAGCATGGCACTGCAGTAATATAAACAGACGAAAGAGGAACTGACATCAGGCAGGCAGGCAGGCTCTGGGCCCTGCAGATGTAGTCAATACCTATCAATTCTATCCTATAGAATGCTGTTCAATTTAAAATAGCTAAACATCATAGTACAATCCCATCATCACCAACTGTATCATACGTATGGGATTTCACAAGCTGCTTCCCTCCTCCTTCCTGTGATTGCTTATTTATACAGGGAATAGACAGAAAGAACCATTTCCAAATCTGAATTGCCTCCAAACACCCTACTGTATGACATTCTGTGCAGGTGCTGATCATGCAGTGTTTATGTTTGCTTATGCAAAATGTACGGTGGAGGATTTTCTTTGCACATCATCTGCAGTTCTAGTGCTGTTTGCTTTCAATTCTGAAGCAAAATCCTTTATTCTGACTTGTTCTCTTTATCATCCACTGATTTTCAAGTCCTTACTCCCTGACACAAGCAAAAATTTCATTGTGGTTTAATCTTTTATTTTCCAGTTTTCTCACAGATTTTTATTTAGTCTTTACACTCTGGAAATTTGCTGAATCCTGTCTTTTTTGTTACTCTTAAGAGTTTTGGAGTTCATCAAGGAATTCCTCAAACAATTTTAAAATATGTGATTTTAGTTCTTCTTCTAGAACAGTGTTTGACCAGGATCAGCATACCCACCTTTTCAATCTACTAAAGTGTCCTCAGCTTTTTTACGCATATACACATCCCTTAAAATAGAAATACTTCTTCCTCTAAGTAACTGTTAAGAAAAAGCAAGCTTTGTTTTATAACTCCAGTCTTTTCTGTTGGATTATATCACCACGTTTGTTGTTAAATTAAATAAAACAGTAGAGATGTGGTAAACTGGAGAATGGATGTTGGCACTCAGAGTTTGCCAGACAGAGGGCAAAAACACACAAAAGTGTACATGATTAGGAAAAGATGTGGAACCAACAAGTACCAACCAAAATGTTTTTGAAATAAAGAGGTGTTATTGCTTGAGAGGACTAACTTCAGTGAATGTTTAGTTGATGGTATTTAGCAACTAAGGAAGATAAAACTGTTTTTGGCAACTGTCGCCCAGCTCTCCTGCTATTCTGTGAGCTACTACCTTCAAGTGTAAAGACAATAAAAATACATGATGGAAAATTGTCGGTGGATCCCTTTCCAAGTTCTTACTACGGAAGCAGAAGGATTTTACTTACGTCTGAGGTTTCTTTTTCACAGCCTCAGAGCTAACCTCCCATGCTTTAATGGATTATCCAGACACCTATGTTCCACTAAGAGAGGGGAGGTAGAACGATTGCATTTTTTAAATTAAAGAACTGCTGGAGCGCGTCCAAAGAGGAGCAACGAAGCTGGTGAAGGGTCTAGAGCACAAGCCTTATGAGAAGCGGCTGAGGGAGCAGGGGTTGTTCAGCCCAGAGAAAAGGAGGCTGAGCCTTAACGATCTACACAACTACCTGAAAGGAGGCTGTAGGGAGGTGGGGGTCGGTTGCTTCTCCCAAGTCACAGGCGATAGGACAAGAGGAAATGGACTCAAGTTGTGACAAAGGAGGTTTAGGATGGATATTATGAAAAATCCCTTCAACTTATTTGAAGTTATTATTGGGTTATTAAAGCATAAGAACAAGGTGCCCAGGGAAGGGGTTGAGTCACCATCCCTGGAGGTGTTTAAAAGACATGTAGATGTGGAGCTTAGGGACATGGTTTAGTGGTGGACTTGCCAGTGCTAGGCTAATGGTCGGATTTGTTGATCTTAGAGGTTCCTTCTAACCCAGAGGACTCTGATTCGATGATTCTCTCTATATATTTTGGGAAAAGAATCCAATTTAAGAGAATAGGGGTGAAGTGTTGCAACATGGCACAGAGAAGATTTATTGCTGACATCAGATCTACTATGCAAGGAGAAAATTCTTTTTACAGCACACTCGGAGGCCGGCAGGTGAACGCAGCACTCACACGACCACCCAACTTTTGCTCTCCTCGCTTAATTCCTCCTTCAAGGTACCCGCGGGCAAACATTCCTGAGCATCCCGGGCATTTACCGGTCCACGCTTACCCTCGGGCACACAACTCATCTGCGCACTTACTCATCCAAGCCGTACATCCGCACCTTTTACACCCAGACAACGTTACGGAGCGCAACTAGGTGGCGTGCGGCAAAGACCAACATGAGGCGGCCCAAAGCGGGGCCGGGGGTTGTGCACGGCTGTGAGCCGGAGGCCCCCGAGCCGCCCGGGCCTCGCAGCCCCGCGCCCGCCTGGCCTCGCGCCCGCCGCCCTCGAAGGGCTTCGGGCAGCGGCCGGGGACGAGGAGGAGAGCGGACAGCCGCCTCGCCAGCCACGTGCGGCGGGCCTCTCCTGCTGCCGACCGGCCGAGGGCTGCCCGGGTCCCGCCGCGGCTGCCTGTGTGAGAGGGGGAGTGGCAGCCGGCGCGGCCCGCGCGGCCGCCGCCGCCGGTGCTGCTCTCGCGAGATGTGGCGGCGGCCGGCGGGCTGCATCGCTTCGCCAGGCGGGCGAGGGCCGGGGTGCCGCCGCTTCACCCCCCTCCCACCCCGTCCCTTCCCGGGCCGCCGCGGGGCGGATGCGGCGGCGGCCATAGTTTGGGCCGGGAGGAGCCGCCGCCCTCCCCGCCAGCGCCGCCGGGGAGCCGCTCCCGCCGCCGCAGCAGTCGGGAGCGGGCGGAGTCTGGGGAAGCAGGCGGTGCCGGCGACCCCCCGCATCTCGCCTCCGCCCGAGCGGGGAAGGGAGCGGGTGCGGCGAGGCGGCGCTGGCCGGTTCGCGCCCGAGTTCTTGCCTCCGCCGATCAGGTGGAGCGGCCGGAGGGCGGGGGCGGGCGGCCGGAGGGTACCGGAGGGCGGGGGGGCTGTTTCCTTGCCGGCTCCGCCGCCCCACGCCGGCTGCGGCACCGCTCCCTCCCGCTTGCCGCCGCGGGGTGGGCTCGCCCCGGTACGGGCGCTCCTCCCCGGGCGGCGCTGTCACAGCGGCGGGCGGCGCCTGGGCGTAGCGGGGAAGGCGGAGAAGCGGGAGCGCGGCCGGTGCGGGG
>KZ505939.1:541644-582353 GCA_002844005.1 Limosa lapponica baueri
CTGCCGCGCGCCGCAGCCCCGGGCGCTGGTTGGCGGCTTAAAGCGGCGGAGGCGCCGCCGCGAGGGGCGCTCAGAGCAGCCGGCGCCGCGCGCAGTGCAGGAGCGGGCAGGCATGGAGGGCGAGCAGCAGCAGCAGCCGCAGCAGCGGGAGGAGCTGCCTCCGCCCGGCCTCGCTGTCCCGGCGGCCGCGGGCTCGGAGGAGGAGGGCAAGGATGCGGCGGGCGGCGGTGCGCTGGGCAGACCGCTGGGTCCCACGCCCAGCCAGAGCCGCTTCCAGGTGGACCTGGTGGCCGAGGGCGCCGGCCGGCCGCCCGAGGAATCCCGCAAGGCGAGCGGGGGCGGCGGCGCGGCGGGGAAGGGCAGTGAGGAAGCCAAGGGCAGGTTTCGGGTGAACTTCGTGGACCCGTCGGCCGGCGACGAGAGCCCCGGCGACCCGGGGGGCGGCATCTCGGAGGGCGGCAATGTCAGCTTCCAGAACGGCGGCGACACGGTGCTGAGCGAGGGCAGCCTCCACTCCGGCGGGCACCACCACTACTACTATGACACCCACACCAACACCTACTACCTGCGCACCTTCGGCCACAACACCATGGACGCCGTGCCCCGCATCGACCACTACCGCCACACGGCCGCCGACCTGGGCGAGAAGCTCATCCGGCCCAGCCTGGCCGAGCTGCACGATGAGCTGGACAAGGTGAGCGGCCGTCGCGTACTCTTCCGCCCCCGCCATCTCCCCGGGCCGCCCCCCGCGCCGGGCGCGGCAGCGGGCCCGGTCCCGCCGCTGGCCCCCGCGGGAGGTGCTCGGTGCCCGCCGGCTGTGATGGGAGGAAAAAGCCAAAAGCCGGCTTGAGCCTCGAGGAGGCGCAAACAAGCGCGAATGCACCGGGTCGCTTGCGTCTTTCTCCCTTATTTTTTTTTTTATTATTATTTTTTTGCCATTTTCGTGACGCAGTGGGGGTTTTTCGCTGCCCACCCCCCACCCCCCTATTTTTGCGAGAAGCTCCCCGCAGTGAGAGGCAGTTACAGCTGTAGGTCTGCGGGGCAAATAGGTTTTCCACAACCGAGGGAGGCTCTGATACAGGCGCAGCGGTTTTCCTCTGCTGGTCCTTATCGCCTTCAACAGATACGGAATTCGGCGTCTGCCGGAGGTGTTAGCCTGGGAAGGGGAACGAAAACGTTTGGAAGAGATGCTAAAAAAAAAATAAAAATTAATAGAGTAGGATGCGCTCGCCTTCAGTAGTGACAAGGGGTTTGCCTCCTAACCAGCTGAAAACGCGTGCTGGTCCCTGCGGAGCCAGCGCCGAGCCAAGCCGCCTCCTGGCGTGATGCTGAGGGCTGCACAGATACAGCCCAGGCTCCCTCTCCTTAAGGAGCCTTTTCAGTCGTGCTGGGTAGCCCTGCGTGTGAGGGCGTCGTGATCAAGGCTTCAGAAATTCTTGAAGCTGTGTGCGTGTCAAGCTTATCCTATTTTGGACTAGTCAGTTTGTTACTGGAGACGAGTTACAGTGGAAGCTCATTTGCATTGCAGGCTGTCTTTATTAAAAGGCAAGCTTTAGCTGAACCTGGTTTTAATTTGATGTATTTTTTTAGATCATGATTGAACTATCATGACTAAACTGAAGCCAGATCAAACTATTGCAATGCTGTTTTCTTGCAGTCTGAAAATTGCCTCTTGGTATTTGGCTGTGGTCTAAGAAGTCCATGTTCTAGTGGTTTTTTCTGTTGGGTTTAGGGAAATAAAGGAACACTTGTGCCACATACTAATGAAGGGAAAAATATTCTGTTTCCAGGTCTCTTTTCACCTTACCTTTCAGTCCTTATAGGTGGAGTTCCATGAGAAAATATGCGTTCGAGACTGTCCATTATTAGGCAGCTCAGTGCATCTGCGCTGATCTGTGGGGTTTTTGAGGAGGGGTATGGTGATTCTTTAAGTGTGCTTTTTGAAACTGGCTCTCCATCTGTTCTGGTAGAAATAATTGTTTAGTGTGCTAGAGAGGTACTTCCTTGGAGCATCTGAGGTTAGATATCAAAATAATTACTAACTGTAACAGCAAATTACTCTAGCCTTTCAGGTCGCCTCCTGATGGAGTTAAATGATGTTCTGTAGTCTAAGTTAGTATGGAATGGAAGCTGGCAATTACTGTCTTGTGCATGGAGTTAGTTACGCTAAAAATAAACCACGTAACATATGTGAAAACACTGATTTTTTTTTTTTTTATTCTGCCTCTCCCTCCCTCCCATTTCTGCCTCCTGTTCCATGGTGAGTTGATCAGGTTCTTAGGTTGTTAGATACTCTGCTCTGTAAGCAGAACATTACTTGAATTTCTAAGCTTGACAGATAGGTTTTTGGTGTGTTTATATTGCAGCAGTCAAGAAAACTCTTTATGACACCATTAAGACATTTTAGCATGGAATCTACCTTATTTTGGAGCTATAGTTTCTGCAAGTGTAATTTCTTCGTATTTTATTACAAAGCATGGCAAGCAATTTTCTTGGTAGGTTGTGGCATAGAGGAGCTGTACACGACCTAATTACAGGATCATTATCAGAACAGTTTCATTGTGAGCATTAATTAACTCAAATTATTCATTTCTCAAATGTCACAGATTTGTTCTGCAGCATGGATACGTGTCCATGTGAAAATGTTTTCTTTTTACAGTGGTGTCCTGTTCGCTCTGTCCCCCCTCCCAAAAAAATAAAAAGGGGGTGGCGTGGTGGAATACGCTGTTTAAATTACATTTAGTATTATACCTCAGTATTAATTTTAAAAACTACTATGCTACAAATTTCACAAGTTAAGTTGAAGTTCTAGGTGGGAACCCAGCTGTTTCATTTCCAAAGCAATTAGCGTGTTAGCAAGCATTTAGGCTTACATGAAGAAGGGAAGCAATTATTTTCACTTCAGACTTAGGAAAACAGTTTGCAAAATAAAGTTGAGAACACAAAAGCTTTTAATAAGGATGTGTTATGCATACCAGTAGCATTGAATACCTACATTTTTCCTAGTCCCTAGAGTGTAAAATGTACCATATCTGTGATTATGTACTTGATTTATGGCCACAGAGCGCTGATAACTTTTTAAATCATGATAGCGCTGTACTTTTATGTAAATGATGCTCACAAAGCTATTGTGCATTTTTTCACTGTGTTTCAGGGGACTTATTGTCTCCATTCCCAAAGTGACTTCAGTTCCTGCTGACAAACAGTAATGGTCTGTAGTGTTGAATGATGCTATGCATTAAAGAAGATATCTCACTGACTTTGAAGAACTTGAAAAATTAAGCTTGCTCCTTAGCTGTGGTTTTTGTACTAACTTAACTTGCACAGCATGTATGTCAAAGGCTTAGTAGGGCAGCTGGTATAAACATCCTAGTACCATTACATAAAACTTGCACTATGTACAGACCTATTATGCCCCTGCTTCTTGACCCTGTGCGTCAAGGTTTGCAGTTATTCTGTGTTACAACTGATCCAAAAATGTGTTCACCAGTATTGTGGTTCACTGCTTTGAATTTAGTAATTTCATCTTGCAGTTAGTTTACGCTATTCTTTTTTTCCTTTTAAAAGAAAAAGTAGAAAAGAAAGGGGTTGTTCTTGAAACTGGTTGTGGAAACATGGCTAGGTGATGTTGCAGTACCCTGAAGTGGGTGAACTGCAGATGGCTGATCTTGGTCTATCATGTTAAATTTCAAGTGAGGGGTCTTGTCTTCACATAGCATTGGGTGCAGATAGCCAAGGTGATCAGCTGTGGCTGACCCAATTGGTGTGCGTTAATCTTACTCTGTTTTAGAGAGATGTTAGAGGGAATTTGGTGATGCTGTTACAGTTGGTAATCTCATAAATAAGGTGATGTTTTGCAGGAGCATTGGTCTCCAGAGGTGTAGAGGTGAGAAGATTATTATTAACAGAGCAGTGGGAGGGAAACGGCATACCATGGTATGTTGGTTTTTGTTGCAGTTGAAGCGGTGTCCCCTGCCCTCTTGAGGAGATCTGCCTTCAGACAGTAGGAAGATTTAAAGTGTCCTAGCTTTTCTTACTCTTTTTTTTCTTTTCTTTTTTTTCTGTCTCATAGTTTAGGAATATCTGTTTTGCCTAGGTCAGCTACATCTGTAAGTAAAGCTATAGCCTGTGGAAAACATTTCATCTGCCTTTATGGCTTCCTCGATGTAAAAATTACCATGCCATTATGATCTGTTATATTTACCTTGACCTTACGACTCTGGAAGGTGAGTTTTAAAGTACTCAGAATTGGACTGTGTTTTAGTAATCCACTACAATGCATTCATTTATAGTTTTTCTGTATAGTACTACTTTTTTTTTTTTTTAAGGATATAATTCACAGTGATTCTGATTAGGTATGACTTTTGTGCTGTCAGTTACAGCTGTGGTAAGTAGATGTTATGTGAACCAAGCCCTCTGCTGGTAGCTTTGTTCTGTTTGTTAAATACTGAGAGAGTACTGCTTGGTTCCCTTGACAGGCTAGACCGTAGTGATATCAGAGGAAGATCTTTGCACTACCTGCTCCCCCCTGCGCCAGCCCAAATTAAAAAACAAAACAAAAAACGCGTTTAAAAACACAAGTGTGCTTTGCTTCCTCCCACACAGAAAACCATGCACCTGTCCTCTGAATTTGGAGGTAGAAGTAAGGAATGAATTACTGATAGTATTCATGCAGAATTGAGGTTTTTATGTTTGTTTTTGCTTGAGTTGGATGACTGGGGTTTTTTAAACTATCTTTCTGGCTTTGATTTGTGTTTTTTTGAACATTGCAGTTTTTCCTCGTATGTGATAACTTAAAATGTTTATCTTACCCACAGTGAAAAGGCAGCTTTTTAGCAAAGAACGTATTCTCTCTTGAAAATGTTAAATGACTGCTGAACTTCTAACATTTGTTTCTGGTTTTTTTTTTTTTATTTTCAGTTCTTGATTTGTGTCTGCTTAGCCTGTAAGGAAAACAGAGCTCAGCTCAAGATGCATAAAAGGCTAGAAGATAATTCTAGATGATTCTAGGGTATCAAGTTAGCTGACCGCGTTATGTAAGGTCTGTCTTTAAAAACGGCTTCCTTCACTCTCCCTCTGCCAGAAGATTGAGACCCTCTTGCAGGTAGTTTTTATTGTACTACCTTGCTGAATCTTGCTGACAGTCAGTATGCCTTAATTCTTGAGCCAGTGTAATTCAATTTGGATAGCTTCCTTTCCTCCTTGCTCGCCTTTATGTTTCTAAGCAGAACTTGAATTTTCTTTCTGAACTTCATTGTACTAAAATAAAACAAGAGAAACTCTCTTAGTCTTGATCTCTGTGCTCTTGGACATCCTAGAAGCCTTTGATTTGTAACTGTTCTCGTTCATCACTTCTCAGAAACAGCTCAATGCACCTGTACTCAGATGAGGCTTTACTAGCAGTATGCAAAGTGGTGTTTTTATGCTTTTTCAGTCTGTGTGGAGAATCCTCACTTTGCTTATCCTGCTATTCCACTTAATTACCACCATCTTCATCAAGGGAGAAAAAAATAATGTAGTGCTCTGTTTGCAGCAGTAAATCATGTTAGTCCTCCAGCATTTGTGTTTTATAAGGACCATGTGTATTTTTTAATTTTACATTGCTTGATGCTTGAATCTTCCGTATCTGATCTTTGTGACAAGTCTGTAGTCCAAAACATCTATAGAATACTGAAATCCTTGAAGTCTCTTCGGCAAACTGCTAATACTGTTCTTAACTGCTTTGTTTTTGTTTTGTTCCAGAGAAGCTGGAACTAACTGAGCACTTCTGACAGGTTATAGTTTGACAGCACAAGTGTGGGCTGCTGCTGAAAGGGTAAACTTTTGTGCTCTCTCCTGTGGTAATGTCTGTGTTTTTGAGTTGGATCTGGGAACTGATCTGGTTTACAGAAAGCACTGCAAAATTTTGCACTAGACGTGGTGAGTTAGTTCTCTGATCCAGTACACCAGTGGTCTCCACAATCTTTTGACAGCATGGTAGTATCAATAAAATAGCATGCACCCCTAATATATGTACATTTATTTACTTATAAATGACAGACATGAACTACTGTACTAATATTGTGCATGGTACAAAATAGATATTGAAGGATGAGATAAAGATGACAAACACTTTTAGAAATCTTGTTGTACTTTGTTAACATTACAAAAAATACCTTTCTTCCCACACTTCCACTGGACTGTCTTGTACACCCTTTGGAGACCGCTGCAATGTACTGTGAGCGCCTTGAGTGCTCATGTCAGAAGAAAAGGCATTGTAACTTGCAAAAATAGTTCAACTGTGGAAGAAAGGAAGGAGGGAGTGCGTGTTAGGAGGAGCTTGGGTGTGGTTTTGTTTGTTTGTTTTTTGTTTGTTTGTTTTTGTTTTTTTTTGTTTGTGGGTTTTTTGTTTGTTTGGTTGTTTTTTTTGTTTGTTTAATAAACCAATCTTAGCTGACATATTGTCAGTTTCAATGACTAATTCAAGACCAGAAACTGAAAGAATAGCAATAACTTCTCGCTAGCTGAGCAGCTTTTCTTTCAACATAAGCTATTTCAGAACTGGCTACAGGAAGGTGCTGCAGAATTAATCTTGAGATGAAGTTTTTTGCCTTTTGGTATATTGCATTTGATTAGACCTCAGATGATTTTCATTCTTGAATAACATTCTTGCAGATGAGAAGGTTGGAAAGATCAATATCTTGGAGTAATTCAAACCAGTGTACTACATCTTCTGTTGCAGCTTTTTGGATTTTTTCCTAAAGCCGCATATAATATTTGTACATGAGCAACCGCAAATCCATTTTACCCCGCTTTTTGATACAGGTAATAGCAATGACAATAAGGTAATTTGTTCACTACTAAAAACACTTTTAAATAGTTAACTTAGACTTGTTTGCCTTTCAGTATTTTGGAAGCTATCCAGTTATTGCAGCTTGAGTGTGTGGAACGTCTTTGATTTATTTTTACACTTCAGCATGCTGATTAGGCCTGATAAACTTACTGAAATGTCCTCTTATGTATACAAACTAAGATACATTATTTGTGCCTGATAACCAACTTTAAGATGCAATTGTTTTAAAAAGTAAAATAAATTCCTAAAATTCCATTCTAACAAGGAAGCTTATCTCTTACACCTGCATTTTGCTAGTTAACTTTCCTTCTTCAAATGAACTGCTTCTATTTCAGATTATTCTGAGTATTGTTTTAATTCAAAGAAAATAGCAACATCTGTTTCAGCTGTAAAGAAACTGTGATGCAAGGTTACTGCTTCAGTTTACTCTGAGGGTAGAGATGGTAGAGAGACTCCTAAGATTATTCTGCTTAATATTGCTCTTGAGCAGTAAGCAGTTTGGCAACTTTGGCTTGAATGTAGTGCAGTGCCAGTACAAGTAAGAGCTGTTCTGTATGAATGGACCAGCTCTGCTTGGTGCTGGCTCGAGGGCTCTGTCTTTAGCTGTATACAGCTCTTGATGGCATGACATTAAAAATTTAGGCACTACTTAATTGATTTTCAAGATTATTTCATGAAATCATAGAATGGTTTGGGTTGAAAGGGGGCTAAAAGATCACCTAGTTCCAAGCCCCCTGCCACGAGCAGGGACATCTTCTATACCAGGTTGTTCAAAGCCCCATCCAACCTGACCTTGAACACTTCCAATGATGAGGCATCCACAGCTTCTCTGGCTAACGTGTTCCAGGGTCTCACTACCCTCACAATAAAAAATTTCTTCCTAATATCTAATCTAAATTTGTCTTCTTTCATTTTAAAACTGTTACGCCTTGTCCTATTGCTACATCCCCTGATAAACAGTCCCTCCCCATCTCTCCTGTAGGCCCCCTTTAAGCACTGGAAGGCTGCTAAAAGGTCTCCCTGTAGCCTTCTCCTCTCCGGGCTGAACAGCCCCAACTCTCTCAGCCTTTCTTTGGAGGAGAGGTGCTCCAGCCCTCTGATCATCTTTGGGGCCCTCCTCTGGACTAGCTCCAACAGCCATTTCCTTATGTTGGGGGCTCCAGAACTCAATGCAGTACTCCAGGTGGGGTGTCACCAGAGTGGAGTAGAGGAGCAGAATCACCTCCACTGACATGCTGGCCATGCTTCTTTTGATGCAGGCTAGTGTGCTGGTAGCTTTCTGGGCTGCAGGTGCACATTGCTGGGTCATGTTAAGCTGCTCGTCAACCAACACCCCTAAGTCCCTCTCCTCAGGGCTGCTCTCTTGCCATTCTCCGCCCAGCCTGTATTTGTGCTTGCGATTGCTGTGACCCAGGTGCAGGACCTTGCACTTGACCTTGTTGAACTTTGAGGTTTGCACAGCCCCATGTCTCTAGCCTGTCCAGGTCCCTCTGGATGGCATCCTTTCCCTCCAATGCGTTGACCGCCTCTCACAGCTTGGTGTCATCAGCAGACTTGCTGAAGGTACTGACAACTGTCCATGTCTCTGACAAAGATGTTAAACAGCACCGGTCCCAGTACCAACCCCTGAAGAACACCAATAAATTTCAATGGGCTCTTTAGCCTATTTTAAGACAGTAGGTTAAATGTAATGTTTCATGAACTTACTACACTTAAAATTAATTAAATTCCCTAATTAAAATGGGAAAGTTTATTAAGGTTACTTGCTCCCCGTCCCCCACCCCTTGAATGGAAGTGCATCTTTCTGTTTTGCAAAAGTGGACGAAAACTGAAAGGTGCTAAAACCATGAATGTTTCGAATTATTTATTTCTTTGGGGAGTACAGAAGATGTGGGAATTTTCTGTGTTTAAAACAAGTTCTTGAGCAAGGCTAAAATGAATTCTCTTTTGTAATTATTTACTGAACATTGTATTTTTCAGACTGTACTTGGATATGCAAAACTGCTATGCAAGAGGATTGCTAATAGGATTTAATTCAGCTCTTAAGCAATCAAATGCTGCATCTGCTTCATTTGGAGAACAAGAGAATTATATGAAACACTTAAAAGGTCTCCAATCATTAGAGATGTATCAAGGTTATGTTTTTCAGATAATCAAGTGGAAACTACCTGTGTTCAGAAGCTGGATCTGTTCTTCTAAGGAGTGTGATTTCTGTTTTCATCCCAGTGGATATCAAAAGGAATATGATGGTCAATGCACAGTAATGAATAATTGCTTTGATAATCACTCACAGTACAATGTTTCTTCTGGAAAGGATCAAATACATTGGTTCAGTACAGAAACTAGTAGTTTGGTTCTGGAGAGGGCAGGAAAGGACTGATCCATGAAAACCAGTACTGAGGTGTATTGTTGAGGCGTGAAGCAGACTACAGGTATTTCTTTCTCTTAAGCTGGATGGTTTGGTTGCCCCTACACTTGTGCAGGAAGTCATGCCTCCTTTTTAGTGACTATATGTTGATTTGAACCTGAACTTCCTATGCTGATGTTATGACAACTAGATCAAATGGTGTTGGCACTTGCTGTTTCCAGAGGCATGGATTAGTAATCTACCTTTATTTTGATGTGATGCTTAGGAAAGCATTGAAACTTTTTTATTTTTTATGTTGTTTTGCTTATAAAGGTCTGAAAAATCAAAATTCCTGGTGATGCAGTAGAGAAAGCAGGTAGAGGAGGGGATGACATCACCTGTGGAATATTAGGCAATGTTCTAATGCCTGGATTACTTAAGTGACACGACAGGTTAGTGGCTGTAGAATATTGCTATGATAATCAAGTTCATCAAGATCAGTCGAGGACCAGATTCTGGCTATTTTCACCAGTTAAATTATGCTCATAAAGTTGCTCATTAAGTATGGGCAGTTTTGCTGTTGCTTCATTTCCAAATTGATTTCAGACCTTTTCCTTCAAGCAAAAGTCTATGAGATTGGAATTTGTATCCATCCTGTATTAGGAGGGGAGGATCATAATCACCTCCTTAAAGAGAGAAGTCTGTAGCCTTCATGTGGTTATTAAGCTTAGAGATCAGGCAAAAAATTGTATGCATGTAAGACGGTAAGTGATGGTGTGCTTTCTAAACAAGGCTCCAATGTATCCTTTAGAATTATACCGCTTTGCAAGGACAATGATTTACTCCTAAGCTGAAATCAATTGCCTAAGAAGGTTTCTTGATTAACAGTCCTGATAGCCTGGTTGATACATCATACTACTTGTAAGAGTTGGGAGGAAGAATGGATGATTCTCTATCCTTTTAAAATAATTAAAGTAAAAATGTCTTTTAAAATCAGAATATATGTATATACCTACACACGCACACACACAAAAATATTGCTTAATATTTCTCTGTTAAAAGCAGTATTGAGTTGCAAGACATTGAAATACAAGCTGATGGAAGAGACATGTAGCTGGCTAGTTCTTTGGTTGACATGTTAATTGTAACTATAAATTTCTTCTGTTTAAAATAGTTCCACTCTAATCAAAGTACAACAGACTTTAATTTTGGTTTAAGATAACATTATTGTTCAGTGTTTGATGCAATCTCTTTTAAAATCTCTGGGAGTGGATGCCAAAACCATTTGCTGCTATATTTTAAATTTGTAATTGTAGACAAGGTAATACAGTCAAAGCACTTAAGTTTTGATCTCTTGGCTGCAAACTTGAAAAGGATTTCCTTTCATTGAGGCAAGTAACCAATGGCCGAAGCTGTTCATGTTTGATTCCAAGGGAATCCTGAGTTTTAAGAACAGATCATGTTTTATCTGGGTAATTTATCTCTGGTTGCTCTAGGTAACTGCTGGGTGCCATTTAATGGGTTAGTAGGCTTTTTTTAGCTTATGACTGTAAGCATACTGGAACCACAGTATAGTAGTAGCATTTTACATGTGCTTCAAACAAGGAGTGGGAATTCTAAACTCTATTGGCAAATTTGCTGTAATTCATTCCTTGTTTGAAACCAAGCAGTAAAGCACCTAATACGACTGCTGAATTATCTGAACTGCTGTCAACAGCTACCTGTTGCACAATGACTAGCAATGTTCCCTGAAAGTGTGTGGTTTTTGAGTTTGCTTTTTAAAGAGAATGCTAAGAAGGAGTTTAGGCAGTCAAGAGATATCTGGAACATGTCTTCTACTGTGTTTTCTTTTGCATGTTTTACCTGACTGGGTTTTTCCACTGGTGGCAATACTAATCACTCAAGCTTCCCATCTTACTCCTGAAAAATCTGAACACCTGAATCTGTTTTGCTAACTTGGCAAGTTTTTTTTTAACTAACGAATTATCGGGAATTCATAAACTGTTCTGGGTGTCTGTGTAAGATACTTATGAGTACTCTTTATCAGTAGCCATCTTTAAGTGAAAGGTAGCTGTTCACTTGGATTGCCACCCTGTTTGAAGTACCAAATATTCAGTCTATTACATCTGTTGGAAAAATGTAAATTAGTGCTGTAATTAAGATGTAGAAAATGATAACCTACTTTCAGTTTTAGGATGTGCACTTTCACTGCTCTTTCATTAGAATGAGGGCTATTACAAATCATTAATTGAGAGTTAGGCACACTAGTTCTTAGTTTCCACGCTAACTCATGATGACCCTATCACTGTCCGTATTCCAGCAGAGGAATGGTGAGGAAGAACTAGAACTGTGTGCAATATTTAAGGTTCAGGTGAATGACAAGCGTTTCTTTGGTGATTGTTTTTTTTTTTTCTTGATGTACTCATTACAGAATATTTTTTCTGGTTTTATAATCTTTTCAAGTGTTACTGTGTAACGCAGTGATAATTTTCGGAAAGTATTTAGGCAAGGCCAGAAAGAGAATTCTTTCAAGGATAGTGAGAGATGTAGACAGCATATTTTTGGTTTTTTTTCCTTATTACTTTGGTTTTGTAGGCATTGAGTTTGTTGTGTTAATTTCCAGTTCCAGGTTCTAACAAGATTCTTTTGTGTCATTTGATAGGTCTAAACAACAAAATGCCTTTCTTAGTAAGTAAACATTTCAGTCTGGTTTCGATATTGATATTTACTGTATAGTTCTGGGCTTTTAATGAGAGGGAGGCTTAAGTTGGCATAAATGAAAGTAACGAGGATATCTAAAAAAAACTTAAATTAGCATTGCTGAAAGAGATTAGTATAGAGAAGAAAATAACGTCTGTCAACAACAGTATTGCTAGTGTTACTAGTTTACAAAATAGACTGTTCCTGCCAGTACTTAACTGTCCCTTAAGAGAATGTTATGTAGAGTAAGATATTTTAAAAGTAATTACCTACCATACCTACTCTCTTTTTATAGCTGTTTATTTCCATTACAAAAAAAAACCACTTGCAAGCTGTCAGACCTGGCAGAAGCGTTTTTCAAACTTGGTACAAAAACTTGCTGTGATTTGTTGTTAGTCTACAGAGCAAAGTTAACTAGAGTGTCTCAGCCATTTTGAACAGTGGTTGGTTGAAAAAATGGTTACAAGCAATAGATAGTGTCACTAGATCAAGTCAAAGACTGGTGAGAACTTATTTTTCTGCTCTCATATTTAAGTACTGAAATACTTTGTATTCTCAGTCAGACAATCAAATTTGAGACTTCTCTTGATAAGTTGTTAATCACAGGACTCTCTTATGTTCCTGGACAACAATATGCTTAAAACCATTCCATAGAGATGTAGACATTTGGGAAAGGAAACTCGGTGCATTTGGTTTCTTTCACCACTGGTTAGATAAAAGCATTAAAACATAAAAACAGCTTATCAAAGACCCTTAGGCCCAAACTGGGAACTTTATGACTGCGAACGCTAGCATGCTGCAAAAGCAGTGTTTAAACAACAGATCTGTTTGACTGTAAACACTAAACTCTATAACATTTAATAGCTGGCTTATTCTTTGGTAGTACAGTATCACACTTAAATATATTTCTACCAGTACAAACTGTTTGCAAAAGTAGTCACTGTTGCATAAGAGGTAAACACCAATGTCAGCAGGATTATTCTATGCATGCAATACATCTAGCACTTTTTGAACCTTTTATTCAGATCATTAGAAATGTCACAGGTGAGGTGGGAGTGGGAATCTGAAAGTTTGTTCCAGAAGGGAAAGTGGAAAACGTGCTCAAGCAAGAAAAGGTTTCTAGTCTTTAACGAGCAATGGGAAGCATTAGCATCTTCTGGGGCAAAAATGGTAATTCTGCTGCTGTTTGATAACTTACTTTCATCTGTCATTTTTATCTTATCCACAGTCTGGTTAAAGTATATATGAATTAGAAAAGCAAAACCAAATGTTCATAAGCTTTTCCTCCATGTACGTTTTGAGCTTTGTCAACTCTGAAGACCTGTACTGTCAATTTTTGTACTTGAGTAGCCATAGTATTAACTATGTGCAGCTATGGAGTTGGGCTACTTAAGAAAAAATCTCTACAAGTAACGATTCTTCCACTGTGAGGCATCTGGCATTCTACAGCTGGATCAATACATTTTACTGGTGGCTTCCTTCTGTGAAAAGGAATTTCTTAAGAATGGTGTTACCTAAAATGTTAACCTTTGGGAGGTGGAAACAAGAAATTGTTATGGTAAGGTGTAGTGAACAGCTTGGCAATAATGCTGGAAGCTGTATTGAAGGAGTGCAGAAGATGTGTGCAAGTCTCTAGCTTTTGTGAAGAAGGATTCCACTGTCTGTCATGATTACCACAACACCTCTAACATCAAAACATCTAGCAGGTAAAAGCATGATCCTGTTGTTGAGGCTTCAACTGTAGCTGGTGAGAACAGAGACCCATTGCTGTACAGAGTTGTTCTGTTAGTATCTCTGTTGGTGAAAGATGGTTCTCAGGTGGTTCCCCTGATTTTCTGATCTCAGTGTGTTAAATGGTGAGAGCACCATGCTCAGTATCAGAATATGTATGTACAAAGCAGTTGTAAATGTAAGCAGCTGTAGTCTTGATTAAATATAGTGGAATGCCATTTTTATATTTTCTTGCAGAATTTGGAGCTTTAAAAGACTAGATTCTTCATTTTCTTCAATGTTTTTATAGTGTTAGCTATTTAAACCGGCTTCAGTACTGTGTCTTACTAAGACAAGAAAAATTTACTGTTGTGAAACCTTTATAAGGAATTTGAGGAGAAGCCCATACTGTATGGCATGTACTAAACCCGTAAATGGTCAAACTTGAGAGATGCAGTTAAATGCTCTAATCTTGGGTGCTTCTTTGGCCTCCTCTTTTCACAAGAGTAATGGCAATGGGAAGGGTTAGCTAAAGAAGTTACTGCTTGGGACATGCCAAATCAGGCAGACTGCAGAGAAAGCTGTCTGCCTAAAGAAGAACCAGATACAAACTTGTTGGTTGTCCAGTTCTTTACTTGGAGCTTCTGTGTTGGGATACTTGAAGCAGATACCTCATATGATTTAACATAGCCTAAGTGTGTTGCCTTTAAGATGAGATCTAGGTAAGTTCACCACAAATAAATGTGCTGCATGACATACACCACTATCAAGAATTCTCAGGAAAACTAAATAACAATTTTTACCAATGAGAAACTTCCTCATGACCCAGTGTATTTCAAACTGTATGTGAAAAATCTCAGATCTCTTCTGGCTAGCAAGTTTTTTCTCATTACTAATCCACTTCTAATAAATGTGGAGACTATTCAGAATTGGCTCAACTTACTGTTATGATCCAGTTCTGGAGATGAAATAGTAGATTATCTGTACTTTTCAGTGCAATGTGGTACAGCAATAGAAACTTCTGTGTAGGAACAGAATTTAACTGTTTATTGGTTAAATTCCTATCAGTGTAAGATAGAATTGTTAACATGTGAATGGATCTTATTTTTCCTCTAACAGTCCAAGTGAACACCATAAACTGGGTGTTCTTTGGACTGTTTAGATAAAAGACCATATTTTGATTAAAAAATGGTGTTAGTAACAGAATTTCTGATGTGAAATGCTAAAACCTTCTCTTCTCTTTCTGCTTTTGTTACACCCCCTCTAAATCTACAATGCGTTAGTGTTTTTTACTGTTTATGAAGATCTTACCGTACATGCATTGCTATTCTAAAATAGCGCTAGTGTGTTTTTTCCATTCAGTATGTGACTTGAGTAGAAGCATTGTTTCCTCATGAGCACAAGCATGAAAAATACTATGCCTGCTTTATTTACAGCTGAGACCACAGTTGTGTTTTCTTAATCTTGCATTAAAGGACTGAACTTGGAGCTTTGTGTAGTGGAATTCTTTTGTGCCCACTCTCTGTAATATCTGTTCTCACTGGTGCTTTATCGGGCACCCACTAGCACTGATAACCAGCAATAACCTTTCAGTTATTACTTTTTGCATGTGCTTCAAAATATTTTTCTGAAGAAATATTGCATAGTGTGGAGAGACAAGACATACAGAACAAAACTTTCTTGTGTTCACAGTGTGTGTATCTGGCAGCTGATCTGGTAACTGATAACTCAAAGTATCAGTTGTGAGCCATTATCTCCTTCCCAGAACACAACAGGCTGAGCTGTGGGCTTGTTTGAGCATTATGGTGAAATGTGTAGCTATCACATGATGATTGAGGTTAGAAGTCACCTCTGGAGGTCATCTTGTCCATGTGTGCAGGTTCTAGCAATACCTGGCCAGCCATGGTCTTATGCTCAAGTATATAATTGTTTCTCACACTAGATACTAGGATATTCTCCACCTTCTCTTAAAACCTAAATGTGCAGTAAATGAAGCCTTCTAAGTTCAGAAAAAAAAAAAGTGTTGTGACTCAGTATTACAGCATTAATAGTTGCATATAACATTTCAATATTTTAGAACATGATGATACATATTTCCTCTAGCCCATCCTTGGTTGTCCCTGACCAATCTTTTCAAAGAAAAATTTTATTGTTAATGTGTATTTATGATATAACATACCTTTTTGTAATACTAGGAGATGTTGTCAAATGTTGGCAGTTTTCTTGGCCAAAGCATAAAAACTGCTTGGATAATATTATTGTGACTCCCCTTATGCAATGTTTTAAAATTGAGTTTATTCCAAGTATAACGTGAAGCTTTTCTATGAGAAATAAGAATGGATTTTATATGAAGGAATAGTAGTACACAGTTACACTGTTACATGCTTGATTGGAGATCTTGTTGTCGTGGTTGTGAACATTTATTAATCTGACCTTAGTTTTAACATATTTTTTAAAATTTTTTCCTCCTCACTTCTGAAGGTGGGTGGGGAAGAAATGCGGAGAAATTTCTGGAAAGCGCCGCTGGAAACATCAGAATCCAATGAGGGAGACATTAATACATAGAAGAGTTTTGAGGTTTATTTCTGCATCTCTAGGAAAATCATGTGAAGGACGGGTACTCAAGGGTGTTGGAGCAGGGCATTATGTTGGCTCATTATTTTCTGTTGTGAGCTTCAGATGCATCCAAGTTGGGTGAGGGGCCCAATTAGAGGGCTTTCCATTTCCTTAGTTCTGGTTTAGGCAGGTCAGCATAGGCTCAGCAAATAAGTGGCTTCTAGCTGTATGTATTAAATTAAAACTAGTTAATTATTATTACGCTTCTTGACATAGACATGCCAGAGTTAATTCTGTGTAAAATCTTAAATGTAGCAGCATGGTAACTCTCTTTTTTTGGTCCTCACTGTTCTTCTTACCACTCCAAATGGGTCACACACCACTTCTTGCTTGATTTGGTTTGAATGCCTGAATACATATAATCAGCAAATCAATAAATTAATCTGGTAAAAGGCTGTGCAAATCTTCCATGAAATTACAGCCATTAGTTCTCTTCTATCCAGAAGAGTTGCAGTTCAGCAAACCGGGTAATTCCCTGTTATGTTTCTTTTTGTTCTCTGTTAATGTATATAACACATTATATGCATATAAATACACACATATACATATAAAAATATATACATCTGAAACATATCTAGATTCTTTTTTAATTCCTTCTGGAGACAAGAAAACCTGTTTAACAGAGCTATCTGTTGAAGGTAATGATGTGCAAACTGATAATGCCATAAAGGACCTCCAGATGTGTTGCAGAAAGACATGTTTTTATGAGAATTTCATAATACAGAGTCAGTTGGAGAAGCACGGACATGAATCTGTGCTAATGACCTCTGGATAAGGTTGACATAATCTGATCTGTTTGCATGTTTACTGCTGATGGTAAGGGGCTATGGATGACACCCTTCCTAAGTGATGGTTCTATAAATATGTCTTCTGGACTCTGTGCTGGTGGTATATTTGGTATTACTGTATAAGGAAGAGGAAAAATTAATGTCTCAAATTAAACTTTCTTACTGTGTCCCTTCAGCATTGAACATACCTCTTGAAAGCATAATTTGGGTCCGGTCTGTTTTGTGTCTTCCTTGGCAAATGAGAGTTTTGCCCTTTACCCCATTGGGATTGAACCTGTAATTGCTTAAATGTTTTCTAAGCCCTCTGGGATGCAGCCTGCTTCACAAATACTGCTTGAGCTGGTTTGTTGAATAGTATCCTCTGAATGGTATTCAGGGTCTTTCTAGTATATTCATTCTTTATACTTGTTGCCTTGGATAACTAACATACTGTGCTTAGAGTGCTTTCCAGAAGGTTTCTTACAGCAAATGTAGAAAAATATTTAAGTTGAGTTTAAATGTTTAGGTGTTTGCCTGGCTTGGCAAAACAAAACTGCCTCCTTCAAAGCAAGCATGCAACAAGCGTGTGTATGTACATGTATGCTTTTAATATGTATCAAACAGTTCAGATTTCTGCATTGTAAGGTTGAGAGTTGAATTATAAAGAGAAATCATCCACAAGTTGCTCCACGGGATTGATGTTTTCTGCATTTGTCGTCCTTTCCTTTTGAATGAGGAAGAGTGTTTGGGAAGAGACTTCTTTTCCCTTTCTCCCTGAAATGCCACTCTCCCACCGTCCTTTCTACCAGCATCATCTTACAATGAATAGTAGAATAGTTTGCAGAGAAGTAAATAATTTATTTCCTGAAAAATTGATCAAATGACAGCTAAGCCTGAACTACAGGAAATGCTGTAGCTGAGACCAGTAATGTAGTAGAACAGTATACACTTTCAGATTAAGAAATAAAACTTCCTGTGCTGTAGAAGTCACTGCATTTGAAATCTTGTAGCTCTTTTAGAAAAAGACCAGATGTTTGTTTCTTAGGGCTGTAGAACTGATTCTTAAAAAAATTTATTGCTCTGACTCCTAACTGTTTGCTTTAACTGAAGCAAAATACACAAGTGGTTTGTGTAATTTTGTTCTATATTCCTTGAAATCGGTGAGATGTGCCTCATGCAAGGAACATAAAGAATGACACAGCAGAATCTTTAAGTTTTTCCTTTAATCTTTTTGTTTGCACAAGTAGATTTGTTTTTTTACAATATATCAAATGCTCTGTCTAGTCTGTTAATCACATAAAAGATACATTTTTTTTTTTTTATTTCCAAGGAGCCGTTTGAAGATGGCTATGCAAATGGTGAAGAAGGCACACCAGCTGGAGAAGCAGCTGCCACTTACACAGCTGATAGCAAAGGGGTGGTCAAGTTCGGCTGGATAAAAGGTGTATTGGTAAGTTTGATGTCTTGTACTTCAGTTTCTTACAGATAGGATCTTTTTAATAACCCTTTTTGAGATGGATTCTGACAGCGCTGTATGAAGAAAAGATTATGAGATGTGGAAAATGCCATAATTTTAGGAAGGGTTGCTCTTACTTGTACTGAATTTTAAGGAAGTAAATACTTCAGGACATCAGGACTTGAAGGGATCATGGTTTCTTGGTACAGGTTTTACTATTTTGATGTGGCATAATTTCCAAGAAGGAAAAAGATTATACAAGTATTCATGTGTAGTAGGAAAACTACATATTAATCTTCAGTCACAAAGACAAATGTGAATGGAGAGAATACACTTAATGTGTGTTCACTTTCCATCTGTAAAGTTTTGGACTGAAGTGTTAGAAAACATGGGTTTTATCTATTTATTTTTCGAGAAGCAAAAAATACTGTGATGAGGGGGGTACTTACCTGTATATGGAAAAACTTGACCAGTATTAAGTATTTAAATTTTGTTGAACTGTTACAAAAGGTCCTCTCCTAGGCTGTGGAAGTCTTAATGCTAAGACATTAAGTCATAGTGGAAAAAACTGAGTCTGTCCTTGTTTGGAGTAGTGAAAAATTAAGGGTGACATGGGGGATTTTGTTACAAGTTCATATTATTTTATTTTTGATATTTTGGCAAAGAGAAACCATGATTAATATGTGCTCTCCAAAGCTGTAAGAATTTATAGTGGTGACCTCAAATGCAATGCTTGCTTAAAGCATGCTGAACTTGAGCATTCAGAATACTTAACTTTAGTTCAGCAAGCTGCCACTGTGTATTAGCAACTTCCTTGCAAGTCTTGAAGTAGCCATATTCTCTACCCTGGTGAGAAGGAGAGAGCCTGTGGTAGCTGTGAAACAGGTATTACAGGCTTCTGTTGATGTACCCCAACCAAGGACAGAGATGTTCATTTTAAAGCAGGTATGAAGCTGACTTTGAATTTCTCCAAACTCAAATTCTCTATTGGACTATTTTTGTAAACAACAATTCTAAGCATTAAAGAGTTATGAGATAAGCGTTGCTGACTTTTTTCTTCCAAAGTCTATTTAAAAGTTTCAAGGAGGATGGTCTTCTCCTTTTCAGTTGTTTGAAGACTGCAGTTAGTATTTCCTAGTATTCATAAGCCACCTGGGTAAATATTTCGAGTTCAGGTGATCTACTTTCTGCAAAAGCCTTTTTAAATATCTGAAAACTTTTTACTTTTGTTTGGAGAGGTCTTTCTAGTCCTAATGACCAGCTGAACTTCTTGTAGGATTAATATTGTGCTCTTTAGGTAAGAGGGACCTGCTATTAGTTTTCTGTCTAAATTCTTGTATGTTGAAAATTCTGTTTTATTGAGGACTAAGAGTTTAAAACACAAGGTGAAAAAAAACAAACCATCAACACCACCCAGCCCCCTCCCCCTGCCTCCATTCTGTTAGCCTGTGCCTGTGATATAAGATACAAAAGTTCTATGACTGAGAAGCTGTGGAAGTTGTTTGTTTTTCTAAAAAAGAATAAATTATTTAGTAGGGAATTGCTTTTTGGAGGGAGATTTGTGGAAGAGATGAACTGGGACTGCAGACCTCACAGTCATCATAGAGCCCACAATCTTACTTTTAGTCATGTGTTCTGTAGTATGAATTTTGGATCCTGAATGTTGGGCTCTAAATCATTTTTATTGTTCGGTCCAGACATACTGCAAGTGTCAGATACTGAATTACTGTAACTTTAAGGTAGTAACTTTTTAATCATATTTAGGTCCCTTTTCAATTTTTTTTTAATCAAACCTAAACTTGTCTAATTAAAATCTATTCTTGTGAAATAATTTGGAAAGTGGTGAGGAAAGACTGCAAGATAATTTTGACGGCATTAAAAACTGAAATGAAGAATTAGTGGAAATGCAGATGTGAGACCTAACCTATGTAAAATTTCTGTTTTATCTTAGGTACGATGTATGTTAAATATTTGGGGTGTGATGCTCTTCATCAGACTGTCATGGATTGTAGGACAAGCTGGGATAGGTATGTGTACTAATGCTGTAATTTTGTTTCAGTGGCTTTTAAACATGATCCAAAAGAGGTGTTAATCCTGAGGTTACACTTAAGGTTATTTTCTACTTGTTTTAATGTTGCCAGTTTTTAAGGTAATTTACCCTTATGAAAACTTTATGCAGTATGAAGTTACTTAGATTTTTTTCATTTAGCTATAAGGGATGTAATTTAAAACTGACATCTTTTAAGTGTTCAGTGAACTGTAGAGATAAACTTTTGATCTCTGGTTTATAGTCTGCATATAGACTGTGATATATAACAGTTTTCTTCAAAGGCTTAACTTAGTATTGGACTGCAGAAAAGCTCTCATCTGCAAAAGGCATGTGTTTCCTTAAAGGTCTAGGATACACCTCTTACCCTGCTGATTAAAGAGAACATTTATCCAGTTTTGTTTGTATCCTGGAAACTTCTCAGTACAAACAAGGAGTGAAGAAGCCTTTTGTTTGAATGTGTGGAACCACACACAGTAAATTTACATTGTATTTGCAAGGCTAATTCTGTAAACCAAGTTAAATTGAAGATTTGTTCATTTTAATACTGCTAGACTTACACCTTTTCCCATTCTTTTTCCAAAAGGTCTATCTGTTGTGGTTATTGGAATGGCCACTGTTGTGACAACTATTACAGGACTGTCTACTTCAGCAATAGCCACAAATGGGTTTGTAAGAGGAGGTAAACCTACTTTCATAAAGCTTTTAACGCTTTCACCGCTCTGAAGCATACACCTTAAGGATGGAACCTCTAAAATATTTCTTTATCAACAGGGAAGAAACAGTGTGTATGAAATGTACAGAAGAGTTAGTTTTCTGAGGAGCAGAGTCTTCCTTATGTTCTGTAGTTAACCAAGCAGTCATATAATTGAGAAATCAATAATTAGCCTACTAATTTCATCTGACTAGTGGCTTGCTTTTTCACTGTGGAAGAAATGTTAACTACTCTTAATTTTTGGAATTACAAACATTTTTTTAGAAATGAATATCCAGAAATGAATAGGATCTTAATATTCTCCTGCATCTGTACTGGTTGGTTAGGAGCGTGCATGTGTGCTTGCATGTGTTCATGTCCTAAAATAAGACTTACTAATGAAAAAACGCATCCTATAAAAGGATTAGCTTGATCTATACACGAGCATACAAAAAGACATGTTCTTTTCTAATGTGATTTTTTTTTTTATACACACTTGGTTATCTCCAGCTTTCCTGAGGGTGATGGTTTTCATTCTCTTTATGGTTTATGTGCTGTTGTCAGCAATTCCTACAAAAAGTTTTATCAGTGTTTGGTGCCTTTGACGTACTCAAACTGCTTCATGATTTTACAAGACTGCTACCAGTAGAAAATGTGGTGGAATTAAAATAGAAGCTTACAAAATTCTCTCGATTAAGAATGAAGAGAAAAACCTATCACAAACTAAATAGACCAAATGGGGAGGATCAGCTATGAATCTTAGCATTATATCAGGCTTAGTTTCTAGATTCACTTTCTTTTTTTAAATTGCATTATACGCATTGGATTTCCCTGTTCTTACGAGAGCCTTTTTAGAAAATTTGAAGTGCTGAATGCGAAGAACTATAAAACAAAATCACAGTTGTTCCTATGAAAAATCTTACATTACAGTAATATTTTCCTTATGTTAATTTCTCATTTGCAAAGTATGTTGAAGCTGGGTACCTCCATATGTTTTGCACAAGAACTGTAATGTACTGAAATTAAGGATTTCCTGCTGCTAATTTGTAGTGTGCATTCAGTTACTTCAGAGTGGAGCTGGACCATTTTGTTGCTTCTAGAAAGCTTAGCCTTAAATTGGAGGAGTATGTCTTTGCTACATTTTTTAAATTTTACTTTTCTCTAATGCTGTAGATACTCAGTTTTCCATTTGTCACATGTGAGGTTTGAGATGTTGTATTTGTCAAGAATAGGTTCTGAAAAAGAGTGGTCATAGGATTTTTTCGAGAGTGCTATTGGAGAGCAGAAAATTCCCTTAACACCAAAGCTTTAAAGAACAGGTCATGGAAGTTTGGAACCTGAGTGGGTTTATTAGTCTACTTCACCATTTTCTTAGAGCTATAGCTAATGCAAATGTGTAATAGTAGAACTAGGTACAAATGCTTTGAGTAGTTTGAAATAAAAAGCACAGTAATACTGCTGCTTCTGTTTTACAGTTACTTTTTTTTAAACTATAGAAAACTATATTCAGCAATTGCATAGCTGAATAATATCATGTGCTGCATAAGTCAGGTGATTATTTCCAACTGGTGTCTCTTTTTAAAAACTTGAAGTGTATTCCTGGAACTTCAGTATGCCTGTCCCTAAATTACTGAGTTTTGGGATATTTTGAAGATGCAAGAATAAATAGGATCTCATTCGTGTAAACTTTAAATTGCTGATGACTGACTATTTGTAGGCTCTTTCACGTAACGTGGGTTTTTCTCTCTTTTTTTTTTTTCTTTCAGGAGGAGCATATTACTTAATTTCCAGAAGTCTGGGACCAGAGTTCGGTGGCGCCATAGGTCTGATTTTTGCGTTTGCCAATGCTGTTGCAGTAGCAATGTATGTTGTTGGCTTTGCAGAGACAGTTGTGGAGCTGCTCAAGGTATATGGATGATAGTGGTTATATAAAGGACAGTGGTTATCTATTCAAGTTTGCTCTGTCATCTAATCATAGAATCATAGAATGGTTTGGCTTGGAAGGGACCTTTAAAGGTCCAACTCCCCTACAATGAGCAGAACGTTTACTAGATAAGTTTGATCAAAGCCTTGTCCAATCTCTGACCTTGAATGCTTCCAGGGATGGGGGATCTACAACCTCCATGGGCAACCTGTTCTGGTGTTTCACCACCCTCATTGTAAAAAAAAAATAAATTCTTCCTTATATCCAGTGTGAATCTTCCTCCTTTTAGTTTAAAACCATTACCCCTTGTCCTATTGCTAAAAGCCCTATTAAAAAGTCTGTCCTTATCTTTCTTATAAGCCCCCTTCAAGTACTGAAAAGCTGCAATATGGTCTCCCTGGAGCCTTCTCTTCTCCGGCCAGCAGCCCTGGCTCTCTCAGCCTTTCTTTGTGGAAGAGGTGCTCAGGCCCTCTAATCATCTTTGTGGCCCTCCTCTGGACCCGCTCCAACAGGTCCATGTCCTTCCTGTGCTGAGGACCCCAGAGCTGGATGCAGTACTCCAGGCAGGGTCTCACCAAAGTGGAGTAGAGGGGCAGAATCACCTCCCTCACCCTGCTGGCCATGCTTCTTTTGACGAAGCCCAGGATATGGTTGGGTTTCTGGGCTGCCAGCTCACATTGCCAGCTCATGTCCAGCTTTTCATCCACCAGTACCCTAGGGCTGCCCTCAATCCCTTCATCCCCCAGCCTGTATTGATACTGGGGGTTGCTTCTGACCAGTTCAAGGACACAGAATGACGTACAAGGTTACTACTGATATATCAGTAGAATGCTGCTGTAACTTAGTAGCTTTTTGATAAAAAAACAAATTAACATTGGTTTAAAATGGAAACTTCCCACACTGTTATCTCCCTAAAAAAATAAAAAGTGTAATTTGTGGTAAAGTCCAAGCTGGCAGTTGAGAAGAAGAGTGGCAGTATAGGTATATGATGCGGAATCGTAATTTGTTATTGCTGAGATTCGTATTAGTGAACTGTTTCTTACAAGTGGTAGTTTATACTAATTTTATAGTAAGCTCATTTTCAAAGGAGTTCTGCTTATTAAAAACAATACCTTAATTTAAACACAACCTTGTATTATTTGTCTGTTGGATTTTTTGATTAAATGTAATACTGATATGAACTCAACCCCATACTTTTTGTAGGTGGGAAGAAGTTTTGAGTACTTTAAAAGAATTAATAGTAATAGCAAACAACAAATAAAATTCATATATAGGTGCAAGTTGATAGTAGTTGCCTTGCTGATTAATCTAACTCTGACAGTTGAAGACAGGCTCTCTCTGGGGATGGGCTATGAATGGAAATTATAATTTCCATTTAGAAATTTCAGTGTATTATAATAAGGCAGAAACCAAAGTACTTGTGTCCATATAGGGATTTTCATATGAGTAAATTTGTGGTATAAAGTTTGACTCTAATTTATTTAGACTAGAGTTAATATTCTGCAGTAGGGAACATAAGTACTTGATAAAGCATATGACTGTGGGGTTTTTTGTTTTGGTTTGTTTTTTTTTCTTAGGAAAATGGAACGTTGATGGTGGATGAAATGAATGACATCAGAATCATAGGAGCTATCACAGTGGTTGTATTGCTGGGTATTTCTGTTGCTGGAATGGAGTGGGAGGCAAAAGTAAGCAACTGTCACCTTTTATTCTCTGCTTCACAATTTTGATTCCACTTTCTACTTCAGCATTTTTATTTATTTTCAATATATTCAGCGCACCCAGTACTGCATGCATGGTACGTTAGAAGTCAGTCAGTGGGTGGTTTCTGTGTAACAGCTCTCTGTCTCTGTCTAGCACTAGCATGTGCGGGTCTGGGCAGCATTTCAGACCTCAGATCACTTAGCTCCATTGGAAGCTTAAGCATCTATGAGAACCTAAAAATCAGCATACTCTACTCTTAATAACAGTGTCAAGTAGGTTAACAGTATTACCATCTTCTGGGCGACCACAGCACAAGTAAAGTTAAGAGCGTTAGCATTGGAATTTTCCTCGCTGGGAGCTTCAAATGAGCTCTGTGGATGGAAAACGCAGGGCTGGGGCTGAAACTAGTCTAAACTTTTGTAGTTTCTGCTAACTCAAACCCAATATTCTTCCCTTCCCTTCCACTCCCTTCTGGTTTTGTTTTCACTTCAAAACAGCCAAACAGCATGATGCAGTCACTAGGCCCAGCATTGAGGAGGGTTGTAGACAGGGGTGGTGATGACTGTGTAGCAGGAGGAACCTACTTTCCTTATCTTGTGGCTTCATGGACTTAGGTCAACTCTGATTGTGGAAGCAAACACGTACGAGTCCTAGGATACCTTAATACAGAGGTTGCCTTATTAGCTTTCTGCTCTGCATTATGAGGCAGTGTACCTTGCTCACTGTTTCCTGCCCCTGGTAGGCTTTTTCTGAATAACCATCCATGGTATGCTCAAATATAATTAAGAGCCTCACTTGGTCTCCCTTCCCATTTGATATTTTGTTCAGAATAGCTTGTTTTTTCTGCAGTGACAGGCAACTGAAGGAGCTTCTTCATTTAAGTAATATAACAGGTTCTTATGCTCCTGCATTAAGATGATGATATTGATAAACAAAATGAGAGAGGGTTAGGGATCATAGAAAGAGGAAGTCAAGATCAGGTGTGTTACTTGGATCTATCACAGGGAGAAAAGAATCTACAGAAATGGACTTTCGCATGTACTTCTAAATTGAAGAGAACACTTCTGTAAAAATGGTTTACCTTTCTCAGGTAGTCCTTTGCTGTCTGTAACTTCAATTTGTAATAGTATCTTTATGCACCTGAGTCCGAACAATGCTGTCCTTCTTAATATCAACTGTTCAGTTTTTCCTTCGAATGACTTAGTTGTTATTAACCCTCTGGCTGCTGTCACAGTCACAAGAAGTATCTTGCTTTTGCTCTGTAGCATAAGCAATTCTATAATAATAGATTGCATAGAAGTACCCCTGTTTAATGCTTCTGTATCAAATGTGAACTGTGGTATCATTGCAGCATCATCCTTATTAGGAAATGGGTAGCTTTCAAAAATCCTGCGCTCAGTGCAAAAATCAAGGCTTGTTGGCTTAGTTTGAAGAAGGCAAATAGGAGTGATGGTAAGCAACTGAACCTGTCAAGCAAGCACTTCATGTGGGTTAACATACAGCTTAGCGTAGCAAAACACTAATACTTCCCTCTTGATTAAAGTATCTACATCTCCTATGTCTCCCCTGTGACTTAGAGAGTGCCTTGTGAAATTGGACAAGGGGAATCTGTAATAGTGTCTTTGAAGTAGGTCTAAAAGCTAAGAGAGATTCCAGGGAAGCCTACTTAAAAAGATGACTTTTTGGAGTTTGTGATCTCTTGCCACTCAGCTCCTTGTGTTGAAGTCTTAGAAGCCTGTTCTTTGTCTGAGCCTTTGAATGTAAGGAAGGTATTCAGAAAATGCTCTTAGCTTCAGGGAGAAGCCTTGGTTTGTTACCGGATAAATCCACTTGTGGCAAGTGCTCTGTGGTAACTTCATGTGGAGTTCTCTGGGCTTACTGAAGACTTCTCTAGCACCCAACTTGAATCCTTACACGTTTCACCTGTTCTCTAGGCTTGGCAAAGGCAAGATCTAAATAGGATGCCAAATTGGTTTCTTGAGGTGGTCTTCTAACTCTGCTCTTGGCTGTCATGCTCTGTTTCTGGTTTCTTATGAGGCTATGTGAACTGAAAATTTTGTTTTGTAACAATCACCAATGCCACAGTGCTATTGCATATTAAGTTCTGATCCTAGGCCTGAAAAAACCAGTAAAACTACAAATAACTTCCTCAGAGCCATTGGCATATACCTTTATAAGGAATCAATGACACAAAAGGTAACAGGCCAGTCTGTTTGCTTATCTAAATGTAAAACTTGAGCCATCTCTTTAATGCCTAGATTTATCTTTATGCTTCTGACGTGTTGGATGGTTTAAATTACTTCTTGTTCCAAGTGTGGGATTTATAATGGTTTTATTGAGCAGTGGATAAAAATCTAGGTTGTAATGAAAAGTCTCAAGAAGACTAGAAACTAACAGGTAGTTGCGGTAGCCTGCAATTTGATTTCATAAATAATAGTTAAGAACATGAGAACATAACAAAATAGTCTGTTGCATAAAATAATGAAGAAAACCTATTTGATGCCTGATGTAATACAGTTCTTAGTAAAGTAAATATCACATACTAAAGTATAAGGCAAAGTATTATGATTATGGTTAATAAGACAATACTCCTAGCATTTGTGTGCATTTAGTGCTTTTGTTGTGAATTTCTTCAGTCTACTCAAATCCATTCCTTCTGGAGGGCTTATGGAGAAAATAGTTCCCTCAACAAGTGTGTTGTTTTTAGAAGTATAACTTTGAGGGGTATTGTAATAACAAATTCTCTTTTGAATGGGTGTTAAACTTAAAAATTATTCGTAATTCTTTATTAGAAGTGCTGGTACATGTTCTCTGCAGCTTGCCTTATTTATTTGTGGAAAACAAACCGAGTAGACTAAGGTGAATTTGGAATAAAGTAAATATTTACATTTTGGAACACAACATTGAAGCTTGAAACTGTGAAAAAGAACAAGTTCTTCTGTCTGACTGCAATTATTTTGTTTCAGGCCCAAATAGTCTTACTTGTGATCCTCATACTTGCTATTGGAGACTTTGTCATAGGAACATTTATTCCTTTGGATAGCAAGAAGCCTAAAGGTTTCTTTGGTTATAAAGGTATGTTGAAACAGTTAGTATTGTAACAATATTTTTGCAAAGAGGAGACCTGCTGTCAGAAGTTAAACATCTAAATAGCTTATAGTCCTTTTTAACTACAGAGATTTTTTTTCCTGATTCTTTCAAACTTCTGCAGTTTTGTTCCTTAAAGGTATTGTGCCAAATCTTGGTCCTGCCTGCTTAATATGGATTATAATAAATTTTAAAAAGCTGGATGATACTGTAAGTGCTTTTTCTGGTTTTAAAGGCTATTTAAGTTTACTGTGTTGACTTCTCTTTTGAGTCAAAATTTTGAATTAGGACTTAAATGTTCTACGCTTCATTTTTAAGAAGGCTGTAGAGCTGTGACTTTCAGCTTTTTGATGGAGCTAATAATGGCTGGACTGGGCTAATACTGTAGCTTCTATATGAATATTGACAGATTTAAATCTTTTTCTACAGCTGAAATATTTATGGAGAATTTTGGACCAGATTTCCGAGACGAGGAAACTTTCTTTTCTGTATTTGCTATTTTCTTCCCTGCTGCAACTGGCATACTTGCTGGTGCAAATATCTCAGGTGATCTTGCGGTGAGTAGTGAATTAGCAAATCTTGTTCACAAACATTGAGTGTACATTTATGTCTGTCATCACTGTCCACTGACATTTTTCTTTCAGGATCCTCAGTCAGCCATACCTAAAGGAACGTTGTTGGCCATCTTAATTACTACATTGGTTTACGCAGGAATTGCAGTATCTGTAGGTAAATAGAGAATGTTTTTAACTTTATCCTTTCACATATATTCTGAGGGTGTGTTTTGATATGCTTTGTGTAATTCATTATGTAAAGTCATTATATAATTGACATTCGTGCATCGGGAAGTAATAGCCAGAGGTTTCTAATTTTTATTGTTGGAGGTTCAATTTTCAGCTAGTTTCATAATTTCTTAAAATTCATGATGGTTTCCTAAGAATCCTGACTGCTTCAGACTGAAGATGACAAAAGACTTCATATGGATATTTCCTTATTTGTTGCAGTTACTTATGTTGAAAGATTTATAATTTAGTAGTGACATAATCCCTGGATTAGAAAAGTGTGTTTTCAGAAAATTTTTGCTGTACAAACCTGTATTGGTTTGAAGATAATGGTAGTCAGCTACTTCCCTGAAGCGAACTGTGGGATGATCAAACAGCGCTTTGGTGGGAGTGCATGAGCAGTAATTCCCCAATAGAGGGAGGAGAGTGAGTAGTACCTTCATCTGGCCAGCCTGTTTTCAGAAGTGCTGTCATGTTCAGAAGCATTTTCTGTAGTTTTATTTTCATGTGGAAAGAGGAGAAGCAATCATAGACTGATCTGAGTCTTGTATTACCTCTCTCTTCCTGTTTTTTGTCACCATACAGTGATTTGAAATTCTCTCTAGAAGGTGCCTTGGGGTATGATGCTCTCTATCAATTTTACTTTAGAGCACCAGTGGTCAACCAGGTTTTTCCCACCCATAAAATGATTCTACTCTAGTAACCTTAAGAACATAAGATTGTAATTGTATCTCATAAATTTTTTTGTCTATGGTTGGAAATGTTTTCATTCGTATCACATAAATTACTTTCTGGCAGCAGTGATCGGTTTTCTTACTGTGACAGACCTTGCCTTATCTTAGCTGTGCTGCCTTTTGAGTAAAATTCTCATTTATAAGAGTACCATTGATCTTAGCACTAATGATACTTCCTTTCCAAAGATACCAATCTTGCTAGTCTGCCTCTGTTGGCTAACTGTACTGTAGCTCTGCCAAATAGCTGCTCTGTAGTGATTGTGCTTTATGCAGCATAATAACCTACGCTTGCCACCTAATTAGATTGACTGCATAGACCTCTGCTACTAAATTTGAATGCTTGAACCCATGTGAGATAAAAAAAGCTTATTAATATTTATTTGTTAGTGGAATACTTTAATCATCTTTCAAACATGAGAAACCTCATTTTTCATATTGTGAAAGGAACAGTTGGCAAAACCAACTGAAGAGGAAGTTGTTCAGTGCATCAGAAATGTCCTGCCTTAGTTGCATCCTATAACTTACACTTGGAATTCTCCTAGCTGGAAAAGGCCAGTGCTATTGCAGAAGTCAGAAATTGACATGAGTGAAATTCAGCTTTTCTTTTAGGAGGAGGATCAGGAACTGGACAAATACACATACTTCTGTCCCTTTCCCACTATCAGTTTCCAGAGTAGTGATAAGCAAGTCATTAATACTTTGAAGGGGCTAGTAAATGTCACTGAGTAGTCATGTCTGGGGAAGATGATGTTCTGAATTTAGCTCGGTATTTGCATGCTCGGTAGTAAGTAGGAGGGTTAAGAAACTGTGTAGAGGAGGCTTAGAAGAGCAAAATTGCTAGTCTGACTGCTAGAGCTAGGCAGCCTATTCCAAAAAGATAACAGCTTTGAGGAGAAAGTGTGCAGTTTCATATTTTAGCAAGAGACTAATTCAGATTTCCAGGTGGCAGGATGAAGATTGCATAAGTAGCTTTTATATCAGAATTCTTGAAAGAAGTGCTTCAAAGAACAACATTTATTGCTTTAAAAACAAGGGAAGCTCTAATAAAAACCCCAAAATTCTGAGTAGGGTTAAGACACAGGGAAGTAAAAATTATTAGTGAGAGCCTAACTATAGCTGCATCTAGCACTGGAGGAAGTTAAGCACTCTCAACTGCAGTCTGAAGGACTCAGGGTAGTATCTCTGGAATTCTTGCTGTTGCATGTAGTTAGGAGATAATTTCGTACAGATGGTCTGTTAACCTTCCTAGGCTTATAGTGTGGCAAAACTTCATTTGATTTTGGCAGGAACATGCTTATAAATACCTATGAAAAGGTGAAATCCTGCTTTTACAGGAAACACCACCTAGAGGTTCTTAGGGAAAATTGCCAGGGTCTTACAAATAAATAAAACTTTTCTGAATGAGGATTAAACAAAATGTCTGGACTCTTAGTTGTATCTAAGTATCCTCTGCTGAGAATGGAGCCTGTCCAGCTGGCTTCTGCTCTGCATTCTCTCATAGTAAGTCTCACATTAAGTTTGTTCATAGTGCCATTGTCCCATTCTGTCATACTTTGACTCCATGTGTGAAAGACCTGCCAGCCAGTGGGATGTGAATTATGAGAAAGAGAATGAGGAAGAGGGCTGTGATGGTGCACTGTAGCTATTTAATTTGCTCAACTAAATGGGCCTGCCACTGCAATGTATTACCAAGAAAATGTTATCTACAAATGGTTCAACTAGTAAGTATATCGTCATATCCATTACGTACTGCTTGAATGGCTGTAGCAAATATCTGCATAGTGGAAGAGGAGAGACTTCTCAAACAGGGATTTTAAACCCATTTAAAACAGAACAATAACAAAAATCAGCCCCTCTATATACCCACAAGAAAAGCTTAAGACAGGTGATCAATATAGGAAATTCTTACTGAAATATAACCAATTGGGCTGAATAAGTAACTGAAAAATAAATGTGAATAGTGGAAGGATTAGTAATACCCACCTACCAGGACTAGGTGTTACTGTGGACTGTTAATCAAGTTCTAAAGGCTCAGAAGCAATCAAAATACAGTATAGGTATTTAGGAATTCATTTTACCAATGAGAGACAAATTACATAGGTAACAGGGATTGTTATTGGAGAAACTTAAGCTTGCCCTCCTCATTGAGCAAGTAAGTAATTTAGGTCCTCAGTAGTCACATGGTTCTGTTCCCAGGACCTCCTTGTCATTCAAGTTCCTAAAAGACCAAATTAAGGTAATTCTACTGGCTACTGCTCTGCAGACTTCCCTCTTCTTGTCCTCACTCCTTATTTAATTCTTGTTCCTGGAAATATTTGCCGATGTCCAAACAATTTGACTACCTCAACTATTAAACCACAGAATGTTAAGTAGTTCTTAGTCTGCTCTGGTTTGTTTTGTTCTTTGAGACAAAAAACCTTGAAGGACAAGACTTGCAGCCTTCTCAGTGCTCTTTTTTTTAAAGTACTTTTCTTAGTACTTAAGGGCTGAAATGCTGTGTCTTCAGCATTTTCTTGACCAGTGAAACTACAAATAATCATAGATGAATTGAAGGCAGCAGTTTAAATGACACAATTTTTAAAAATGTGGTAGGAATGGGACTGTGTGGGTTTGTTTTGCAACAGGTCTTCATGACAAACTACTTAATTTTTTTGAATGCCTGAGCCATGTTGACTGGAAAAGAAGTAAACTGCAACGCTATGCACACCTATCTATATACAACTATACATACACTACAAAAATGCATTCATCTAGGAAAACTGACAAAAAAGAGAAACTATAAAATCAAAGTGATGGTGCATAATAGTAATTTCAGACTTAACATGGAAACTTATGATTCAGAGAAATAACATGTTGAGCTAAAATTGTGCTGCTAAACTTTTGCAAGTCCATTGACATTGTTTTCCTCTGTGCTAAGACTTTCCTTTTCTTATTAGACTCAGATGTATTCAAGTACTGGAGATATCTCAGGCAAGAGAGCAGTTAGTTTGCTTGTTTGTATTTGTTCTTCATAGTGAAAATGTGCTTAATACTGAAATGTGTTAAAAGTGTAAATGCTGTATTTTAATGGTGCTCCATGAGGATATGCTTGCATGAAAAGAAGATTGAGCTTGACACATGTACTTAAGTTCAGACTCAGTCTGTTAATGCCTTTCTTTTTTGTTATTGTGTCCACTCTAGGTTCCTGTGTCGTTCGAGATGCCACAGGAAACATTAATAACACCATCGTCACTGAGCTGACAAATTGCACGACTGCAGCTTGCAAATTAAACTATGATTTCTCATCCTGTGAGACAGGGTGTCACTATGGGCTGATGAACAATTTCCAGGTATAAAACTTTCTCCTAAATCTGTTTATTGGCTGTTGTGTTTGTTCTTTTTTTGAGTTGCATAATAAGAAAAATCATAGGCTAAAAATGCCTCTCTCCATGAATGCAAGATTAATGTGGAATAGTGAAGTGTTACGGTCTACTACTATGTAGAATAATAATGTAACTCTGCTAGAAACTTCTGGGTGTCTATACACAAGTGGTATGAATATTTACTCCTCTTCTGAGTAAACTGGTTAGGTTAGGTAGTGGGACTGCAACTTTTTCCCTTTAGATAACTGAATGTCCTCACTCAGTGATGTGGACAGAAGTACTCATTCAATAGTGATGCATAGTAATCACAGGTAGCCTCTGTCAATAACTTGTTCCTTAATTTTTTAAGTGTCTGAGAAAATTAACTTTCTAAGAATGTTTTACTTATTTGTCACATTATCCTCTTTAATGGTAAGAATGTTGTGAATTTTCATAAAACCTAATGTTACTGTATTTAAAAACCTTCTAGAAGTCATGGGGTAATTCATAGTCTTAACCTTACTTCATGGGTAATTGGATGTCTGTGAACTATTTGTAGGGGTTTGAAGAAAACAAGGAAAACATACTTATTGCCAATTTGACTTAAAATTGCTTTGTGGTAGTCCATCTTTGTCCTAAATTTTTCTAATAGCCATGGAAGAAGTCAGCTAGAGATTAAGCTGAAATCCACTAATGAAAAAGGTGTCTGGCTTGCGGGTTTTGATAAGTATGGGGAGTACACATACTCCTACATAAACTACTTGTATGTTAGGGTGACAGCCTTACCTGCAAGTCTGGCTGGAAAGCTGATTTTGTACATGCTGTGATAATGTTGCAGTGCAAACCATTCTATTAGAGTAAAATATGTCTTTATAGTGGAATAATTTGAGTATTTGTGTGGTGTTACTTTTTTCTGGTTTAGAAAAAGTCTGCATTTGGAAGCAGTTCAGAATCACTCTTGTGGAAATAATTACTGTGCAAAATCTGATGGCTTTCCTCCATTTGTTTAAGCTCAAAAGGACCCAGTATGTCATCAAATGTACAGCTGAGAATAGCATAGAACTGTCTTCCTCTGACTATCTTTTTCTTTAAGTCCTAACTTTGATAAGGTTCCTTACTGTAAATGTTGCTTGTGATTCTAATAAGTTAGTCAGTAATGTTCTAGTTTCTTATCATTTGGTCTGAAGAGTACTTCTAACTCCCAGATTATTCTTGCTTCTCTTTGTGGAAAAAGTAATGTGTTCCCAATAGGAAAAGTCACTTTCAAGGCCAGGGGCTTCATAGAGAATGCAGTGCCCTTTATGCCCCCCTTTTTGTTGGGGTTTTGAAAACTTCGTCATGGAGACTGCACAGCATCTCTGGGCAACCTGCTGCAATGCTTAACCCCTTTCTCTGTGGAATGTTGTTTTTCTAATACCCAGTTGGACTTCCCCTTGCTGTGTTTTTTTTTTTTCTCTCATCCTCACAGCTTTTGCTGTGCATCTCTGAGAAGAGTCTGATTCTGTCTTCTCAGAAGATGTCAGGAGAAAATCGTTTGCATGAGAGGCTGCCTCTACCTACAGATAAACTGTTGTCCATGTTCTAACTAAACTGCCCTCAACTTAGTAGGTCTGATTGGTAGCTGTAAGGAGAGAGGCTTTTTTTTATGCAAGTCACAGTGAGGGGAGAGGGTTCTAAGCTTCTATACCTCTCATACTCTTCATAGAAACACGTAACTTTTTTCTATGGGTTAGATAACTGAGAACAAATACTTCACAAATGTAAATGAATCCCTAAAAGATTGTCATATTTGTCTTGCAGCTTGTAAGCATGCAGGTTCTGAGGCTGAAAGTGCCAGTTTACTTGTGTGCACAGCCTGATGACTTTATCACTTTGGTACACTTTGTGCTGCATTCAGTTATTCTGGCAAAGAATTGATTTGAAGTCAGTGCTTAGGCAGCTCAGGTTTTGAACGTGTTTGGGCAGAAAATGGTTGACTTGTAGTATGATTTACCTGTGGAAAGCTTAGATGATGGTAAGAAACTTATGATCAGTTGGTGAGGCAGTCTGTCAGACTTGTATAGAAAGACTACCTTTAGTTTCTGTTGCAGTCAATTCAAATTAATTGCAGGTCCTTGCAGGCTTCAGTCATTTCTTTGCCCAGCATCAGTGACATTTCTGTGCCCAGGCTGTCACCTGGTAGAAGAGTAACTTCAGAAACTTGTTTTGCGCTCTGTAGCTTCAGCCTGGAACATCCCTAGAAGAAGTTATAGCTTTGGGTAGTTTGAATGCAGAATTTGGCCAACTTTGGATAAAAATAAAAAGTAGCATGAAGCTCCATTTCAGGAACAGTGTGAAAGTTCTGCTAAAACATTCCTCCTAGAAAGGAAGACTGATATAAAAGACTTCTAAAAAGTTAGAGGAAGGGGGAGTTGAACAATGCTTTGTCCATATTCATTATAAAAAATTGAACTTTAATGAAGCTGCTGCTTGGTTTTGTGTGGAATTTTTTTCTTGCTCCACAATGGCTGGACCAAAGAACTGAAACTGTAGTCAAAATAGGATATTTCATTATACCCAATGTTTGAAACTTAAGACTCTGTCTAAACAGTAAATGCCAAGCACACATAATCAGTCACTTATCAGCAGCAACTATGTATCTCCCACCACACCAGTGGTAACAGGGTGATTCTTACTAGATATCTATTCTTCCAGTTCTTTGTGTTCTTTCAAGGATGAAAATTTCAGTGAACATGTGAACTCCTTGATTTTGTGGTCATGAGGTTTGGATTGTAATGTGTGTTGGGGGATCGGGAGGAAAGGGTGTTTTAACACCACAGCATACTGGTTCTGGTGGAACTGTTTCCCCTTTTGTCCCCCTAGCTTAGAAGTGGCTTCTTAATGTCTCTTGTGTTAGTAACCTAAGTGGTAACTTACTAGCTTTTAAAATGGACAAACTTACCTGCATCAATCTTACTCGGATGCCCTCAAATTTATAGAACAGATGTAATATTAAAAAAAGTAAATGTAAATAAATGGAGGCAATGAACAGAATGTAGAAAGGGAATGTAAAATCTGAGTAGATTGTAAGAACTAAATTGCAAGAAGTTGATGCATGTGTAGTAAAGTGAACTGGTTGAACTGACCAATGAAACCTGATGTAGCATAGAGATTCTCTTGACTGACTGAGAGACCCAGCAGTCTTTGTCAATCTGATCTGGAGAAAACCACTAAATTTTATTATCAGTTTAGCCCTAGGAATATGAATAAAGCTTCATCAGTCATCTCTACATTGTTTCTGAGAGCCTGTCCTACCTAATAAGTTTGCTTTAGACAACTTAAGCTGAGGTACTTCAGGCTTTCTTTAACTCAGTCTTTAGTAGTAGGCCAAGTGCCAGGTCCCAGGTTAAGCGTGATAGGACAAGAGGAAGTTGCCTCAAGTTGCAGCAGGGCAGGTTTAGATTGGATATTAGGAAAAAATTCTTCACCAAAAGGGTTGTCAAGCACTGGAACAGACTGCCCAGGAAGTGGTTGAGTCATCACCCCTGGAGGTATTTAAAAGATGTGTAGGTGTAGTGCCAAGGGATGTGGTTTAGTGATACCTTGGCAGCACTAGGTTAACAGTTGCACTTCATGATCTTAGAGGTCTCTTCCAAACAAAATGATTCTAGGATTCTATGACCTGAGAACTGTATTGTTGCAATATATATGGTGTGAAAATCCACCTTGTGGTATGCTGAAATTAGGATCCTTTTATATCGCCTGATTTGTTCCTAGTCCATTCATTGGTATGAATGCATGATATTCAAACAGCTGTGACGTGGAGGCTACATAGTATTGTATTTCTCTGTTTGTATAGTTAATGTTGCTATCCATTTGTATTGAACACTTTTTCATACTCTTAAAAAAAATTATTTTGGTTTCAGGTAATGAGCATGGTATCGGGATTTGCACCATTGATTTCTGCAGGTATTTTTTCAGCCACCCTGTCTTCTGCATTAGCATCTCTTGTGAGTGCACCTAAGATCTTCCAGGTAAGTATGGAAGCAAACCATAATCTTTTAAAGAATAATTTCAATTAACTTTTGAACCAGAATTTTTGGAAGGGAACTCTGACATACTGCCATCATGAATCATACTAGTTGACATCAGTAGATTGATCTAGTATTTGCTTGTTGCTTAGAATGGGACTGTGTTACTGTTGCTGAATGTAGCTAGACTGTAATTGGTTCCAGAGCTCTGTATTTCTGTTTAGTTTAGAGATTAGTTATGGTATAGCTAAGATTATAGGAATCTACAAACTCCTTTAGATGATTTTTGGTGTACATAACAGTGGAGCACATACGAAGATAACAAATAAATTCACTTCTCAAAGTGATCATAGAAGGAGATAGCATAAAGTAGAACCGGTAGCTGTAGAATCTTAATACTTAGAGAACACATTGTCAAAATAATTGTGTACCAGTTCTCACATGAATCATTTAAATTGGTTTTTTTGGTTTTTTTTAAATTCCTGGATGCATTTTACTTTAACTTCTTTTTAACCATTTAATCTCATTCTTTGTCTTACAAGTTCTCTTTAATTGGGTAAAACTCTAGTGCCATTTAATGTCCTTCTTTCCCAAAAGTTCAGTATGGAGTCAAACATAGAAGGGGTTTTGTTGCAGAATAGAAATACAAATATTGATGCAGAGAACTATTGTATACATTGGGCAAACTTTCCACTTTCTGAGGAAATGTCTCTAAAGAAAAGACTCTTTGTGATTGTAAGACACCAGTAAAGTAAAATAGTCGATTACTTACAGAAGAGCAAAGCTTGTTCTTATAGATAGAAATCACTGAAGGATAGAATATTGGAAATGCAAAATGTCAAGTTGCAAAGATAATTGAAAATAGAGTTAGTACCTGGTGGCTATAAACCACCTTCTTTCAGGAAGATTGGAAGAGGGGAGATTTAGATTAGATACCAGAAAGAAATTCTTTACTGTGAGGGTGGTGAGGCACTGGGACAGGTTGCCCAGAGAAGTTGTGGTTGCCCCATCCCTGGAAGTGTTTAAGGCCAGGCTGGGTGGGGCTTTGAGCAACCTGCTTTAGTGGGAGGTGTCCCTGCCCATGGCAGGGGGGCTGGAACTAGATGATCTTTAAGGTCCCTTCCAACTCTAACCATTCTATGATTCTATGAAGATGATACCCAGTGGAATACAGCATTTGTAAGCATTAGTAAGAATATATTTTGATCAAAATGCATGCTGACTCTTGAATTTTATTTTTTCTTAGGCTTTGTGCAAGGACAACATTTATCCTGCATTTCAGATGTTTGGTAAAGGCTATGGGAAGAACAATGAACCACTGAGAGGATATCTTCTAACATTTTTAATTGCTCTTGGATTCATACTAATTGGTTAGTTCAAAACTATAATAAATCTCAACATCCTTTTGTCCTTTATGAAGCATTCTATTCATATCATGACTTGATGACCTAGAGGTCTAATGCACAGCTTGCTTCAAAGCCAGAATTTTAAATCTATTTATTTTGAGGGTTACTTTTTCCTGTCTTCTAGACAGAACTCTATCTAGAACTGCAATAAATTTGAATTGAACAGTAGGAATACTACACTTTTCTTAATGACTGCAGGTTAGATAATATCAATCAGTAAAAATACACATTTTGCTTGAGGTAGAGAGATTTTATATCTTGTAAATATGAAAGTTTACTTCAGATTTTTAATAATTACAAACAACTTCAGTAAATGGCAAGCTTGCACGAACAATACTTTGTAAAGTGTGTTTTTCTGTTAAGTTACAAACAGTAGAGATGAGTGCTGGTGCTGCTTTTAATAAAGGTAGTCTAGGTAGAATTACATGTGTTATATGTAGATTGCAAACTAGTTGTGCTCTGTCCATTCATGAGCCCTGTACCAGTGCTTTTAAACTTCTTTTCCCAGTTTGCTCTGTCATACTTCCCCCTCAAGTATGCTTAAAGCACAGGTATACACATGATGTCCCTACTTCAGCATGCTAACTGGAAGCTTGATTACAAGTAGAAACTTGCAGACTAACATGGAACAGCCTGCATTTTGATCACGTTTTTTGGTGGTGAGAGTGCACATCTAAATGTGTTTTACCATGCTGCCTCAAGGAAAGGTTCTTCCATCTCTTTCACTAAAGAGAGTGTATCATCACTGTTGTGAATGTATTGGTCTATAGTAATGCACTATACTAGTACTATTAATGCAACTTTTCATTTTAAATGCAGGCAGATGAACATGTTTGTCATATTGCTCACACTAACTTTGTCTGCTATTGTCATTCACCATAGTTGATGGTCTCTTAAACTTAATAGTGCCTTGTTCTTAGTTGTTTGAGAGCCAAGCTATACATATGGCAGATGTAGTAATGCTCTGCCTACTGTTTCTGTCATTCTTCTGAACCCATGGTATTGGTGCACTGGTGTTTTGATCCAGCCATGGTGGGAAAGAAATTTTCTCAGTGAATTATTTTGAGGAAGTACATAATGCTTCAAAGGCGGCTGTCCTTCAACACTTGATAGTGTGGAAAAACATTTATATTTTTAAAACTGAAGGTTACACTTCCTGACTTCTAAAGATAGCTTAGTAAATTAAAGACCATTAAGATATTAGCTGTCTGTTGAATAGCACGAACAAACTGTTTCTCCTCAGAGTTTATCAGAAAATGAGTTGGTTGTAGCATACTTTTTTTTTATCTGGGATTTACAAAGCCATTGGGTGATATCTTTCATAACAGCCTTCTCTGTTTTTGATTTTACAGCTGAACTGAACGTCATTGCTCCAATTATTTCTAACTTCTTCTTGGCCTCATATGCCTTGATTAACTTCTCTGTATTCCATGCTTCTCTTGCAAAATCTCCAGGTAGGAACTACATTTTGGTGGTGAGAGTTTAGCCTGCAATTTCTTTATGCATAAATACAATTTAGAAGGTATTAATGTAAATTGATGTTTAATTTAGTTACTAAATACCTATTTGGCTGTCATGGTGCATCTGAATTATGAGTGTAACGTGGTGTGTGCGCTTGGGTCTTCTGAAATTTTGAGGACTGAGTGATCCAGTAGAACTTGGAAGCTACTAATTTTGTCATGGAACACAAGATAATTCGGTCTTTATTCAGAAACTCTTGAAGAAAACTTTCTTGCTAATTCACTATCTGGTAATCAAGAAAACCCTTTTGCTACCTTTGGATTTCTCTGTTAATATGTTTATCCTTTCAGTCCAGAAGAAACTGGAATTGCAGGTGGCATTGCCACATTTTTATAGCCTTTGGTGTGGGAAGCTAGTTAGATTATACGAATAAGCCAAAACCCAGTACTCGCAAAACAAATGTAGATCATATGCAGTTCACTATGCATTTGTACTGAAATAATGCCCTTAACAGCTTCTTATGTGGCTGAACTGGTAGATACCATTATTCTGCCAAAGCGTGTGCATAATGATTTACACAACAGTTCTATGTCTAATACACTGTTTAATATTGGGTGTATTAGTCAGGATGTGTGTGTATTTACCTGGTTTTGAATAAACTTGTGACAAACTAGAGTTGCTAGGGGAGGGGAACCTCAGTCCATCCCACTCCTACCAGTATGATGTCAGTACCAGTAATAGATGCCTAGAGCCTGAAGAAGGGCCGCAGGTCAGCAGGAGAGCGCCTGGAGTGCAGCAGAAAGGAATACTAGCCACTCCAGTAAGTCAGCTTCATCGGGGGACCAACTTAAATGCCTCTATTCCAACGCACCTAGCATGGGGAACAAACAAGAGGAGTTAGAGACGTGCACGTGCCTGTGGGGCTGTGATCCTACTGGCATCACAGAGACGTGGTGGGATGACTCCTATTACTGGAGTGTTGGAATGGAAGGATACAGGCTCTTTAGGAAGGACAGGCATGGGAGATGAGGAGGAGGTTTTGACCTCTGTGTCAATGACCAGCTGGAGTGCATGGAGCTCCATGTAGGGGT
>KZ505940.1:16951-38081 GCA_002844005.1 Limosa lapponica baueri
AAATACTGTTTAAAAGCTAGGAATATGGTCAAAATCCCACTTCTGCTTACTTCACACATAACACTAACAGGTGGACCTTTGTACAACATATATCAATCACTTGGGTCTGAGGGTAGGAATCAAATGCTTCAGAATCCTTGTCTACATGTTGGACGCTATTAGATACGATCATGTGTCTACTTTCAGAAATAAAATGCAACAATTCTTTAAAAATACTATTTAAGAAACAGTTCTGCATGTATCTTTCATCAAGTTTTAGACAGAGGCATGACAACACATATGTAACTTTGATATGTATAAACTAATTCCTCATATAAACTTATTATTGGACGGAATGGCAGCAGGAGCAGCAGCGGCAGCAGTTCGGACGACCAGGATCTCACTGTTCAGAAGATTTCTGGACAACCATTGTCCAGCACTCCACTTAAAACTTGTGGTGCGGGTCAGAGAAAATGAAACCAAAGCACGTCAGTTATGCCACTTCATTTAAGTTAAAAAAGAACACATGACAAAACAGAACTTTACTGGTGAGTAAATTAGATTTTAATAGACGCTCAGCTGTCTAATAAATCTTATTTAGTTCTTCACCATGAAGAACACTCAAACCCTTCAACTAGCTTTGACTTAGAGATGTGGATAAACTTAGTTCGGTCTCCAATTTACCCACAAACTCCAGATTAAATAGATACTATAACCAAATGGAATCAAATTAAGTTACAGAACTTGAAACACTCCTTGCAGAGAGCTATTGACTATGAATGTTAATTTTTCAGTAACAAAACACTGAGGTCACGTATAGCAAGGGGAAATTAAGACATGTCCAGTCACAGAGACAGAATTTTGTGTGTTCTCCTTGTGAACTCTGTCAATAAATTTGATAAAGTATTCTAAATGACTGAGCCTCTATCCATAAAAGGAGATTCAGAGAGAAGGAAATCTGAGGAGTTGCTTGCTTTTATACAAGTTAAATAAATGATCATAGGCTACTACACATATAACCTATAACAAGAAACATACAATGCTGTGCATATTTACTGTTTTTGCCAAAAAATCACAGGCCACAAAGTTACCAGATTCAAGCGTGGGTCAGTCGGGACTTCGTATATTTTCCCCCTCCTTCACTCCTCCCCTGCAAGCTTTTACGCTCTGACCCTTTCCGGCCATACCTAACACCTTTTAAAACTGTTACTCACAAGAGCAGCACAAAGCCAAATGTAATATATCCCAACTCTGACCGCATCAAATCCTGTCCACCTACTTATGGAGGGGTAGAAGTAAATTGGTCTTCTTTTAGCGCTTATCTCCATGGTGTTGCTTTGTCCCACACTTCACAAATAGAATTTCAAATCAATTTGTAGTTTTAATATCTTACGAATATTTTGTTAGGACAAGAACAGTGAGAAAACGTTTCTGCTATTTAATTTGGAAAGCACAAATTTAGGCTGCATCAAGTAGATATCCCTTCTAGTTCATTTGCAGATTTCTTCAAACAAATTACACTAGACAGGGCACACATTTAATTGAGAAGCAAAGCAAAACTCCAAGTGCAATCAAGTATCTGTTAAAAAGCTACAGTGCAGTTGTTTAAAAATAAATCTGTCTGAACATAAAAATCTAACTACCCTTTGTAACACCACTTTGAAGAGGTAAAGTACTATACAAATAAAACTGCCACTCAAATATTAATGACATCAAAAAGAATAAAGTAAGCTTTCTGTGAAGGTCTGGTGAACACTTGCCAGACTAGCAAAATAGAAATGTATTGTAATTACTCAAAGATGAAAGAGTATCTATTTAAATGAATGTGATTGATTGAATAGTCCTTGACGGGACAGCATTAGTACTACCTATTTCTCTCCATTATAAGCTAAGACTATGTAAAATCTCAACTGCCAGTGTAAAACTACCTTATAATGCTGCAGTCATGAACAGCTGTATTTGCTGACTATATTATTTTTCCTCCCCAGGGGGCCATACATTCATCCTAAATTCACAGGAGAATCAAGCCTTGTAGAAGAAACAACCCTGGGGACATTTTAGCAACACTGTGGTGAGGAGAGAAGGCCAATCATGAAAATGAGGCAGAAGTATTACAATGGGAGCTCCAGGGCATGAAGGACTCTATAGACATGAAAGTAGTAGGAAAATAAGAAATATGACTAATCCAAGCCTACTTGAACAACTCTTTTTTTGTTATCATGATGAGTACGTAGTTTACTATCCAGCTAGTTACACTTGAATGCTGTTACAAATAAAAAAGTATTTTTGTATTACTAAATCCAGAAAATGTATGGTCTTTATGAAAAATGCCAGAAAGATACACAGAACTAGTAGGTTAAGTACAGTTTGTTAAGCAGAATCAAATCTATATGAAATTTAAATAACTTTTAAACTCCCAGAATCTTTTCAAACACTCTCAGACTTGCAAACACATCCATCACTGTTCCAATATTATTAGGTGGTATCTTAAAGAATAGAGGCCTAAAATAAATTTTGATTTTGTCAGAGGTTACTGCAAGTTGCTTCCATCTTTGCTGTGGAGCATCCAGAAGAACCATGTAAATATGAACATGAGCATCAGACATGGGAATTTACTCAAGACATCAGTGCAGTAGAGTGTTAGAAAGACAACAGCACTTCCGAACATGAATAAATTAAGTAAATAATCACATTTTGCAGCTGGAGAAAATTAGGACACAGACTACCTGAGTCTTCCAATGACACTTATGACCATCATCCTGCAAAGGTGTATACTGCAGGACACAGTATTTGCTGACCATCTATGCCTATTCGTCACACTCTAAATGAGAGCTTTATACAAGATCTAATGCCTCAGTGACTGCAGACTACATTACAGCCACACAATTTTCTTGGACTAACATCAAAAGTAACACAGACTACAGGGATTCATCTAACCAGAAAGGCAGTTGGATTGTGTACCCAACACATTAATGTGCCATGAGGTCTACTGGCTACCTGATTACGTCCCGGTCATCACCCGGACCATTCTTCCCCCTGCAACCCTCCACCCACCCCAAAAAAGGGCTAAAAGCTTACACTACTGTTTGCTTCAGGATTTATTCTCTCTGGCTCATGGAGGAGGCTAAACATCTTGCAGCATCTGGGCTGACTGCTCTTTGTAGGCAAAGTTTCAGGTTCCAGAAGATTGTCTGAAGTTTGTGGGGATTTTTTTTGGTTGGCTGGTGAGACTGTGTTAACAAGGGGTTCAGAACAGAAACAGGAAATCTCATGTTGCTGTCGATTTGATATTCCTTTACAATAGGTATCAATATTTATCGGTGTTTCCTAAGGGAGGCACAAAAACTAAATCAAAAGTCAGCAATTTGCATATTTGCTGTCACTATGCAAATTAACAGATATATTGCACATTTAGTTCCTCTCAAGAGGTTCAAGCAAGCCATGAGTAGGATTCATTCCATATAAAACAACAATTAAAAGGATAATCTACCACCGCAGAAACGTGGGAACACCTATCTGGATGTCCTAACACAGCCAGTAGAGCTGCACGACAAACTGTTTTTACAGGAATGTCCCACTCGCCCACCTTTCCTATCAGGGATGCGCAGAGGAGCTCTTTCCAAGGGTGTCAGTTCTCAACTCGGATTTCCAAACGTGGAAGAGCCTTGATTTGCTTATCTCCAAACTGCAGGCTTGTCTAGTTGGCCTGCTGTTGCTCAAACACAGGCCTACTTACAAAACCATTTGCCGTTTAGATGGAGGTTTTCAGATGGCATTCAACCAAACAGGGCTCAAACCATATTCGTTCAAAACAGAACTGCTGCTCAGCAACTGTAGTCACACATTAAGTAAATCCCAGGCTTAGAGGACAACAACATTTTGGTTATGGGATGTAGTTTTTGAAACTATAGTAGCAAGTTAGTGTTTAAGCGCATACGCTAAATGTTAGAAGTCTGGTGGTTTCAAAATCCAATCTGAACTCTGCTCCTACACAGCCACCCACATACTAGAGAATCAGCATGTCCTGCCACATGGTTTACCCTGCCGCATGTATTAAACAAGATGGCTTCTGGATTACAGAAAGGCTTCTATCAAGAAAACATTACAACTTGGGGGAATACCATTTAAATATGAGGTAACCTGTCACAGACTCACCCCTCACTCTCAGTACATAAAAAAAGACTAATCTGATATGTAAGGGAGACATCAATTAATTATATACAATTACAATGACAAAGAACCTCAATCACCTGAAAGAAACTCAGCGAAACTGGAAGTTCCTCATACTCAAACGCAATTATTAGAAAAACATCATCACTTTTTAGACTAGGCAACAGCACAAGACCAAGTGCAAGGCCACCTTCTTTTACCAAAAAACTCTTACAATTCTTCAAAAATAGTAGCATCCATTATAGATTCAGTTCACTTAATGATAAGGTACTGCTTCAGAGTTAAAAAAGCAAGAAGAGTGTACCATGCCTCTAGAGATCTTCCATTCAATTTGCATGCATTAATTTAACTCAGCTTATGTTCACCTGGCAAAAATTCACACTTGAAAACTATGATGGCTGAGGCTGTGTGTAGAGTTCCAACAAAGAGCCAACTTTCATACGCAGGCTAAAACAAGGCTCTTAAAATAGGGAATTATTCTGGAAATGCTGACACATCTTTAACACTGTGAGTGGGCGCCAATATAATACACACATTGTGTACACATATGTTGCTGTCTTCCTGGGAAGCTTAACTGAAAGCCCACATGGTTGATGTGGGACAGCAGGAATGCCTCTTTGAAAGCACTCATCCTGCTTATTCATAATATCTCAAACGAAACCCAAGGCATATGGTTAAATTATGCTGTTCCACGAAACAGCACTTATGACAGTTAACAATGCTTTTGAATCAAAACTACCCTTGATACTTCAACAACAAAAAAACCCAACACCTTGTTGACAGAACTTAGACACAATATTAAGCATTTAAATAAAAACAAATCTTAAGAGCTAGAATTTTTGAAGTCATCAACACAGTTCAATGAATCTGCATCCACTACAAAAAGACTTATTTTAGTTGTCCTTTTTTTGCTAAAGCACACACCCACTTTAGAGGCTCAGACTCCCAGAAGAATAATGAAACAATAGATGGACCATCTGCTGCTACATAAAGCAAACTGAAAGTCCAGGAAGAGTATATGGGAGTTGTACTAAAATCAGCATTACCTTTCCATTTTCTTTCACACCCGATTCTTATCTTAGCAAGCTTTTAAAAACAAAAACAAACAAGAATGCCGCCACACAGGAAAGTTGTAGGAGCTTACAGGCATAAATGTACAGGATGAAGTAAAACATGACATGTCCTTTGAGAAATTTTATATTTCTTCTCTTGTCAACTCTAACTCACACACAAAGTTCCAGTGACGAATACTCTGCCTCCTGTTTATACAGCAAATGGCTGGCATTTATGGAACTGGTGTTCCGCAAGGGTACAGAAGGATGACAGGTATCTTAAATACCAGCTCCATGGATATCCACAACTTAAACAATGTCTTCACAGCTGTCAGTTGATTTCACTGTAAGGCTGACTTGTCGTTGTCCTGTGTGTGCCCCCTCCCCCTCTGCCTCCCAGTTTATTTATGCACATGAAGCACAAGGCAGCTAGAACTCCCCAACAGGCTTAAAACAAGTGTGAACAAGTAATTGCCTAAGGAAAAGATTGCCTTGGAAAGACTTGCTGCAGAGTAGATTACCTGAAAAAGAAGTACCAATAAACAGAGGAACAGTACATTTACACTTCTTTTTTTGTCCCTGACAGCTGTTCATAAATTTGGCCTCAAAGTGCTGTAACAGATATGATTCTTCTGTTCCATTATATTGGAAGGATTTAGCCACTAGATATTTTTACCATGTTACGACAGCTACTAGGAGGTGGGTGTTGCCCTTTTGGTGCTTTATGTTGAGTAAATATCAGCTAATTTATTTCTCTAATATTTTAGTCATCCATTTCTTCCTCAGCTACCATCTTTCCAGTAGCTGGGTGGGTCGTGCTTACAGATTTCAGGTACTTATGTCAAAATTCCTTTTAGTCATCCACCCCAATAACAAACTGCATTCCTAGAAATCACAAATTTAATAGAGGACTGCGTTTTAAAACAAACATTCAACAGTCTGTCCTCTAAGTCCATTTAAAAATATGTTTTCATATTCTAACAAGCTATGTTTATCTTTTATGTTGCTCATTACAGTTTAGCATTAGTAATGCTAAATTCATACAGCACAAACAAATGAAAAACTTAAAAACCCTTAGCCCTTTCAGAAGAGCATTTTGTATGGATGCTTCCTTTAAGTCACTAAAAAACTGCTATGTTGTGTTCAAACATGTCTCTTCCTGGCATTGGGCTTCATTAAAGATTATTTCAAAGTGACTGCTGGGACCTATGATCCTCACCCTCACCAAACAGCTTCCCTCACCCATTTTTTTTCTCCCAATCAAAGCGGAAAAAATGAGAGAAAACAAACTACTCTTTCTCAGTGGCACATAGACAATTTCATAAGGCAAGGTTCCTTTTAGATAATCATTACCGGCCTGTCAGACTGATATGCGTGTAGTTAATGAAACCACATATGCATAGACTGGAGAACAGCTGCGTACCAACTGGGTCACCAGTGATCCATACTAATGGACACCTCCCAGATGAGCACCGTCTTTTTACATTACTGTGCTCTGTAAGTCATTAGAGCCCCATTCCTCATAGGGCATTAATTATGGGGATTAACAGTAAAAGGAAACACATGAACAGGATGTTACGTACTTTTTTTGCTTTGAATCTTTGTGTATTTGCTACACAGCCATGAATTATGGAGTAAAAAAGGACATGCAGAGTTTCGAAAAATATAATGCAATATAGCTTTCCAGTCTGCTATCCTAAAGACGTCCATTTAAAAAGAGTACAGTGGAAAGGATTTCAGCCTGCTGACACATGACTTCCTCAGACAAAAAAAAATTGGCTATATATGCCACATTTTCTGTATTTTCCCCAATTGCAGCACATAACATGTATCATTAAGTCATAAAAACACTGAAGCATTGGCCACTGGGAATGAGCTGTCAGTAAGATGCAGTTACGAAGTGGATTAAAAATTCATACGAAGTTAGAACAGACACAAGCCTTTATCAGCGCTCCTGTCATCCACCATTACTCTGGTATTATAGTCAAAAGCATAGAACCCTAAATACTAGTCTTTATTTTAGGAAAACCTGGAAGCGCTGCACTGTGGATTTATGGCATAATACTTAGCAGACATAGATGACCTGATGACTGAGGTAACCAAAGTAACCTAACTGGAAATAAAGCATAGGTATCCAAACTCTCTAACAAAAATACTAATACAGCCTATTAATTATGGCCCATGTGGCATTATTCAGATGAGCTAGCAATCAAATATGTACTTTTCATATTTCAGTATTTCAGAGCTGAAAAGTAAGGACAATATTTCATTACAAAAAACTAGGGTTTTTTCTAACATTTTAAAAACAAACACTTGGAAAAAAAAAGATAAAAACAAGTTTTAACACAGACATCTTCATTGCTGGTATATTAGGCAAGCAGATGTTCTTAACGGAGATTGTCATCACTTTTAATGCCAAATAATAGTTGGAACACAGGTTCAAGGTCTGTGACATCAACCTTCACTTCAGAATTTTCACAACAGAGTGTATATTTGAACGACAACAAACAGAAATGTTTTCAGGCTCTATTTGTTGCATTATAGCTTCCTTAAACATGCACAACATTTATAGAGTATTAAATACAACTTACACGGTTCTACTCTAAGTGTACTGATAGAAGTATCATATTTGCTGAAACTTAAAACTTTGATTTTAAAGAGGTTATTGGTTTTTCTTATGTCAAAACTAACTGTTCTCCAAAATAAGAACAGTGTGCAAGGAATTTGATATTAAACCCTAAATAATCTAGTAATATCACCATTTAATTTTTAAAAGTTACGTAATAACTAATTCTCTGTAGGTCCATAAACTGTTTAAAATGTTGACATGAAAAAAATGTGAAGGTGTTTCTCTTCATCTTTACACACTCTCCCACTAGAGAGTAGTTAGAATTAAAGGCCAGCTCTCGGATATGCACCTGTAAGGACTCACCAATTAAGAAATGCTTTAAAAGAAAAAAATTAAACATTGTTCTTACAAACGTTCTTAGGTACAAGATGTTTTATTACTCACCCTGCATTTCATACTTCCCATGACAAACATTCATGACTCAGAATCAACTCTGAGATGAGTTCACAGAATATTCTGTTGGCTAAGCACCATTTTCCATTGGAACAGTTTGAAAACAGATGCTAATAAGTTTGTCTGTCTTGCATTAATGCCCTTTAACTTGTAACAAAAGGCAAATTTTTTCTCATGCAGTCATTTTTTTAAACAGTATTGCCTGAAATGTTCTATTTTAAGAGTGAGAGCTAACAATTGAACTTGTCTCCTCTTAAAAAGGCAATAGTATTTCTGATATTGAGCCAATTAAGGTGTTTGGGGGTTTTTTCAGGACAAATAGGTTAGCAAAAGCCTTTAGGATATCACTAAAGCCTGGCACACATGAAAAAGAAACAAACTAAGCTTATTAAAACGTTTCTTTATTCTTAGTGTAAGCAAAACTAGAATTTGTTGCAGAATGTAACAAATGTAAGCTAGGGAGTGATCACATTTTCTAGTAAGTATGTAGATTTCAGTTCTTTGAACAAGTTAGTCAATAGACACTAGAAAAACTGCACCCCAGATATAACTAATCGGACTCTGCAACGGACATTTATATTACTCACTTAAAAACAAAAACAAGCCCATGGATCCTTTTCTTTCTGCCATCAGTACCCAGGGCCTAATCCAATCCTGCAATATGCCAAGTACTTTCTGTGAGAATCTATACTCCACTCCCGGTCCTATCGGTATGAACAGATACTGTGCAATACTTTGAGTTTGAGCTCAAGAGGAGAGCTAACCACTAGTCAGGAGCTGATAAGACTTCTATAGCTTATTATTAAGTATTCCTCCCTATCAGGAGACGTTTACATCATGCAAGGCAAAACTGGGGCTAATATTATTGAGCACTGATTAGAATCTTTCATCATATAACCCAAAAAACTTTTCTTACATATCTACTACTTTTATGTTTTCCCTTTAATTTATTGTGTTACATCACATTAGGAAGAAATACAGTTAAATCTACCTTTACATCAGACATACCAGAAAAACAGTGAAGTCATACTTATTATGATCAAGTATTACTGAAATGAACAAACATAATTAGCTATTTGTTCACCATTTTTCTGATCTGTCAAGATCTTTGCAAGCATAAAGTCAATACATTCTTCAATATGTATTTCACTTCACATTCTTTTATTTACTTTACATTCTACTGTAGAATCTGCAAAGACAAAGTTAACTTGAGACTGTGCAACCATTGACAAAAACCCCCAAGCATAAAAGGTACCCTGTATGCAACTTAATAATCCTACTCTTCTGTGCCATATTTAAGATGACTCAAGTAAAATAACTTTATATTGAAGCAAAGAACAGAATAATAAGAAGAGAAATGTTTATGCTAAATGATCATAAAATATTTTTTAAATTTAATGAAATTATCAAAGTACTCTTTCTTGCACTTTACATTTCAATGAATGGAACCAGATAGTTCCATCCATCATCTGCTCCATCAATATCTCATTCTGTCTCTCTTGTTCTGAACTCAGTCAAACTTTGACTGTGTTAATCAAAGCATATCATTTCACCCCTTTTCAGACCAAGGTTATTTCCTACTCTGTACAGGTTAGTGAAACCTTCTTTAATATAGGTTTAGATACGTAGCAATCAATGTCTTCTAACCTGATTTTGGATCAAGCATTCTTTGGATAAAAGAATTATCACTACAGCACATCTGTTTTTATAAACTGGCTTTACTTTACTTTCAAAGACAGGCAAAAGAGTTCTATTAACTAAACAGCAAGCGTACCACTTCAAAGTGATTATTCCCAACTTCCTTTTCATTTCTTTATTGAATAAAAGCAGATTTTTATTTTTTCATCTTTCTAATTTTTAATGGAAAACAATGCCACAGAACAGTAGGGAAAGGAAACAACTTATTTTTATAATCTGAAATTAAAATTAGATATGCTTATATATTTAGACATACTTTTCATAAAAATAGACACTTTCTACTAAAAGCTTTCTCTGCATTTGTTTTTGCAGGATAAGTAGCTGCCATCACAAAGGCTAGTGTTGAAGGCATCCTAAAACCAATACCTAATCACTGGAGTACAGAATACTTCTGACAGAGAGAAGCAAAGACCAAGTTTTCTAAAAATCAACCACACATTCAAAAGTGAATGATGAAAGACCCTTTGAGGTCCATTACAGGAGCCTTCCTTTCTACACAGTAAATTCAGGAGTCAGTGCTGTCTATTCTTCAAGAAGACCCTAAAGTTGCTATCTTGCTAAGATCAGCCGGGCTTTACCATACCTAAGAACATAGCTCTATTTATAGTTGGCAACCACAGCCTGCCTCCACAAGCACAGCTGTTCCCTGCAGAGACCATGCAGACAAGTATGGTGAAAGGATGTGAGAAACTGAGCGATTATAAAGCAGAAATGGGCAGTAGAATCCTCACTGCCAAATCAGGGAGGAGTATTTCCAAACCTCTCTGACCAAGAGTACTGCATTTTCAGAAAACCACCTATTCTTCCCAGCTCATTTTGTCACCCTATATTGCTTTCTAAAGCTGAAACAGAACAATGTAGAAAACTGTTAGTATAGACACTGCATCAGTCATATTGTATAATCCTAGTAGTAGAACTGTCATTAGGTTTATCACAAAGGAAATTAATATATAAGACATGGAAAGTCTGCAGACTTTCCCTAAGCCTGCAGACTGATTTCCCTAACTTTGTGCTTTTTTGAGAGCTTTCAAACTGGCACCAAGTGGGTATAAATGTTACGGCATCATAATTTGGCAACATTATTACATGTGCTTTTCATAGGTATAAATTACACAAAGTGCAACAAGGAATAGATCAGACTCTGTATATCCCCTCACAACCAGTTGATCTCTGCTCAGATGTGACTGTCAACACCACATCATCTGCAAGATGTTTGAAAGAGACTTGCACTAACAGAAAATGCTGTCTAATTTTATAACAGAGTAAAAAGACAAATGAAGTGCACGTATTACCCCTCCTGTATCCAACTAGATATGAATCAAGTATCTAAATCAATTATAAGAATTCACAAGCCATTATTTTTTCCATTTAGAATCTTTTGTCGTTTTAAAATCCTTGTCTTCCTCTGCAATTTGAATAAATTGTTGCCTTTAAGTTATTTTGGTACTAATACTTCCTTTGTTCTCATTTGGTAATACTCTCCCCCAAGTACTGAAGATGATCAAAAACATCTACAAATTTAAGTATTGCCTTACAGCAACTGCAGTCACACAATCCGTTTGCATTTATGTTGAAAACAAGCTGTCATAACACTGTCCTACCATTTGTAACCTCCACATGTTCTCACCTGCCCTCTGCAACAGGAGTCTCTTTGTCTGAAAGGTGTGTTTGTGTAACACTCCTTGTTTAATTTAGACTAGAACCAAAAATAGCAAATGGCTTGTGCTTCACTAAATTTGCACTGAAGCTCAATTACTCGTGTGGTTCAGGTACACCAAAGGGTTTCTTAAAACTGTTTTGGTTCACATCTGGTTTTACATCACATCTAGGGAACAGGGAGGGGAGAAGAGAGTGGAAACTCTCACCTAACATAAAAGCTTCCAAAAAAAAGAAATCACTGTATTTCCTTCTCCCATGAACCCCATCCAATCAGTCATGCACTCTATTTTCCTCAGAAGAAGCCTCTTTATTAGAGGCTATTTATTGTAGCCAAGTTCCATTCCCAATTACTGTATTACAGGTTATACATCGAAAGAGAAAATGCCCTCTTTTTTCTAGGGACAGCATAGGAGTTCAAGCAATGAGTCAACAGTACAGAAGCCTTTCGAGCAGAGTAAGGCGGCTTCTTTTCCTAAAAACCTAGTGAAGGAACCCTCTAAAAATACTGGTAAATAAATACAAGCGAGGAAAGGACAAATACTAGATTCCTTTGCCTAAACTTCAGCAAGATTAGAATAAAACAGGCAATATATTTGATCTCTAAAAGAAGTTGATGTAGCTTTATAGGAGTTTACAGATCATGTCAGGCAACATGTAGATGGTATGTATAGCATAACTATTCAGCTCAGAATTTACCGAGGACTAAACACTACATAATATGTTTGGAAAATGGGAAAAATCACAGGATTCTAAAGAGCCAGTAACTTTCACCACAAGATCACAATTTCAAATCCAATCACCTGGATTGGTGAAGGTTGCCATCCCTACTATCTGACAATTACTGAGCTCTCTATGTGATGTTAACCAATACCCAAAAGTGGCTCTATGAAAAGAGCCATTAACATCCTTTTCTGAATCTGTATATTCTATTTGTCAAACAAGAAAACCATCAGCCAAAACAATCTTGTCAAAATAAAATCATGCTGAAGTCAAAATATACTTTTCCTTATCCTTCTCTCAATCAACAGCATCTCCTCTGTCTGGAGACATGAACAAGTTACAAAGCTAAGTTATAAACTTCCTAACTTCCTGTAAATAAAACAGCAAGGTTGTGAAGTAGGGTAGCTACCTCTCACTTACCGCAGGACAGAAAGACACAAATGGCTGCTACTGCGCTGCAGCTGACATAACTGAAGTCCATCCTGATGCTTACCCTTGTAACTTCTTATCAAGTCTGTACTTTCAGAATAAAGAGGGAATGGGCTAGAAATTTCAGCAGTAGAAAGGTCTCTACCAACAGTGTTGTGTACTTTGATGTGCCAGTTCAGGGACTTGGTCCAAGAACCTGAACTGATCTCAGTTGTCAACACAGATTTAAGGAAGAGAAATGGAATACTTTATAAACCCACTAACCAGCATGAACAGTAACAAAGGAAAACCAGATCTATCACTTGAAGCATAGGTGTAAGACCTCCCTAGAAGACTTAGAGAATATAAGAATTGCGCACTAACAAAACACTTCATCAAGCTGTAAAATCTAGAAACATGCAGTTTGCATCAAGACACCACATAGTGGGATGCGCAAGAAATTCAGCACGACTTTCTGTACAGGAACAGGAGTGATTTTCTGGTCACCTTGAAGAACTTCCTTGACTTTGCCTTTCCCTACACGTGCCTCTCTTTCTACATCAACCCCAAAAACACCTCATTCTTCTCCTCTTACCATCTTCACCTGCACTGCCTGCTAGTTAAGAAATGTCCATGTGTCATCTTATCTTCCTCTTAAAACGCCACTTAAAAACAAATAACCAAGTAATTTTGTCTGAACCAAGCAGCATTGAAGAGATTATTAACAACAAGTATACACCTTGGTTTTACACTTTTTCTCTTCTCCTCATGTAAAGGGCGTATAGCAGAAGGCATGCAATATTGAAACAGACAATGAACAAGTTGCATCAAGGTATGTTCCTCCAAGGACACAATTTACAGGTAAGGGCAAGAAAGCTCACACTTGTCTCCATTACTAAGAAATGGTTTGGTTAGACCTGAAGACCAGCATCTTGAATGAATCCAAATATAATCTCCCCACTGCCACTTTAGTCCTCATCCAGTCTTACTATTGTAACTTATGTCCTTGATTTCTACACCTGGCTAACATATTTATCTGAAAAAACTGCCAGTTTACAAAGTGGTGGGTTTTTTTTTTTTTTGGATGTATAATTCTGGAATGCAGCAAGACAAAAGAAGTTTGGACTTCACAGAAATTATGCCTTCCAGCTTTAGTCTACTTCCCAAGAAACAACAAGGGGAAGGGAAGAAAAAAAAAACCAATCCCAAACCAAAAATCCCAGACCCCTCAAAGACACAGAAAGCCTTTTAAGAAGAACAGATGTACCTGAATCAGTAGTTTTAATAAGCCTGTGTTAATAACATTTGAAAAGTAAAACCTGTTACAAAAAAGAAAAAATCTTTAAATTACTTCATACACAGAAAAACTTCTGTGCAGACCATATGTAGTACAGTTTACAGAATCTATTGAGCATCATCTCTTATTTCATTTAGCAAGAGGTCTACAAAATGACATAATTTTATATTAGATGCCATACCCAGAAGGTAAATTCATCTACAATAAACAAACTTGTAAGCCATACTTTCTCTGCTTAGCAAGACTCATCCTATAAAGTAGAGAATGCCAACACCAACTACTTTTAAACAGCTATCATATGTGTTTGACGTGGAATGCAGGATAGAGAGGCTACACCATCACAGCGTAAGCTTTTGTTTTAGTCATTTGTACATAATCTGACTGGCACACTATCTTGTTTCATCCAAAGGATCTTTGAGAACTAAAATTCACGACAAATTCGTCACAATAGAGTGTGTGTCATCAGGCAAATAAAATCACATGTATATTGGCACTGGTGTCCTAATTGTACTATCGCTATAGAAGTGAAAAGATTATTCAATAACCCTAATGGGTTAAAAGTATACAATCAGATATATATACAGAATGCTTCGAAATGCAGCCAGTTTCTCTTTTTCATGATGACCTTTTATCTAGAAACCACAGAGACACTAACAGAAAACTAAACAGAAATGTAAGACTGAAAACCACGGAAACTGGCCAGGTGTTGACATGAGAGGCTTTTGGCTTGCCTTTTTTTTAAATTGACTGCACTTCAATTTGACAGTCATTTTATAGCATTTTCAAAAACACTTAATTTAAATGATCACTCCTACATTTGCATTATAACATTAACAAATAACATACTTAGGTTAATGAAGGCATATTTGGAAGAAAAGCAGCTAAAAACATTAACAGTTTCTTTTATTAATTTAACAAGAATTATCATGATTAAGTATGTTGAAGCACTGCAGAGCAAAGAGGTACCTAGTCATAGGGCTCAGCAAAAAAGTACACCTTCATTCAACTTTAAACTAGGGCACGCATACAGATAACACATCACCAATAGATGAAAGACTTTAACTTGTAATGGCATGAACTGCTGAAACAATGCTTACACTTTTTTGTTTGTTTAAGTATTCTGACATACAGTCAGAATTCAGCAGAAACATTTCTATTGTACTCCTTTCCTCAAGCTTCAAAATCCATCATTCAGTCAAAATAATATAGTTGTCAGCTTCTGAAATACAAATTTAGAGAGCCTGTAGTTACTGTGATTCAGTGCACTTCATTACTATGTTTTGTTTTAAAATCCCTCCTCTCCAATCATGTCACAAGAATGGCCCAAATAAATGACAATAAATACGCTAACTGTACCTTCTTCAAAAACCGTTTGCTTCACAAGACACCTTTATATCACCACTGCTACCTTTATGCAGGAGATGAAGTAGGTAATTGGAAAGAAGAAAGCAACTCTAGCAACTAGACACAGTTACGAAGACACTGTTTGAATGACTGCAAAGAGGACATAGTCAACTGTTTTTTAAAAAGCGACACTGGAACTGGCTTTAATTTATTGCTAACTAAGTAAAACCATAAGTAAATCTGGGTTTCATACAACATAGGAAAGTCAAAATAAAACCTGTTTACATAACACAACCATTTATGTCAATTTTCCCTTACCATAAAAGGTTTTTATTTCCTTCGCAACACACTGACTTCTGTACATACAACGAATGGGATATGAAAAAAGAACCCATAGGCTCAGTGCTGAACAATTCTTCCAGGGGTTCTGGTAAGAATGCATCTACAGTGAAAAACGTTCCTTTATATACTTATGAATTTAAGCAGAAGAAACATTCATCAAGAAGCGTACTCATCACTAAAATAGTTCAAACAGCGTATTCTGCTCCTCTTAGGCAAATCGCTCCAAGTATATTCACAATTGCAAAATCTTTACATACTTAAAAAAAAAGTTCCTTAGACGTTAAGCAAGCTTCAGACACTATTAAGCACAGGAGGCTACCCCAGTATACTGAATAGCCATAGTCATTGCTGAAGATCGGGAAGGAATCAAACATAACAGCAGTGACATTTACAAGAATGCAGACATTTCACTGCTTCTACCAACACTTTCACAAGCTGAAACTACTGTACAACCCTCCCTCTGAGCTCAGGTGCAGGCAGAATGGCAGGATACAATCCTCCATTCACTTCCTCTCTATCTCCCATTTCCCACTATCTCCTTTAAAAAGCAGAAATTCTGGAATAAGCATTATACCTTTTATTTGAATAGATTTAAAGATGCAACACACATAGCAGAGCCTGACTGCCATGAAACTGCTGTACTCCTTCCCAAAACAAAACTGCAGATTTTGCACAGAGGTTCTTGAAATATTATTTTTAAACTACTAGGCAATAAAATCAAATATTAAAAGCCTCTTCACTCATCACCAAGAGGGCACATAAAGTGGACATTAATCCCTGTTATTAAAACTGAACCACTGCAAATCAGGAATCCATTAAGTTTCTGAAAAGGCTTCTGAGCACCAAACTAACGTTACCATCACCTTGTGCTAACATAACACAATGACCAAAAAATGTGAATATTGTTTTGCTCCATTTCATCACTTGTGAAAGCTCTAAGTCAATATCTATCATGGCTCCCACAGTTTTAAGAACTGGGGTAGGAAGGTCAAGCTCAATCCAAGTAACATTCACTCAGTCTCTGCCAGAAGAAAAACTACATACTGTAAGGCTCTGTGAACAAGTAATTACAATGAAATGAATGTTTTATGAAGGAAATGCACTTGGTTTTAAAGGTCACAAAGTGACAGACAAGAGCACACAGTAGAACAAATCCAGCAAATTACTGATTGACCTGCAGGGTCAATGAATCCAAACAATAAATATTTCTGCTCTTTAAATAATTAAAAAAGTCAAAACACAATGGCTGCAGATAAACAGTGTTAAGAATGCAGACAGGCCAGACAATCTACTTCATATTTAAATATTCAACTTACCTGTCCTGTGACTGCTCCTCATACATTCTTTCCTTTCCTTCTTTGAAGAGTCTTATAGCCCGTTTTGATTTTTTCATGAGACTGTCAATGTAGATTTTAAAATATTCATTCTCACTGAGTTGTGCAAGTTTCTGGTTGTCATCATATTTGCTCAGTATAAGTCGCAAATGTTGATAAGTGTCTGGTAAAATGTCAAGTATGTAAGGTGGGCTGTTTTTGAGTTGAAGCTTTGGGTTTTGGCACAATCTTACCTGTAAGCAAAAACAACAGAATGTAATAGACAAGAAATATGTTGGGGAAAAAACTGATCTGACATCTTAAAATTAATAGGTGTAAACATACTTCTCTAACCTTCAGGCACAAAGAATTAAATCCTACTTCATTTATATTCCATGAAATCCCAACATAGTCTCTAATGTCAAAGGATATAAAATTTAACTTAATCCCGTCACATCTATAAACAAGCTTACTTGCATAGTTTGGGGCTTTGCTTTTAAAGTAAGAATGTCTTTGCCTGCCTACTGTGTGCTAAGGAGTATATTATCAAAACACAGTATGCAACTAATGCTAAGAGAAGTAGTTTTTTACAGATCTGTTTGCTGCACATGAACCTCCCTATGGATGTTTAAACATCTAATAAGAGCTGATCTTACAGTTTACCTTGTCATCTGCTGGCTCTCTCTTTTCTCTATCCAACAATATAACCTCTTAGAACCTACAGGAATTTAAAGTTTGAGAGCTCTACACATAAGAAAATAATCTGAACATCACCAATGGTTCAAAAGTTATTAGCTATAACAGATAGAAATCAAGTCACTCACAGATACCATAAACCAGGAAAAAAAACATTATAAACTCAATGTTTTCCAGTTCATAGTTGTAATAGATAATAACATCTTAATGGACTTGGAATCATCATGTTTCTAAATGGCACAAAAATGGCTATTGCGTTGAGCTGTCTATGCTCAGATAAAACAGTGCAGAGGGACACATTCTAGACATGTGTGTGAGGCTGTACATATGCAAATACTTAAGAAAAAATTAAGTCCATGTGGCATAAAAGTTTTATAGGTATCATTTGGAGATCACCACATTATGTATTTGTGACTGACATTCTTTTGAGGTAACTAACGAGGCTGTAAAAACATCTTAATACTGTCGAAAGCAAACTCCTATTCCTACTAATGTAGCAACTTTTAAAAAGTGCAGTCTTGAGCATTTCTGGGGTGGGAACCAAACGTGTATCCTATATATCATTCACCTCTCCAAATTCAAAGTTACATCACTATCACTGACCCCTCCATCAATTTCTAGATCTACACCATTAAGAAATTCACTGCCTTAAGAGCGTTGCCACTAACAGACCTTCATGCACCACAAACAGCAAAGCAGACACGTAATTGTTTTTTCCCCTCTGACACATACACACAAAAACACACCAGGCATTTGATTTAGGTAACAGGGGTTGTAGTTAGAAAGGTGGAGAGAGAGTGGACAAAAGTAAAGCTCTAGCAAGCTTTAAAAAAAAAAAAAAAACACAACAAAACCAGTAAAACCACAAGCCTGGCACCATTAGAACAGTGCAAACTCCTTACTACGATAGAAATGTTAGAACCATTCAAAAGCAGTATTTAAAGCATGACATTTGCAATAGTTCCCCTCATTTCACTGATCCATTGTTACTTTAGTAACTTCTATTATTTTTTCACCTACTAGACCAAGTAATGCATCAGGAACCCTTCTGATGTGTTCTAGAACAGACAGCCCTTCCCACAGAGAAATTTATAATCCCAGTAAGAAACAAAAAGACAGCAGAGGGATGAAGGCAAATATGGATACATGAGCACAACACTGTTCAACATGCTAAAGAGTGGTTCAGCAGTTAAGTATTTCTAGATATAAACAGCAAAGTTTCAAGGCAAGCTTTAAAATAATTTAGTGGTTCATAAAGGAATTCCTCCCCAGTAAAAAAAGTAAAGCGTAAAGATGTTTGGTCATCTTTTCATCTGGTGATGAAGTCTGGAACTGCAGTTCATAACTGCAAGAGCGAGACAGCAAGAGACTTTGAAGCTGAAAATAACTTGTTTATATTTCATGTGATAAAGAGAAGATTAGCAGGATAAAGAAAAGGGCAACATGGTGCAAGTCATGGGTTAGGTGATGCCTGCAGCAGCCTTCTCGAAGTATAAAGGTTGGATATGATGGCATTCTTCCTTCCATGGTCAAAAAAGCAAAGCTGAACTTAACTGATATACAAAATAGCAAGACCTGGATAAGAGTTTTAGGTGAATGAATTGATACACAAGGTTATATTTACCTGTGAATCACATCTCAATCTCAAAGATTCAGACACAACTTTTAAAAGAGTTCAAGTAAAGGAGTTGCCTGAGTGAAGGCAGAATGACGGTATCACCCCAGAAGATCAAGAAAGGAACTAAGAAGAGAGACTTATGAACAATATTAAACATTTTCTTTTAGTTACGCTGAAGTTAAGCTGATAGACAGAATCCTTTAAAGAGATTTCAGACACATGAGTGAAGAATTTACACGTGTAGACAGATCTGAAGATCATCCATGCAGAGACATATTTAAATTTCTTTTTGTAGAAGAGTTAGAAGAACTGGAAACCCAAAGACAGAAGTGAAAATCTTTATGAAAAACGTAGACATTTTTCACCTGAACATTTGTTCTCTGTGACTACTGATTTAGTGAAAACTTGACACAAGACTGACATTCTCCTAAAGCCAACTTTAGATGACACAAATCAATATCACTGATTAGGCGTTATAACTTTCCGGAGCAACAAGCACATGGGAAAAAAAAAGCTGAAAAGAGGAAAATATTTATTCAGGGCAAAAAGTCAGCAATGAGAGCAAACCACAAGCAGAGAAGGATGAAATAATTTTGAATTGCTTATTTATCCTAACTTAAATCTCACGATCAAAGAACTAATTCTCTTTCTGAAGTCTATCTTTTCGATCACATGTGCCAACAAGAATGTAGGTGGTTTTGTACCTATTAGAAATACAATTAAAAATATAAAAACAACAGGAAAGAGCAAATTGCTTATTCCGGTCGGTGTATTTTCAACAGTAGGTCCATTCAACTACACAAAAAACCCACACCACCCAGTCATAAAGAAGAATTAGTTTATTTTTCAGATGTTCTAGAAAGTCTTCTTCAGCCCAGTATCATTACATACAGTCACACATATCAAAACAGGATCCTGTGGTCATCATGGTTTACAAGGCTTCACCTTCTGCTGAATTTATAGAGATAAACACAGCATATTACTAGAACTTTCAACTCCAGAACAAGTCTTTAAGGAAGTCATACAAAAATTCTTCTACGGTACAACTCAATTAGCATTTTTTCAATGAGAATGCATAAGACTAACATTTAATTCAAGTCAGTGATCCAGTAAAGTAGTACATGGCTTTCTTCACTTTATAGAGTACACAAGGTTTCAGTCCAAAGGAAGTAAGTTTGTAAAGAGATGGCTGGTAAACCATATGGTTTCCAGAGTCAGGATGTCCTGACACGTACCACAGCAGTTCACAATTAAAAGTAAGCAATAAGAAACGACATCTGCTGACGCAAAAGATTTACCAATGAACCAGAAGTGGCACACATACCTTTCTTCAAAGGAAAACAGAACTCAAAACAAAACAAAAAAAAACCCAACCAAAAATAAAGACCTCTATATTGCACTTTACAAAGCAACCCTCACCAACATTTTAGGAGCGGACATGAATCATATCACTGTGTGATTTGTGTATTGTTATGACTGGAAGTAAGCATGTATATATTTAGCAAGCATTCAGTCTAAAAAATGAAAAGCAGTCCGTCAGCAAGTTAGTAGGGAATGTGTCTCTCATTGAGATAAACTGAGACAAAGCTAAACTCCTTTCACTACCTCAACTCAGGGTAAATCCAAGTATTTACTCCAGAATCACAGAACAATAAGATGCAGTCCTGATCGTGAAGAACTAAGGTACCAGAAACAGGTTTTGAAACCGTTAATTCGAGAACTTCCAGATAAGCTTACTCTAGTGCCTATGGAGAAAAACCCCAACCTTCTCTTCCCTCCTCTCCTCCCCGGCCCCAAACAAAATCAATACCA
>KZ505940.1:41053-51251 GCA_002844005.1 Limosa lapponica baueri
GATCAGTGATCCCCACAGAAATCAATCACAGGACACACTCCAGAAATGGGATCTGAAACAACAGTTGATCGAGCAGGTTTCTATTTTGAATTTTAATCCCTGTTTTTGATCTAGGCAGAGAATAAAATGACCTTTCTGTGCCTACTGCCACATAAGGCTAAGAGACTTAAATTTGTTTGCCAACATATTAAATTTGCTCAAACACATCCTTTCACTATAAGTACCAAATGCTGAAAACTAAAGCAGCAAGCTACAGCATTCTCACACTATGACATCATCCTGTCTGGTATACTTTAATATAATTTGGAAATAAAATTTGATTAACTGAGAGCGGCTTAAAGAGGATACATTAAAGATCCAAATTGAGGACACTTATCCAGTAAAATGAAAAAGAAAGCACAGTGCAATGTCCGGCCTTTCCAGTGACTTCTACAGAACAGGCCTTGCTGGCTGTTCTGATACGCTGCTGTAATAGTGACAAATACAGATATCATATATTAGCTGAGTAAAAGCAAATCACAAGCCCAAGCAGTGGGGTTAGGATTTTCAGGTAACTGCAAACATACAAACCAACCAGGAGACAATCTTACCATATAGATTTGTAAATGGCCTGACACAGGGGGTAATTAAGCCGTACATTCCCCACGTGGTTTGAACAATGACGAAACAGATTCCTGGTTTCCAAGCCAAAAACTTCTTTCTACTGAAGAAGAGTGTCTGCTTCCAAGTATTTATACTTGCAGGTCCTATTACAGGATGCTCACTGTTTACAGCATCCTGATCATTAACCAGGAAGCGTCAACAAAGTCTTTGTGATAGTAAACATTTATATAAATGCTGGGTTTTCAGTTAATAATCATCATCAGAAATTGTGGTGAAAATACAGATGCTATTCTTGGAGCACCAAAAAGTAGACCATACAAGGACTCAATCAAATACTTTGAAATTACCACTTGCCAAGGCATATAATATGAAATAACCTCCACAGTGACATTATAACTACTTACAAACTTTAAGTTAAACATCTGCATTTTACAAGACCTTGTTCAGGGAAAGCAGTTAGACTAATTCATGAAGAATCACTGAGTTAAAAAGTCATAACTCTCTTGCCATACAGACCCGAGGCTAACAGGTAGTAATTCTCACTCCCCAGCAGTTTCAAGAGGAAGCTCTGAAGTACCACCTCATATGCAAAGCAGAGTGCCTGCATCTCCTACAGTTATCCGTGTTATAATCAAACTGTTCTACCACTGGTAAGGAACTCTTCTAGCTAATCTATCATCATACAAGCTGTCATTTTGTATAGTACTAAACCAAATGTTTCAGGCTGGTGCAGAGAACTGTAAGGTCTAAAAAAACTATCCCCCCCACTTCCTGAAAAATAAGTTTTAGTACAGTGTATTTCTAGTTTCAAAATGAAGAGTAGAAGTACTTAAAAATCATTAAAATGCAAAACACACACTTAAAAGTTAGGCGTGCCATACTAATCTGTTTACTAAACTGACAAGAGTGACATCCCCCAGTCCCCACGCACATTCCTAAAAGCACAAATGTATCTATGTTGCCATCATGAGCACGTCTCACAGGACGATTAGCTTAACTGAAGTTTCATACTTCAGAGGTCTTGTTTGCAGACTAACAATATGATCCAACACGAAACACACAGAATATGTGATTACAAGTCTAAGTTAAGCAGCTTTTCGTTAGGACAGCTCTTCAAGTTTGAGTCATTTTAAAGGATCTGAAAATAACAATAGCCTAAGGCAAACACACACATTTGTTTTCCCTCCACAAACCAAGATTAAAAAAAAAACATAGCCAGAGGCCATAGAAAGGGGAAAAAAAAAAAGAGAGAGAGACAAATGGTGCTTAAATAACCTAAAACACAAGTCCCCTTACTTCCCAAGGCACAGGCAGCACAGCAGTTAGAGCTGCAGGAAGACGCTGCTTCCCCGTGTGTACCTAATTTAAATAGCCTCATTCTTCACTGTGTCTTCACACAGACACTCACCACTTTGTCCATAAGCTTCCAGGTCTTCTCCACAGTCCTCCGGTCGGCAGCTGCCTGCTTGGGGGGGCCCACAGCATCCTGAATGGCATCGATGAAGCACAGGATCCGTCCCTTGCGCGGGTTCCGGCCGTTCAGGGAATTGGCCATCTGGGAGCCACGCTGGCCGGAACGACAGAGAGACACAGACTCACAAGGTGCTCCAGAAAACATCTTGTCACACAACTGGCCGCAACCAGCGAGTTAACGCTTCCTCCTCCGCGGGCAGGAAAGGGCAAGACGGGGGCATGTTTAGGAACAAGTTTAACTTTCCATGACAAGCAGCGTTAAACCCACCTGGCCCGGGTTTACGCTGGCAGAAGCCATCCCGGATTTAGTGTCAACACCAACAACAGGCGGGAGGGGGAACACACACACACACACACATCCCCCGCCGGGCGGCGGGGCCCGGCCGCGGCTGCCCGAGAGCCCGGCCCGGCGCCGCACCCCGGCACCCCCCTCCCCTCGCTCGCTCGGGCGTCCGCGGGCCCCTCCGTACCGGCCGGCTGCGGGTACATACCCCTCCTCAGACAACAAAAGGGGAAGATGCGGCGCGGGGGGGGGAGAGAAGGAGGAGGAAGGGAGGAAGCAGAAACAGCAGGCAGGAACCCCCAAGGCAGGCGAGCGCCAGGGCAGGGGGCGGGCAGGGACCTGGCTCCCGGCGCAGGCATACGTACGGGTCAGCACCGCACGGCTCTGTGCCGAGAGCGAGAGGAGCCGCCGAGAAAAGCCAGGAGCGGGAGGGAAGGAGGGAAGGGGGAAGGCTCCTCACACCTCCCCCCCCCCCTGCGGCGGCCGCTTCCCCCGTCCTCAGCCCGGGGCGGCGGCAGAGCGGAGAGCAGGCGAAGCGTCTCGTCGGACGAGGCTCGGCTCGGCTCTCCTCCCTCCCTCCCTCCGGCGGCGGCGGGCGGGCTTCACCGCCCCGGGAGGCAGGCGGAGCGCACCCCGCGCCCCGGCCGCCGGGTCGGGGGTGGCCACGCCGGTTCCGCGCACACGCCGGCCGCCCCGCGGGACTCTGCCCTGTGGCGCTGCTCCTCCTGCTGCTGGCGGGCGGGCGGGCGGTGGCCGCTGCCCCGCAGGGAAGGAAGCATGGGGAGCTACTGCCCCGCCACCGGCATCGCCCTGCCCGTACCTCAGCCCAGCGGGTAGGTGGGTGGGTGCGGGCGTGTGAGGGGAGCGAGCCAGCCCCACAGCCACACGCAAGAGAGAGAGGTATCGAGAGATATATGCACACGCACGGGTCTGTATGCGGCACCGCTCGCAGCCCCCCCCGGCAGGCTGTGGTCTCCCCTCACTCCCAGAAAGTGAGGCTGGCTCCCCGGCGGCGGCGGCCCCGCTCCGGCTGCCGCTCCCGCCCCCTCCCCGCGGCACTCTGGCGGCTGCTGCCCTCCTCCCAACATGCCCGCCCCCTCCCCTCAAGGGAACACTCAGTCCCGCGCATGCGCGGCGGGAGGGGAGCGGCGGCACGGCCGGGGAACCTAGCCCCCTTCTGGGAGGCGGGAACGAGAACCCCTGAACGGCCAATCGGAAAAGGGAACTGAGTTTGCTAGACGTGCCCACCAGCAAATGAGCGTGGAGCTGGGGACGGGGCGGGGCGGTGGCTGGGAGAAGGCTTCGGAGATGGGAAGGGGGCGGGAAGGCAGGGCTGAGAGTGATAGGAGAACTGACCAGTGGTTGAGCTGGAAGGGGGGGAGAGGCGGAGCTTCCGGTCCCGCCTCCTCAGGCTTGCCCGCCCTCCTGGGGGCTGAGAGGGCAGCTGGAGGCCTCAGGGGGTTGGGCTGCGGTGTGGGGTCCTGCGAACTGTCCTTGGCTCTGGGGGCTGTGGTAGTATGTCCCTTCCTCCCTCCGGTGAAGTTGTGGCGCCTTCGGAGCGCTTGTTGTGCGCGAAAAAAATCAGTAGTAGTCGTTATTGCTGCCCTCTCGAGTGTTCCGCCTGTGTGCTTCCCCTTCACGCTTTTGAGAGTTTGTTGGGGTTTTTTGTGGCCCCAAAGAACAGGAACTTCTTTTCCTTCTGTACGTCTGGTTTATTTTCTGGTTTTGGGTTTCTTCTGTTATTTTTTCTTGGGGGGAGAGAGGTCTTTTGTTGAAATCCAGTGCTGAGATCTCCCTTATTAGAAATGGGCTAGAGAGTCCCCCAAAGTGGTGAGAGCGCAAAGGTTTACACCACCCCTCTATGAGAGGCAGTCAGGGAATATGTAAACACTCTCTGGTTAAAAATGCTCCTGTATGCATGTTTATTTTCATATTAGCACTTTCAGTGGGGACATGGTAAATAAAGCCCAGCTGATTAGCATGTTACGGTTTTATTTTAGGGCAAGATTTCCTCTCAAATTTGTATGTTATCTGTGAATGCTGCAGAGGAAAGAGCAAGGCTTGCCTGCATAGGGTACAAGGCGTTTGATTTCAGATTCTTTTGAGGATGTTCCAGAGAGTAATTATGCCTTGCAAGTGTTAATTTTCTAATTAATTATCATATATGGAAACAAAAATACAACACTTAAAAGCTTTGAGGCTGTTCTGAAGACAATTGTATTAGAGGAGTTGTTTTAAGTTTCAGTTTTCTGAAATCAGCAAGTGTGTTTTCTGTAGTAGTTTCCTTTGTAAAGATTTTTAAAAAATAGTTTGCCCTTTTTCTCAATTTTTTTTTCTGCTCTTTTTGCTTTTTTGGCTTTTAATAAAAGAGGAGTCAGGAAGAAGAGCAGAAAAAGTTGCAGAGTGTTTCGGTGTTCCATTTATTTATATTGTCATTTATAGGTATTTATAGTGTGGGTATCTTCCTATTGATTTAAGATGTGTCAGGTTACTCCTCTGGGCACACATACAATAAAATCGTATTCATAATGTCTTCCTCAAAGGTCATTGTTTCTCTCCTTAACTTTAAAATATGAATTTGGAGGTATTTGCCTTAAGTGGGTTGGAAGCTTCTCATTTTACTGTAGGCTCCGTAAGTTATTCCCTTCCCTGTGTTGTTTTAATGTTGGTTTAAAACTCTTCTCTGGCAGCTCTCCCTATCCTTTTTTTGTTTGGAGGTCAGCTTGCATAAGATCAGGTTGGTAGTGACTGCTCGCTCCTCTGCCATCTCTTTTTTGGGCTTGGATAAAGCAGAGCATCAGATACTTTTTCTCAATGTGTTAAATCTTTTCGTTCTTTTTCCTCAATTGTTTTGTTTTTGTTGTTCTTATGTCATCCTCTTCATATTCCACACGCTGCCAAGAGCTGTGATCTGTTAGTTGCACTTGGTAGCTGTCTGGGGCTGAGTCATGTTGTCTTGCAGTTCACCCGAGTGCAGAGCCAGCGGGAGCGAGCAGCTTGGTTCTCTGCATCCCTGTGTATATGTGTTGTGTTATTAAGAGAATAGCCAGCTCTATGGGGAAAGTGGGTGGTGTTCAAACAGCCTTTTTTTTTTTTTTTCATTGCCTGTGCTGTACAGTAAGTACGGATATTCGGGGAATTACAGTCATCAGAGGGTCATATGAATGTATGTTGGAAGCAAGCCAGCTGGAAGAAGCAGGTGAAGGAGATACCTATGGCTTCAGTATCAAGGGCATTAAAGATGGGTCAAGCTTTTGCATGCTATGCTACGAAAGGACTAGAAGACACAACATTGCTTTTGTGGTTTCAAGCACGCAGAGTGAAAGGACAGTTTGATAGAAGACAGCTGAGGGAGGAGGAACAAACAGCTGCCATGTGTTTGAAGTTCGAGGCATGTGCTTGTTAGCAGTGGAGAACATAAGGACTTATCTTGCCTACTGGATCTACGGGGTGCATAAGGAAAAAAGACCCTTGAAAGGGTGGTGGCTGAAGACGCTGGCCACCTGGAATGCTTTAGTGCAGGTCAGCAGCAGTATGTTAATGTAGTTGTCCAGAGGGACAACTGAGTGTCCCTCTGTGAGAGGGTGTTCCCAGTGCCAAACTTCAGTCTGCCTAACAGCCTAAATTAAGAAGCTAGCCTGCTATATATAGGTCCATTGAGAAACCACAAGGTGATTCAAAGCAGAAACCAAAGTCAGACACATGGATTCTCTGTTGAAAAGAGCGTCTTTCTGTTTGGGCTATATGTAAGGTGCATAGGTGAGTTTGGTGTCTAAGGCTCCCAAGTTACGTACATACTATTAAAATGCTTCCACAGGTCTCTCTTACTCATAAGCTCTCTGACTAAATATTTTACTTGCTATTGTACTAAAGAACATGACAGTTTGGATCTGCTACTTAAAAGTGTTTTAATCACTGTATGAAAACACTGAGAAATGGAAATGAGCTCACAAATTTTGAGAACTCCACATTACGTGAGACTGATCCTCAACCTAGTTGAGGCACTAACCAGTCATATAATGATGTCTGGATGACTGTTGTAAGGATTTGGTAAAATCCTGCAATAAAAACGATGGAGTGAAGGTGGCTTTCAGTCAGGATATGATAAAGGAATCAAGACAGTATGAAAGAAGCCTTGTTTTGAACTCTTAAATCCCCTTGTAAGGGAAGGATTTCAGATCTGAGCATTTTACTGAAAGGCAAAATCATGCAACTTTTTGAAAAGCCCAGCTGCTTGGTAGACATGGAAAAAACAGAGATACAAGACATGAAAATTAAACTAACAGTTACAATTATTCATTGCAGTATATTTCCTATCTGTTAACTGCTTTTGGTTTTGTTGGGTGGTTTGTTTTGGTTTTTTTTTTTTTTGGCTTTGCTGGTTACTCTCATTCCTCTGGAGTTGTTAGAGTTGTTGGACAGCCTTGTGAATGAAACTTTATGTTACTGCTCTTGAATGAATTCCATCAAAGAGCCATTGACAGTAGTTGGAAGCAAGAGAGATGTTTTGTTTTGGTTTTCTTTGTTCACCAACTATTAAAATGTTATTGATTTTCTGCAGTCAGTCAATGTATGTGGTTTGGAAGCTGTTTTCATTTGTGTGGGTTTTTTGCCATGTTTTAAATTACTTTTTGCCCAAATATGCTGAAACATAAGAACAATGAAAAGGTCAGATGTAAGGTTTATTTATCACCACATAAATAAGGTAGGGTATTGCCCTCACGTATGGTATAATTTTTTAAAGGTTAATACAGCACACGATATGCTGAGTTAAGTGATATGGTAGCAATACTTGTAAAAGCTTAAGTCAGATATTTCAAAAGTTGAATGTGAAGTGACTTCTTGCTAATTGTAACACAGTACCCTGGCTTTCCCAGCATCCTTAAACTTTCAAAGTAATCTCTTGGTGTTTTGACTGAGTATGTATAATATTATGAAAAGGCGACTGTTCACGGGGCCGTAGCATTCTGTGGTGTAGTGTCAGCCAGTGGTTTAATGCCTGATCTGACAAGGTCACACTCTTCGCAGAGTGTGTGGTGCCCCAGCAGAAAGCAGCTGGTCCCTTTTTGCATGGAAGCTGAGGCTCTAACAGCCATTAGAACCCATGGTTGTTTTGGTGCCCTGTATCCATCTGTTCTGTAAAAACACCAAACAAACCAAAACAAAAAACACCACAGCCCAAGCAAACAAGCAAAAAAAGATAAAAGAGAACTATTGTAACAGCAGATACCTTTAAGTTCCAGACTATTTGCTTAAATACATTTTGATTAGCCCGTTCTAGAAATGTACAATGTCTTATGCATACCTGCTCCTCAAGTACCAATCACCAAGTACAATTACACAGTCACCTGTAGTAGCCGTAAGGAATATTAAAGCAGAGCAAGTGGAAAATCCTTTCATGTTATTAGTTTACAGTGCCCTCAAGGATGCCTGGCTCTTCAGATCTACAAAAAAGAATTAAACCATTTATTTGTGATTTTGGGGGTTGTTAAGCTACAAGGCACCGTTGTCGGTAACATTTAAAGAAGCTTGCAACATATTTACCTGTTTTATCATAGCAAAGTCAGAGACAGAAAGCAGAACCAGTCACCTGTGGCACTCAGAATTATCTTACTGATAATTTAAGTTGGTCTTCCTGCCTAAGTGGATAATTATGTAGAGAAAATTGGTGGTAACCATGGTAGTTTGTTGTTAAATTATTATCTAGTTAATTCAGCTACTTCTGACTATTTCTCCTCTGTCTACTCTAGATTATGTTTTTCATGGTCATTGAGTCCTCAAGCCTACTTTTTTTTTTTGTTACTAGTTTCTCAAAATGAAAAAAGGATATTTTCACACATGAAATATGAATATGTAACAGTTTAACGAACTTTGCTATCGAACTACTGTTTAAAAAAAAAAAAAAAGACTGCTTTTCAACATTTCTGTGCACTGTAAAAATCCATCATTGCCCTAGCAGGCTGTTGCAGCACAACTGATGATAATGCAGTGTTCCTGCATTAGTTCTCTCTGCTGAGGATTTAAGTACTCTTTATCCTTGATTTGGAAAGACAAGCTAAATTTGGCTCTGTACCTGTAAATAAAATGGGCCAGCCACTGTTCTCGGGTCCTCAGGCCAGGCAGCATGGCATGACAGGGCTGGTAGCCACCGCTTACTAAAATTACACCACTACCACCCCTCACTCGCTCCCGCACCCAAAATACCTGCATCCAGGGAGTGATCCCTGACCTGTGCTCACCCTGAACCGCCCTGGGATTTGTTTGGGAAAACACCAGCTGACACAAGCCAAAACTACAAGGGAGTATACTAATAATTTAACACCACAGATTGTCATGTGCCTAGGTCATCAAGACTGTGGTAACTGTATACAGATACAGTTGGAGTGTGTGTTTGCATATAAATGTACACACACAGTAATACAGGGCCTTTCATCTTTGTTAATTTTGGTTGGACTTCAGATAATGAAATTTACTTTCAGCTGGCTTCTTGAGGAGTGAACTCCTTAAAAGGCACATTGGAAGTACATTGGCAAGAATTTTACTGACTAAGGCTCTCAGGCTTACATTTTCAAATCTCTCATTTGCAATAGGAGGAAATCAACTTAAGTATGATATTGTTTCCCATGCAAAATGTAGCGGAACAATTTGCTTGACTATGAGCAATTAGAAAATACATTAACTGTTTGCACAACGAGTATGAAAACTAATTGTGGGGCCAGGCCTGTGTTTGTCTATATACCTCGCTAATGAGTTCGTTTGCTGTAAACTAGACAGCCCACTTCAAAACACATCTCCGCCTTAATATATTGTATTAAAAAAGCGTGTCAGCTTAATTTTAAAACAACCTTACCCTCAGGGAGCAATTTTACTTGAGTTCTTCTGTTTCTTTTCTGTTATTAATTGCATCCATCTGCCAGAGCAGGTGCAAAGGCTTTAACTAAGTTCTATCATTTTAGCACTACCTCTTGAATTTACCCCATCCGTGCGATAGCATAAAAATAATCAATGTCAATATTTTTGGTGGTTTTTTTCTCTTTCTTTTCTTTTTTAGTCCTGCTCCTGCCAAACACTGTGATCTTAGTTCTTCCTAATCTTGGTCTGATAAAACAATAGCAGCAATATTAAAGTAAGTCCAACATCCTTTTTAATATTCTGCCCCAATACAACTGGGATTTCTTGTTTGACTTGCGAATTAGGACCTTTCATTCTTTTCCATTCAAATATCTTTGTTTTCACCAGAATTTCTAAGGTTTTCAGGTTGTGGTGAGTGGTTGTAACATATGTACCTAGGGACTTTCCATTGCCATCTTTTTCCGGAGTAGGAGTTGTACCTTGACAGGAAACAAGCCTGTGTCTCTTGAACACAGTTTAGCACAGTAAAGACTTCCTCTGTGCTTCTGCAAGTCCAAATAACCTCAATTACTGAAGATTTGAACTATATTATCAGCAGCTTTAATTGAAATATTCAAATGAGGTACTGTCGTATAGACTTTTTTTCAGCAAGCAGCAATGTTTTCAGTTTACTAAGACAGTGTCTTATAGTTAAACAGGGAAATCATGCAGTGCTAGGAAATAATAATTTAAGCATTGTGATTTACTTGCTTCAACAATTATTCTGTGCCACTCGTTATTGTAGTTTCCAATGTTTTGTCAATCCTTCTAAAAGATGACAACTTTTTTGTGCTGCAGTCTTCTTGACTCCTTGACTATGAATTTGTGGTGTATGTTGTGTTTCCTGTATGCTTCAGATGCTACCAATATTTTGTTTGTGAGCAAAGACAGGAACCTTTTGTCTTTGGTGGTGTAGTGGTGTAGGAAACACGTTGGATTCCTCCTCCC
>KZ505940.1:51302-81660 GCA_002844005.1 Limosa lapponica baueri
TTTTTGACCTTTTGCATGGGTGATTTGCAAACACAAACTGAATGCATTTGATATTTGTAAGTATTTGCTGAATGCTTCAGAGCATTCAGTCATTCTCCGGCTGAGTTTACAAGATTTTTGCATCGGTTGCTCATTCTACATACTGCAATTGGTGATTGTATTTTTCTACTTCATTACAAGACTACTGTTTTTTTTAAGAGGAAAATGAAAAATACTAAATCGGACTTCTGGGGAGAGGAATAAGTGATTTTTTGCCTTTCTGAAATGCTCACTTTAATGCATTAAGCAGTTGAAGAACAGTGTGCTTTTTCATTATTCTATTAATTCTGTTGTATGAGAGGGTATAACGCTTGTTTCCATTAAGTTTCAGATTAAGGCCTGTTGTGTCAAATGAAATACAAAGAGGTCAAAGTGAAACTAATAATGAAGTGAAGCTTGAATTAACCTTTCTTACTGAATTTCTGTCATTTTTCTGTCTACTTTTCAATGTATCAATTTCTACATGGATGCCCCCATTGTGTAGGCAGTCAGAAAGTGTCCAGCAGAACATTGTCTCCCTTGTATCAAACCACACAAAAGTGGCTTTAATTACTGAGGATGTGATTTTTCTTTTGTTTTTGTCGTCCATCCGTTCCTTCCCCCCGGAGGTGTATTTCCCAGTGTTTTTATTTTGTTCAGTTAACAGTCACTTGCTGGTAAATGCAAAACCAGCTATACTGGCTTATAAGCCTGTTGTGCTGGTGTTTTCCTCTATCCTTTCTGTTATGCTTGGATTTTTTTAAAGTATCTGGTATTTTACAATTTTTCTTTAAATGGTGTAGCACTACAGGGCGTAACTGAAAATGCCTTCTTATGTAGTTCAGTTCTTCTCAGACCTTTCATCAGAGATGAAGATAAATAATCTAAGACAATTTCTCTACCTAGCCAGCAGTCATCCATGCTTAGTGACAGCTTCTCATAGGCTTTATCCTGCTCTGGCAAAAATTAGCCAGACTATGTCCCAGTGCTTACTTTTTAGAGAATAAGATATTCATGATTAAAGCCTTGTTATCGCTGAACAGCTGTATAATTTTGGCACTAGTTATAATACGTGGCTGGTACTCAGTAAAGAGTCTGTCACGTTAGGTGAAAATTTCTCTTCTGTTTTTCTACATAGATATGAATAAAATATTCATAATGTTTCCTAGGTTGTCCCTAATTTTGAAGTTTGACTTATTTTTGAGCTTTTCTCTTTTTGAAAGAAGGATAGTCTAAATGCTACAGGTTTTCACAGGAAATACTGTTAATATTCTTATGCACTAGCAACTTGGAGAGTGTGTTGTGCTTCACTCAGTCTTGGTAGAAGGGAATATCAGCAACTGAGTTTTTAATGTCTGATGTCGTTGTCCAAGCCTACAAAGAAAGGCTGGAGGAAGCAGGAAAGTCCTATGCCTTGGTATTTTTTTTCCGTGTGTTTTTCTTTTACATTTAGCCAATGTATTCAGAATTTTGAAAAGTAAAAATGATCTGTTCAGATATCCATTCATAAATCCTTGAAAAAGCAGGCTGATCTTAAAAAAGCAGGTATTTGGTAACTTCTGAGAAGTTAATGAATGGGAAAGGTTCTCTTTTTGAAGGTGCATCGAGGTGCCGAGCTGCTTGGAAATTCTAAAAACCTTGGATGCTTTCATCTGCTGGCGCCTATTTTTCTGAAGTTCGTTTGGAACAAACACTCCATTTTTGCCATAGATACATGGCTCGGGCCATTTATTTTCCATGTGCAGCATACTTGAATTTTCTCAGATTAAAGGGGAATAAAATGCGTTCCTTAACTCCTCAATTCTTCAGTGCTATATAAATTGGGTTTGGATTTCTTCTGTCAATACGCTTTTGAATTATGCTTTCTAACCCAAGGCTGTAACTGATAAGTGGCGACATACTGGGGGAGGGCTCAGTTGGGCTGCTGACATGTGAGACAGTGCTAGGGGGACTGGGTCAATGTGCAAAGAGCCTCAGCAAGACTCTGACCATACTGTTCATGTGTATACAATGTACTTGCTCCTTAGCTGCCTGGCTTCACTGTCTACTAGAGCTGAAGAGACTGTATAGCTTGCAGGGGACAAAGTCCATACGCTGGAATAATTGGTTGAAGCTTGACTCAGGACTTCCAAAAGACAATTTTTAAAGGCATCTTCTGCAGGAGATGAAAACTTTTAAATAGAAAACTAAATATACTCAGAGAGCTTTCTCCTTTCAGTGACATAGAGAAGCTAAGTGTAGTAATTTTTCCTCTTCTTTTGTACAATCTCAATGCAACTTCTAGAGATGCGTGGGAATTCTTATGACCTTTCTTCTTCTTCGTAACCCTGTGGTCAGCTGAAGCAGTGTAATGGCAGGAGAAATTCACTTTGTACGCCCTGAATAAAGGCACATTCTGCTGCTCTTAAATTCAATGAGGCCTTACTCCCAAAGCTTTTCAGCCTAATTTCATATCCTTGCACACCCTCATGGCATAATAAAGTTACCTTGGCTTACAGTTCAGCTGAGTGTCTGTTCTTATCATTTGCCACATCTCCTGCCCATGTGAAATATTCATTTCAACTTACTGGCACTGGGATTATAGGTTGTTGTGACTTTTACAGAAACCAGGCAGATCTGTACTTTTAGAAGGCAGAGCATGGTAGATACTGGGGTGTGTGTGACAGTGCATGCCAGGTCAAATATTTAAAAAATGTGACACACTTTGTAAAGGGAAAAAAAATAAAACATGCATCTTTTTTTTTTTTTCGTTTGGCCAACACTGAAAATATTCTCTTGTGAACTTGCTTGCCTTGACTCATTGACTTTCTATATTTTTTTTCCTTCCACTTGACTAAATTATGCCAGTTGGATTTAAAATCTATCAAACATGATTACTAAGCAGTGAAGCCTATGAAGAGTGTAGTTGGTTGAGCCAAAAAGCAGAAACATAGCATGTAAACTACTTAGAAATCTCCTTAGGATAAATAGAGAAAATTTGCAGGATTTGTCATGGATGAATGCTAAGCAACTAAAGTTCTGGACGGGTACTTGGAATAAGACAATTTGGACAGTAAATAAAACCTTTTAAAAATCTTCAAGGAATGCAGTGATAACAAACACCCTCATGGAAAATGTGTTCAATTCCTGGTCCTCTTGTGCTAGTGTGTCAAGGCAGAAGTAGCAGAAGACTGTAATGTCTTCACATGCAATTGTACCAGTCATCTCTGAAGGAGGAAGAAAGGAATCAAAGAGGCAAAATAATTATAGAGAACAGTCAGAGCAAAGATTCTGTATGCAGTAAGTTGAGATTTAAATCTGTTAAAAAGTATATGCTTGTGGCTCTAGTTAAATGGCTTGGTTTCACTGGCATTATCATACAAACATCACCTTTGGATTTTACCTGAAGTGCTCCCAAGTGTTCACCATTCTGGGTGAGTTGAGGGACCCCTTCCTCAGCCAAACTAAGTGAGTAGAGTTGTCTTCAAACAAATGGAATGGTGTTTACACCGAGTACCAGTTCCTTGTAATGGTGTAGGTGAACAGTTTATTACAGCTCAGCACTGTACTGATAGCAGCAATGGTGTGAAAGCAAAATGTTGTGGAAGACATTATTGTTAAATCAAATTCATTTGTTTACCATGTTTTCCAGAGTTTCCAAACTCTTCCTGGTAGGTACCACAGCTAAAACTGTATTTACTAAGGTAATACTTTACTAAAGATATTTATTTTTATAAGGAAGAAATGTGGGATCTTCTTCACCGTTTATGTGAATAGCACTTGATCTGTTCCCAATTACTTGTGTAGCTTATCTGTCAGTCAGTTTATAGTTCAGCCACTTTTAAAAGGTACTGTACGCTGACGCTCACTCAAGCTTTCTGCATTTTCAGTTTGACCAGCATATCTGTTTGGCATTAGAGAAGGCACAGTTTACTTTGAAAGAATGCTTGTTTGCTGAAATAGTGAGACTTGACTGACTACTGGAGGCAATGCCTGGGAAGTGAATTTTTGAGCTCAAAAAAGTTGATATTCTTTGTGAATATCTGAATATATCTGAATATAACTTCTTTATCCACTAAGTAGAACAGAAAAAAATGACATGAGACTTTTTTTTTTTTGTAATTGGGCCTGCAAGCCAAAATTTCAAATATTAAAATACTCTTTGCAAGCTGCTTGTGAATAAGGAGTAGGATAAGAATCTGTCAGAACTTTGGCAATAATTTAGTGTAATAAATTTGCTGCAATTGTAGCTCTTCTATGAAGTAGTGTACCTGCAAATGCAGTTGCTATGTGAAGCCCCATTTGGATCTTGCTTGCACAATTTTATTGTATTTTAATGGAATTTTAATATAATCTTGGAAATAATGATGTCAGATTAGCCCAAACAAACAGTAGAAAAATGCAGGACTATTCTTTCTAGCAAAGTTAGTACAAGCTCATAGGATTATGAGTAACATTAGGTAGATTTTGTTTTTACTCAGACTATTTTCAGAAAGACAAGCTTGTAGAACCAGCAGGAAAAGCATTAGCACTAATTATGGCTAATGTTTAACTGTATTGCATGAAGCATTTAAACAGTATGTATTCTGAGAGATTCAAATTTACATGTCCTTAAAGCTTTGGTTTTTTAAATGATGGTCTTATAATGTAATGATAGTATGGTATTTTTAAAATATACTGAGCCTTTTTCAGGAAAGAAGTAAAATTAGAGTAAGTTGACATCAATGGGACTGTCTTGGTTTAAACCAAATGTAAAGTGTGGCTCTCCAGATTGGCTGAATTTTCACTGTGGCTTTTCAGGAGTGGTTAGCAGCATAAATGTAAGAATGTGTGTTTGCAAAATGTGCATGACTTCTACAGGAAATTGTCCATTGTTTGGGGTCTCTCTCTCCATGTGTGTATGTATTTATATATGTGTGTGAGGACTAGAAAAACAAACTTAGGTAACTTCTAAAGTCTTATTCATACAGACAGAACTTTATCCTCGGAAAGGTGGATGTGTTTGCTTAAGAGTTTTTCCATAGATGAGCTGGCTTATATGCAACTTTAAATCTTGACTGCTTGGTTGTAATTCCCAAAAGACTTCTTTAAAAGTAGACACCAGGAGTTGCCTAAAAATAAAACTGGCTCCATTTCTTTGAGTTTTTTCTCTTTTTGAGTATAAACTTACCCATACAGCCAAATGAGTCAGTTTCATCTTCTCCATGTACAGCTGGTGTGATGGAAAGAAATGGTCTTTTTAAATAGCCATAACAGTCATAGTTATTGCAAAAGGGTGAATGGGGGAGGAAAATGAAAGAGATTAATTGGGGAAAAAGTCTAGGCCAATGATGACTAGTGGTGCGATAACTTACAGTAAAGAGAAGACGACTGAAACCATGACATCAAAGCTGTGTATTTATAAAAATTCATAGTGGCAGTGCCCTACATTCTGTCATTGTTCTACATTATACTGGCATGATGACTGGGAGAACCATTAAAATGAAATTTAAAAAAACCCCTTATCAGACTTAATATAAAATCATTGAAAAATTTTGAAATGCTAAGAGTAAACCTGTTTTACAAATATACAAATCGTCTAAGAATGGAAATCATCACTGTGCAGAGTTTTACATTTTGTTTTTAAGCTGAGGAGGTTTACTTGTATCCTGAGGGTGCTGTATTCCTATATTTGTCCAGGCTTCTCCATAAAGAATGTAGTGATTACAGAATCACACCTAGTTTTTACACAGATCAGAAAAAGTGGCATCTAATAACCCCATATGCTTTTAAAAAAAAGCTGCACAGTTAACTAAGATCTTGGGTCTCTGTTGATTTCCCAGCAGCATTCTTAGTTTGTCTTGCAAGTCATTTTAGTAAAACCTGTTTTACATGACTATCCAAGGGACAAGGGAAAAGTCATTTCCTATCAAAGAGAACTTACTGTTTATTTTGAGGAAAAACAATAATCTGTTAGACTCACCAATAAAGAATTAAACTATTTAGAAGAGATCTTCAATAAAATTCAAAATCAACTTTGAAGTATTGGAAATGGCATAGAAGAAGAAAGGTCTGCCCTTTTTTTCTGTCACTGTTTGCTCTTTTTTTCTGCTGTGCCCTTTTCTACTCTGCTCTCCAGAGGCCTTTGCTTACAGTGTGATAGTGATAGTCTGTATCACAAAAAAAGCAAATACAGTAGTTTGGTTGTAATCTTAGCTCCTACTGCCCACGCAGATTCATGAACTCTCTTCCCTTAACCTTGCATATTGGTAACTGGGAAGTTTGGAAGGACGGATAAGATAGAAAAGAAAGTTTTGTACCATGTTGAGCTTCTATTATTCCTTGTTTTTCGAAGGTGACAAAAAGAAATTTCACACCCCAAAAAACTGATTATAGAGTTAGAATGGTCCCTGCCAGGTTCCTACTCATGTTCTGGAGTAATATTCTGGTAAGAGTTTATTTCTACTCTCTCTGCCTGTCATCTTGCCTAGTCCTGCTAATCTCCTGTGTCAGTCAAAGGCAGAGGTGCTGAGCGCTCTGTTCACTGAACTAAGTTATGAAATTATACACCTACTGAATAGGAGATACAGTATTGATGTTGTTGAATAGGAAGCAAGAGATTCAAGTATGACTAAGGGTGTCTCTGTGGATGGACTTGGCTCTGTGACTTCACAGGGCTTTGGATTCCATAGCAGTATGTCTAATGGAAAAGACGAATAAACAGGAGAATTGAGCTTGCTTTTCTACAGAGCATTCATCTGGAGCATCTTTCTTGGGTGCTCTGGGCTGACAAGCAGTGGTGGTCAGCCATGGTGCGAGAACTTCCCTGTGAGAAAACTTGCTGTCTGATTATTTCAGATGATTTTGGTATTGGACAACTGGCTATTCAGGGCAACTTGGGTGGAAATCTAATCTGCAAAAAATGTTTACTGCGTAACATCCTGGGAACCTTCTCAATGCCCAACACTCACTGCTTTCCTTTAGTGCATAGTCAGAGTTTCCAAAATACATGGATCTCTTAAGCAGGCATATACGTCTATTCGTTATTTCCTAGTGCCAGTGCAAATGCTTCAACTTCAGAGGCACTGAAAGGCCTCTCTCACCTTTGTGGAAGATATTTTCAGACAATTGTGTCGCACAGCTGAGGTGTTGCATCATACAGAAGTAACTGGAACCATAGAAGTCTGCTGGAATGGATAATAGATCATGACCACTGTGGATTGTGATGAGACGGTTCCTTGTTATTGTGTGAGACTGAATGTACTGCTTGCTTTCTGGGCTACGAGCGGGTTTACTAGGCACTTAGACTTTGGAAAGAAATGCTATAAACGTGAATGCAAACTGTCACAAAAATATCTTTTGGAGTCCAGAAAATTAAGATAGAAATTAATTACCTTCATGTTGAAGGCAAGGCCTATTGAAATTCATAAAATATAACCATATTAACATGTGTAGTTATTAATAGAAATGGATGGTACCGTCATGCTATTTCTAAGCTATTTTCAAACAGGTCTGTCTCCATTTCCTGGCTGTGTATCTTGGAAAGAGCTTGTAAATATGTTGCCTGGGCTGGGGTGCTTGTCTCGTGTATTTTTACTTGCCTCTGTCACTGGACAATTTGGTTGTAAGCCTATGACTTTTTAAAAACAGCAACAAAAAAAGGGCTCTCACATCTATTTGTGTCTGCAGTTGTGCATTCTGTCCCCCTCCAAGGCCTTGTCCATTGGGAAATGCTCCAGGGAACTGTTCCTCTAAAACTCCTTGCAATCCTCCACCAGCATGAGCTCAGTATTTCCTGGAACAAAGCTTCTTTGCTCATTTCAAAAACCATCCGTTTATTTTACGGGTGATGGACCTTTGAACAAACCATAGCTGATAAATGAAAATGTAGAAAGCCTGGATACATACTATCCTATTACTAGTCTGCTGTGTTTCTGTTCCTACCCTTTTAAAAAACATTAGTGCCTTCTATTCACTTAGCTGTGACAAAGTTTGCTTCCAAGAGAGCCTTTTTCTGCCTTCCCTCTGGGCTGGCAAGAGGTTTCCTAAGTTACTGTCCTCAGCAGCGCTGCTCCGTAACAAAGGCCAGTGCGTGGGCGGATGACTTGTGTGCAGAGGGAAGCAGCCCCTGGATTGGTAACTGCGTGGGCGTGCTTTCAACTGCATGCCCCTGGAAGGCACGTTCATGGGAGATGTTATCCCTGACAGGAGTGGGCACCAAACACAGGCAGACAGTGGGGAATGAGGGAGATGCTAAATTTTGTTGTTTGGCAGCATTGTGTCTGCCAGTTGGTGTGGGAATAGAACAGAAGACGGTCCTGAGAGAGCTGCTTTTTCTTGCAGTATGCATACCAAACTGAACTGCTGTCTTTGATTTCAATTATCTTTTTTTATGACTCCTATAGATAAGGGTAAAATGCATGGCCAAATTAGAGGAAGTCGGCAGTACTTGTTCCAGAGCTGTAAACACTTTGAAGTGCTTTGGGACGCTTACTTACCTCATGAAATCTCAACTTCAGTAAAAGCTGAATGCAGGAGCTACCACACGTTCACTTTTTCAGTTGTTTTTGCTCTCTTTATTTGCTCCTTCAAATATTGCATATTGGATGCAATCTGTATGGGGTATGCTAGAGTTTAAACTGCCCAACTTGCTTAACAGGAAGGCCAGAGAAGAGAAAGAAATGAATGAGTGTGAACAGCACAGCAGGCATGAAGACAACAAGCTTAGCTGACTTCTGGAATTGCAGGTGGAATGTTGTGGAATTTGATACAGATGGAAAATAGAAGTTGAAAAGCATAAAATTTCCAGTGTGGGTGCCATTTTGAGTAGACTGTGTGGGTGGAGAATGGTGCTAAATGCCAAGCAGGCAAGTAGAACTGAGAGTCTCTTTCCAGCTAGTAACAGAGAGCTAGCAATGGGGGAAAAAAAAAAAAGTAGTTTAAATGTCCCAATGCAGCTGTTTTGTAATAAATCACTAATAGTTACTGGTAGAGCTCAGCTCATCAGCATTTGCTGCTTTGTTGTCCATAGAGTTCTTTTCCACAGTAGTTCCAGCAACATTTTTATAATAACCTTATTTAATGTCTTACTGTATGTAGTCAGATGGTTCATGTGGCTCTGAAATCTTTTTTTGGTCAGACTGTATGATACATAGCAGGTCCAAAGTGGGTTTGGGTGTTCTGGTTTACTATCATTCTTCAGTATGAAAGTAGCATTAATTCTAAGAATGAAGTGCTGTTCCTTATACAGTAAGCACATAGTACTAGTGTACTGGACATCTCTGCTCCTGCTTTATTCTCAGATTCTCAGCTCAAGTTCTGATGCCTTGTTTTGGCATCAGGCCCAAATTCAGGAGCAGATCTTTTCATTCACTGCAGACGTATTTGCTGTCTGTTCATGTGACTGTCCTTCAAAAATAGAATGAGCATGCAGCAAACAATTAATAATTTAAAAAAAAAAAAGGTGCCTTTCCCTTTAGAAAACAACTCCAGTAACTTTTAAGAGGCACTTCCCTACCTTGAGAGTGCATGATAATACTTAGGCTGTCTGGTACATTACCATATGGAGGAAAAGGGGAAGGTCAAAATTATTCTGCTTGATAGTCACTAAGTGTTGAGAGTGTCCTTGCCTACTTGTAAATCAAAGATAGATCCCAAATGACCTGAAGGAATCTGATGTTAGGTGGATTCATGTCCCTTTGATGGCAGAAATCCTTTGTAATGATTGGCCCAGAACTCTTTTTCCCCTCATGTGACGCTTTAGAAGAAGCTGTAAAAGCTGGAGCAAATTTGAACTTAATGGAGTTCATTAGTAACAAGAAAGTGTTCCTTAATTTTTCAGAAGGATCTGACTATTAAAATGCAGAACATCTCTGTTGTAATGCGAGCAATTTAGCTCTGTGTGTGTGTGTGTGTAGGAAATGGGTTATCAGGGTTGTAATCACTTGGTTTTTATTGTTCTAGGAGAACCTTTTTTGTTAGTCTCCAGCTTCTGAGAGGAAGGTGTAGTTCTTGCGGTCCTGTCCTCTACAAAACACTACAAGAATCCCTCACAGTAATATTTAAAAATCCGCTTTCAGCTGCAGCCAGAAAACAAGGCTGTGCTATAAGTAGTGCATACCAGCAGTGGAAATGACTCAGTTTAACAAGTTTCCCAAATTTATAGGTGGTTCCCTTCGGAGAGAACTAACACTGCAACGCATGTGGTAATTATCTCTGCCAAAGCAACACACATGCTCTTGTGATTGAAATTTAGAACTTAAGAGCAATGTCGGGTGTGAGGCAGTAATTGGGAAGTCATTTGAGATGCAAAAGCAGTGAAAATGGGATGGGTCTGTATACAACCGGAAACTATAACCATGGGTTGTTGTTCATAAATAATATTAACATCAAGTTTTCCTTCCACTGAATTTTAAATGGTAAATATGGGGCTTGGAGGAAGGAGGTTGTTTGTTCTTTAATCCTACACATTTGTAAAGTATTTGGAATGCAGTTCTAGTGCTTCCAAGTCTTCTTGCTGCAGCTGGGGGAGAGACATCGTAATTCTGATGTCTGCTCACAACTGTCTGTGTTTTGAAATCACAGCCCATGCAAAGGGAAATGCGTAATTTTACCACCTCTCTTAGCTGTCGTCACAAGAAACACTGACTCAGACACACCTGTGAGTCAGAATTCCTCTTGTTTCCTTCCTGCTGCTTCAACTGTAACCTTTACTGCTGTTCTCAACCTCTGCATTGTCTCGCCTAATCTGAACAGGCAGCAGAAGTGAAATTAAGCTGTCTCTTACTGTCCTCTTCCAACCCTTCTATTCTGAAAAGAGGGCAAATAGTCAGAAAAGTACTGTGTTCCCCTGCGCTTGAGCACAAAATTTGGGTAGAGAGTAAAGAATTCTAAAGGGACTTCTCTTTCTTCTGAACTGATAAGTAACCAAGTCATAAGATACATCAACAGGAACTGGACTGAAGGAAATCAAAGGTCATGATGTTTCTTAAATGCAGTGGAGACTCTTACACAAGCTGCTTCTCTGAAGGATAGCCATGTGGTTTATTTAAATTACTTTTCTTTCCTCTTGTTTCACAGGCAGTTGTGCTGTTGACTGAGCCTCTGTTGCATTACACTTTCACTTTCCAGAACATCATTCGCTATTGATTTTTAACCTCCTCTTCAAAGTACCTACTCTTTCAGCTTGGTTTTTTCAAGAGGATCCAATTATTTTGGTGCTTCACTTTTTGGTTTTCTGCCTTCGTTCCTCTGAAGGGTCTGATAGAAGTGCTTAATTACCTATTTTGCCAAGACATTTCAAGTTGGGCATCTGAAATAAGAGATGATTTATGAAGAAAAAATATGTCTTTGCATTTATAATTGTAATGGTAGAATAACTACTTAGGCAGTCAGACAATAATCTCTAGCAAGTAAAAAAAAAACCCCACTCTACAGTATATTTAGACATCAGTAAGAAATGAAATGAGTTAACAACAGGAGAAACAAATGGTCTGTGGTTAATTCGATCACTTCCTTTGCTACAAAAAAGCAATCATCAAGTTTTAGAAGACTTATTCAAATGTGACGGGGACAGCCCCTAAGCAACAGTAGCAGGAACATCCACTGCTAATCATTTTCCTTTGCCAGTTTTTATTCTAGTCCTGCAATTGTTCTGCTCACAAAAAGGAAATATGACAAAGATGGTTTTGTTTGAACAATGACAGTCAGACTAAATGTTCAAAAGTACAGCTGCTGAAACTTCTTAGAGATTTAAATTTTCATTAAAAAGTACTTTGTAATGAAATGTGGCATATGTAACATAACTAACAAACCTTGTGCAGAAGTTGTCTTTGCTCTCCTTTTATTAAGCACAACCTGTTTCAAGTTGGAGAATACTGGAACAAAAATTAAGGGTGTTAAAATGCTAAGCACCTTTTGCTTTATGAGAATAGTGGGACAGAATCAGAGAATCCTATACAAGTTTTGGTTCCTTAAAATTCAGTATGATTTGGATTTTAAACTACACACAGAAATTTAAATTTGGGGTGGAACCAGAGCTAAAAGAGGCGTATCTTATGGATCTGATTTTGAGTCAGATTCAGAGAGCAGAAAGCTAAACATAAATTTAAAAAAATAAGTTATCATCTAACCCCAAATCTAGTAATGACAGTCTAAGAGCTTGGCCCTGGCGGATCTGAAACAACTCTGATCCTGTGTCAGTATCAAGTCTGAATTTGGCTGTTGTTCAAAATACAGATTAAGAGAGTACATCCATGGCAGATTTTTCATTTTAAACAGCTTATTCATTATTTGATAACAGAGTCACTATTTCCCCTTCACCCCACATCCCTGTGTGGCCACTTCATTACGCATTAACTTTTGCATACAAAAATGTCCTGTTTAAATTTACGAATTCAGTATATGGAACTACTCTTTCCCTTTATAAGGACTTGGAGTATCTCTACAAGCATTTAGTAAGAAAACATGCAACTGTTTTTCTTTGTAAACACTTAACTCTTAGAAGTTTGTTGAAAAGTTCGGCATTGCTCAGCAAACAATCCTTTGGGGTACTCTGCTAGGTTGAGAGTCAGTTGGGAGCCTGGATTTAGTATTCATTCAGGACTTCTCACCTTCGAAGGCTTGTCTTCCTAAGCAGTTGCTAAAGTCTTTGCTTATTTGGCATCATCACGAGCGTGCAAGAAATGTCGCAGTAAGTAAATGCAACCTGCTCACCAGTGACCCACGCTGAAGAGGCTCAAGAGAAATAGGCCAAAGCTACCAAGTTCTTCAGGTAAAAGGCCAAAAGAATTAGCCATTAGGAATCCCAAAACAAAATCAGCTTCTGTAATGCAACACGTCTACATGTATAGAGCTCTGTCAGTGGATACGTGTCATGTCTGTATGACATTTAATGAAAGCTTTCAAAAAAAGAAGCCTCTTAATCTGATTACTAACAAAAGATCAGCACTTTTGCTAATGGTGATAGGCTTTCAGTGTATTATCTTTGCACTGCAGCAAGAGAAATGCATTGGTCAGTAGTCTTTGGATCTTTCCATCTTGGGACAGAATTTTGGTCTCTATTTCATTTAAGTTCCTTACCAGATATTTGTGTATTCACTTCTTTTAGGTTGTGAGACCCAATTTTATATTTTTCTTTTGTGTGTGTGTGCATGTTTTTGTGAATTTGGTTTGGATGATGCTGGCTATCCTCCAGTTACCTTCTGTGGTGAAAGTGGGCATTGTACCTGAGAAGCTGCTAGCATTTGCTGAAAATCTTTTCTGAAGCACCTAGTTGTACGTAGTTGAAAGTGTTTTGGTTTGGGTTTAGGGTTTTTTGCCATAATCCATAAAAATCTTCTAGGGCAGCTACACAAAATGTATGAAACAGAACTACACTCAGGGGAAGAAACAGAGTAGTCATTGCATTCTTTTTATCTTGGGTTTTGTTCTCTTTTTTTTTTCCTTTTCATTTCAACTATGTTGCATTTAATTTAAAGACTAACATACAGAATCTCCAAGTGTAGGTGGAAATATTGAGGGCAACTGACATGAAGTTTCACTAGTAACAAATAATTATCATGTATAAACTTTTCCGAAGAACTTCTGTCAGATGAGTAACCAGTTTGCAAGAAGAATCGTGACAAGCACAGCGTAAACTGTGAACATTGTTCAGTTAAAAGGAGGTGCATTGTATTAAAGAATAGATTTTACTTGGGTATTGATAAATATATTGATTTAACAGATTATGTTTCTTTAGCAGGCCGTTTGTAATAGTTTATTTTCTGTGTTATTGCTGTTTGTGTTATTAATTTATAGACTGTCTCTACACTTGAGCTCATACCCCCTGTTAAATTGAGTAAGAGTCTGTATCGACCAGCAGCAGGAGTGGGATTGATAGTCCATTCTCTCTCTTCCTTTTTTGGGGACATTTACCACTATAACTTATACTTTTGGTATAAGTTTTTGACTGTCATATGGAGCCATATTTTCAAATGGGCTCCCGATCCTGGGATGTTTACATTACATAGACCATTAACGGATGGAGGAATTCTTTTCAGAAGCAGGAAATGGTAGCAGCTGAACAGGAACATTTTTTTATTCTACCAAGGGTTCAAAGCATACTTTCAATGCCCAAGCTTGTTTTTCTGTTCGCATTTTGATTTCAATTACTTATTTATATGCTTTTGGAATGAGTGTGCATAGTTTTCTCCATGAATTGGGCCACTAAGTGTTTGGGCCAAACTACTGCCTGCTAGAAAATATGTCGTCAGGGATGCAACATTTTCAGGATAGGTATATACCACTCAGTGTGCAAATACTTGAAAGCTCTTAATTTGATTACATTTGGAAATCTAAGACTCGGTGAAGGTGAATGACATGTGATCTTGAATGATAGCAAGTGGCAATAGTAATACACTGAATGTAAGTGCAACTCATATTTTAAAATCCATAGAAATTATGTATATGTGGTATTTTGCAGACTCTGAAAAACTTAAAATCTCTGACAGCTGTGGAAATCTTATGGTTTCTTTAACCACATACATGCTCTGTACCCCTAATAAAGATTGTAGTTGTGCGTTCATGTTCTAAAGAATTTCATTAGTCTCTGGCAATGTGGCTTCATGAAGACCTTAACTCAGATTTTGAAAAATGCCTGTGGTTAGTTTTCTAGAGTGACTTAAACTTTTCAGGCTGCAAATTTCCTTTACAAATAGGAGTCTTTTCTGTTAGGTTATTTATAGTAAGTCATGAGTGGGTGTTACAAGAGAATGTTATAGAACAATTTTATATGATATACTACAACTATGTGCATAGGCTGGGCTACTTACATGCAGGTAATCATCGATGTGTTTGCAGGATTGACATCTAGAGGAAACACGAAAATTGGAAACATGTGGTGAACATAGTTCTAGCTCTTTGCTAGATAGTTCCTGCTAAAGATTTATATGCCAATGTGATTTATAGTGAAGGGAGTGTTGCCAGTCTCTCCTGGTCGTCCAGTAAGACAAAGTGTGTCTGTCTCTGTGTGACTGAGAGGTGAGTGAAGGAACTTTGCAGCCTGTGCCACCAAACCCAGTCCAGTTGCAACATTGCAACAGCTGTTTCTGTTGCAGAAGAAGTCCTTGCTGCTTTACTGTTCCAGTGTCACCTTAAGCACTATAGCACCTGGAAAACAGAACTAATCCTTTTCCAATAAAAAAATATCTCTTTGTTTCTTCTTTGGGAATGCTGTAAGGAAGCATGCTGTGTATAAAAGGACTTCCTTCCAAATTTAAGCAGGAAGAGAAGTACGTGTTTGTATACAAGGATAGAATTAACTGCAAACCTTCCTTTCCTCTCTCCCTCCCCCCTCAGCCTTTGTGTTTTTTAATTCTGTAGCTGGCATCAAAATGACAGCAGGAGAGAACTCATGTTTCCTATGCACTCCCACAAAAGGGATGGGAACTTGAAGCATCAATGCATGTCCTTCTTAAGATAACAAGACAAACATCAAGGCATTTTAAGATCTGTGTTCAATCTTTAGCGCTCTTCATGAAGCTACTTACAAAGGGTTTCTTTCTGGTTTACTGCAGTATAATTTTTAATGCTGCTGACCTGGATGCTGAAATTCAACCTCTGGTTATTCACAGGGCAGATATAACAGACAGTGTAGTTGCATTTTCTTGAGACTGTTCCACAAGTAAGACTTCTCCCTGACCTTTGGGGACCACTTACTTGGGAAAGTGAAGAACTTGCTGTCAGTATTTATTCAATCCTTGGACTCTTTTCTAAGGTTATGCAAAATGTCGTGGCAGCATTGTCATAGCAACCACCACTCACTAGAAACTGAGCACTGACCACCACTTTTACATACAGCAGCTTTTTCTTTCAAACTCGTACACATTGGAGCTAGTGACCTGTGGGTAGAAGTGCTTTGTATGCCGATATTGATGTGCCTAGCTAAAAGCTAATTTTATTAGAATATAATTGGTGTCAGCAGTGTAAGGAAGTAATTTCATGCTTGATTTTGACAGTTAAGTTAGGTGCCTGTTTCTCTCAAGTGAAGGGGAGAGTTGGGCTTATAAATTTATTTTTCTGAATTGTAATGAAGAAGTTGAAAGTAAATTAATCCTCCTAAATATGTGCACTGTACAAGTTTCTAGTGCTTGTGAGTGAAGAGACAGTATAAAGAAGTCACTGAGTACCTGTCTATCAGCACTTTAACTCCCTGGCAATCAGTAAATGTGTGTCACTTTGGCTGTAAGGTTTTGAGGAGTGGGAGATATTTAAATGTTTGTATAGATATTGTCATATTTTTATACACTCTAGGCCACTTTTATTGAAGTGCAGGATCTTAGAATCTGATCATAAATAAATAGTGAAGTGGTATATATGCTAATGATACTATGTGAACACTTAATTTATTTAATAAAAGAATGTAATCTTGACCAGTTGATCTAGACATTTGGCCAGTATTTATGGTTTTAAGAGCTCCTGGAGAATAATGGGTGAAGACAGAAGAAATGAAGGGTTTACAGTAATCCTGTTCCCTCTTGAGTCCTTTCATTATAATCCATACTAGGGTATTATAAGTAACCCTGTATCTATTCCAGCTCTTAATGATTCATTCTGTACATATAAAAATAAAACTTCCATTTATGTAGACAGCTGCGTAATTTCTGAAACTTTTAAGGGATTGGAATTGTCCTGCGATGTGGTTAATTCCCATGTGGTGCGTATTTCTATTCCTTTTTTTTGTGAATGAGTATGTTTTGGTTCCTCCTTAACATTTACAGGAACAGGAAGCAACGATGCTATTACTACTCTGCGCCTGGATTTTTGTTTTTTTCCAGACAGAGCTCCTAGCCATGAGAGTGAGTACGTCGCTTAGCAATTTGAAAAGCTTTACCTTCTTGAAAAAGTTACTTGCAGCACCGTATAAGGGCATGAGTTCTTTCTTGTTGAGCAACAAGTTTTCGCTTGTAAGGCCCGTTATTTCTGTCTCCTGGAACATTCAAATTTAACAACTTTATACTTTTTCCACAGCACTTCTGTGTACAGAGAGAAGTTAGGCTGCTCCTAATCTGAAAATTTACAGAGCAAACTGCATCTGTACCAGAATAGGAAGCAAGTCAAACAGCAGGAGTATTTCATCACTACCTCTGTAGAACACAGCAGTCAAGCTGGAATGGAGTTTCAAAGATTGGTTTCTAAGCTGTGTTAGGTTTTAATTAGTGAGAGAACATCATGACATACATCGTCACTTGTTTATGAATAGTAATATTTACTGTACTAAAACTGTGTAGATACGTTTTATGTTAGATTGCTACTTCAATTCTAATTCAGTGTTTACACTTTTCCAGATTTTACTTTCTTCATTTTGAAAATATAGTTCAACCAGTATCAGTAACAAAAATGCCTTGATAATTAAAGTTTTCCATCTGAATTAATTCCATCAGTGTAATAAAAAGAATAAATTAAGGGTTTTGATTACTTAAATGCCATTCCAGCCTATAATACAGCATCTGTTTAGCAACAGCCCAGCAACTGTATTTCATTTTAAGGAGGTTCTGAAGTCCTTCCTTAACTCTCTCTCTGCCCTTGTAATATTTCTTCTTTGCCCTAAACTCAAAGGATTTAAAAAAATACGTATAAAAAAAAACATCCTCCTGAATCTTCCTTTGCCGGACAGTGACTCCATAGTTCTGGTTTTCCTGATTTAAAAATCTGACTAAGGACCATAACATACTTCCCATTGCAAGGAACACTAATTAATTGGAAGAATCCCTGGGTATTTGTGTGGAAAGAGGAAGGCGATAGCAACCTATGAAACATTCTTCCTTACCCAGTAGGAGTCTTATTATATCACACTTTCTCAGGGTAGGGAAGCCTGTGTGATTTTGGGAAAAAAAGTGGATTCTTACCTGCTACACAAGGCACAATGTTGTCAGCTCTCTTAAGTTTGTTACTTTTTTTTTTTATAATGTCTGGTGTAGTTACCTGTACTCAAAGGTCCAGCTGTACCGATTCAGGTTATTACCTCAGGAGCCCCTGAATTCACTTTTAAAAGAAGCTCCAAAATGTCACAACAGCAAAGAAACACCTCAGAAGTATGCTTCCTAAACAGCCCAGCAACAGAAGCAAATTAATTCTTGCAATTGATTATTAAAAATGACAGCCTCAGCCAAAACTCTGTGATAGCTGAGTGTCTGGGGCTGCCTAGGACTGTCTGTTCTGAAACCAAGAAATTAAACTCGACATAAAGGTTGAGATGGGAACTTAAAGTCACTAAGTCAGATGGCCACAGAGTCCGTATTTCCTCAACAAGATATCTTACAAGGCAGAAATTCTGTGGTACAGACTGTATCCGAAGCCACAGTTTGGGTCTCAAGCTCCAATCTCAGTATCACAGCTCACAGAGTTCAGTCTGCAGAAACATGCTAAACAATGACTTATATGTTTTATAGCTCTCCATGTCTAGTTTATGGTGGTTTGCAAAACAGTGTGTATTGACAGGAGTACCCTGAATAAAGTAGTTCTGTAGCAGTGCAATGTATTTTTGGAAGCTGTCTTGCCCTATTATATGTCTGCACTCTCTTGCCCTCCCTCCCTCTTTCTCCATTAACAGGAGACATTATAAAATTTGTTGTTTTTTACTTACTCTTTTACCTATTTTTTATTTTAACATGAACAAGGGGTTTTTCTCCTGCAATGCAATTCAACGGAGCAGTCTTCTTTAGCTTTAAAGTTGTTAAAATTGACTCTGGGTTAAAAAGAACTAGTTCCTAGCATATCTCTATAAACAGTTGCTTCAGGCTAAAATCTGAGTTTCCTTTTTTGAAGGAGCCTGGAGCATCCTTGTTGTGGCCAGATGCGTTACACAATTATCTAATGAGACTCACCCTCCTCCACTCTCAGTTGAGTTCAGTGCTACCTGGTCTTAAGACTTTCAGTAGTGTACCACAGGCTGTCATGTTTTGAGAGTGATCATATGGGGATCCCATTTTGCTGTCAACAGGGGTGAGCGGTGCCAGGCATTTAAATTGTTGCAGACTTTGGGTGCAATTGTCCTCTTAATGACATAAATAAAATGAAGGCCGTGCTAATGCCACGAGCCATTTTGTCTTGCCTTTCAGTTGTGGTGTGGTTGCTACTAAATGTTACGTGTTTGGTAAAATGTCCTAATAGAAAACATTGCTTTTAAATTTAATAAACTTTTTTTTTTCCCCCATTAAATCACAGGTAGCTGTTTTTATTTTGATATACACATTAGGTCAGGCAAATTGCTTCTTGAAGTGGTTGTTAAAATGTCTATGATATCAGCAAATGACCTAAGTGTAACTTTGGGAAGTTTTTTGCATGATTTCCAGGAGCTGTAGGACAGCTGAAGTAATAAGCGATGATGACTCATAAAGCATAAAAGGAGCTGAAGTGGGAATTTACAGGAAAGAGCATAAGCTATGGCTTTTCCCCTCTCTAATTTCAGGGCTGTTTTTATTAGAGGCAAGGGAACTTTTGCATGCTTAGATAAAAGGCAAAATGACCAGGGAAACAGATATTCTTAGAGAACAAGGTAGGTGCATGGATCAAGGTACTAATCGTCCCCAAATTTTGGTGCAGGAAGAACCAGGAACTAGCCTGTTTGGTTGGTTGGTTTTTTCCTACAGTAATGGAATCTGCTGAGGTTAAGATGCATCCACGCTACATTCAGAGTCTCAACAGTTCAAGTTGTTGTGTAGTTTGCAACCAAAGTCTTCAAATTAGACCTACTGAAGGAGTTCACCACTGTCCTCAGTATAACTGGACCGTGAAAGCCCCTATCTGACTGTATATTTTACTGTAACTGGGGTGAAGGATGCAAAATGTTATGACTGGTGTCTTCCTGAGCTCCCTGTGTTACATGTAGAGAAAGGCTTGCATATGCAGAAGCTGTTCTTGAAATTAGGTTAAAAAGACAACACTGCTTTAAACAAAACAAACAGAAAAATAACACAAGCAAGCTAGATGTAATTTCTCATTAATACATCATACCTTCCTTTCCAATGTCTGCCGGGTTTTCGGAAAGCTCTTTTTGAGACGGACAGAACTGCTGTATATAGCTCGCTGGATTTAAGGTGGATGTTTGTGCTTGTGTATCTGCGAAGGCCTACCAGCCAAGAAAGATTTGATCATTTGAAAGACCAAAAAGAAAAAGTGTGTTTTAAGGAACATCATAAAATAAATTCTTGTGTTAAAAAAAGCTCTCTTCCTATTCCTCACTGTGAACACAGTAAGGAAACATCTGCCTACGGCTGCCCTGCGTGTAGCCTGTGTTAGCATAACTTATCCACACCCACAAAGGCATACAAAACTATTTCCAAGGCTTTTGCTTTGTGCTGGCGTAGTGCCACCCAGGAGTAACAGCCAAAAGGAAAAATTCCTTTCAGTGACATTCATTGCCCTAAGAAAGACATACCTCTCTTTCATGCTTGCAAAGTTAGTGCCAATGTAAACCATGACTGAGGCTCTGAAATGATGCAGGTCCACGTCACTACTTCAAATTCAGTGATGCAACCTGAGTTCACATTAACTTACTTACTTTTAAGGATTCAAACAATTTAAAGCCTTTGGACAAGGAAAATTATCTGAAAACATTCCTGATGGTTTTATTTTTCTCATTTATGTGTGTTTGCTACTTGCAGCTCATTCTAAGCAGACAGACCTGGTTTGTTTCCGTTTGCTCTGGAAATTTGCATTAAGAACCATTGTTAGAGTCAGCACTGATCTAATGAAACATGTTGCACTCCCACTTGGAAACTGGAGAGGAAAATGTTGATATATATGTATAAAATATACTATATCAGCTGATGTTAACCTTTTAAGGTGAAATAAAAAGCTATTAACCTGAGAAGCAACAGGTAGTTTCTGTGTCTCCTTTAGGGAGAATGTACTGTTCTGTATCTCGGTTCTATACAAACTGCTCAGACGTTTAAAGTTATGTTGTCAGTTATCCAACCAACAATTCATTGCATTATGTGTTTCCCCCAAAATAGATTAAGTACTGAACACAAGACTAGAGAGGTAAATAATGCTAACATGTCAAATTAACTTGTAAATATGTATTTTTTGGCTGTTTCCTATGCACTTTGTGAGCTCTGCTGTATTTGAGAGGGATGTCTTCCAGCCTGGAATGGAAGACCAGTCCAGGTCTACCTGTTTCAGCTTCTTCTTTTGTTACACTACCTTATGGACACCAGAAGGAATTGCAGATTCGTAAAACTAAGGTAGTAGAAAAGTTCCTTCTCTTAGTATTTTTCTTTTTTTTGTTTGTTTGGTTTTTTTCTCCTTTTTGGCCATACCGTTTTAGAAGAAAGGTCTCACTTTTCTGGCCTTTGGCAGATTGCAAGGTATTCTGAGGAACTGGATATGAAAAGAGTACCAGAGCATTTCACATTACGGATATTTTACTTGTTTGAAATGATAATTTCATACCTATAGCATGCTGCAGGCTCAAAACTCTCCTGTGCCTCAGGTACTGTGTTTTATGCCTTTGCTTTTTTTTTATTACTGCCTTGTAAAGCTTCAAAAGGCAAATGAAATTATACTGCACAGAAGGAACACTGTTTACCTCCAGTTGTTAGGATTGTATTTTTCACTCTAACCAAAGGCAGGGGTCTTACTGACTTGAATAAAGGAGCTTTAGTTTATCCTGGCTTGTTTACCAATGAAGAAATGATGTGAAAGAAATATGTGTCCTTGTATCTGAAAAGAAGGTGAAAGGAACACAAAAATCAGTTGGGCCGGACTAATTTGAGGCTGTATCCGAACTTGGAGACTCTGACCACTTCAACTCCCAGATCTAGATGAACAATAAACATTTCGACTGCGGTCTGAGAGCCAGGTGCATACGCTCCCCCAAGCTAGCCAATCTTCCTGTGACCTCACAACACAGAAATGCATGCACAGAACCAAATAAAAGCCATAACTTTCAGCCAGGTTCTTGACCTGAGTGATGAGTGGATCAGGACGCAAGAGTTTATATGTTTATATGCAACCTAAATAAATACTGTAGTCAGAGGTCATAGGTCAGATTTTGAAGGTCCCTGATATTAATTTGTCAACTCTGTTCATTCACCTAAGTCCCTTGGTAATTAATGCACAGCTACCACTGAGAATCTGGACATAGATGCTCACCTTCACCTTTAAACACCAAAGAACAAAGATTTATGGTAGCACATAGTAGAGGAATTTGTTTGGGGATGCTGCTGTAATGCAAAGAGTTGTGGATTAGGAAAAGTAGCATTGACAGAAAATAGTAACAAGAAGTGTTAAACAGATTTTGGAAAGGAATGAGAAAATATTTGAATTAATGCATTTAGAAATAAAGTAGAACAGATCACAATGAAAACTGAAATGTGCCAAACCACTAAGTTCTGTTACTGTGGATATGGAATAGAAACTGCTATGTTCACTTTCCAAGAGGAGTGCTAGGAGATCAAAATTTGACATTCATATCTCTTGATCTAAATTTAGCTTTTAGGAGTCATTGTCTCCTATGCACCTCTCTTTCATCTCCAGGTTAAATTTATTTTGCCTGCCTATAAAAAAATGAATAGAAATGCTGAGACAGGTGATGATTACGGAACATAAACTCAGCGTGTTGATGCAGCAATGAGAGTAGTCAAAGTACAGGTATTCAAACCTGAAACTGTTTGGTTCACCGTGCAGTTTGATTTGGATGCTAGAAAAACATGAAACTTTCTAGAAACAAGTTAGCTTACAGTATGTTAAAAGTAGTATAAAGCATTTTGTATTTTAATGTACCAAACTTCATTATTCAGCACATAAAGCTATGTTAGATAGTAGAGCATCTCTATAGAAAGATCATCACAGCATTACAGGGAAAATTTATTTTTGAATCTGTGTCATTAAAACTAAAAGACTTCAATATATCCTTTGTAAAATACACACAAGGTAGAGGACTTCACCAAGAGCCCAGAGGAATGGATTTTCTCACATTTTAAATGTGTGTTTAAGATTCTGATTACGGGAAAGCAAGCTGAAATATTTCTGTTAGGATTAATGTTAGTTTTGTCTCAACCAGTAATGATTACTCACTAAAAGCCTTTTACTAATGACTATATGGAGGAAACTTAAGTAAACCAGTTGTTTTGCTCTGGAGGGGAATGGTTCCAAGTTTTCTGCATGTGGCACAATTTTAAGAAGTCTGTGCAGACAGCATTGGAAACCCTGGCCTCTTAAGAAAAAAGTAAGGTAGTATGTCTGTGATTTATATATCTTGACAAAATCAAAGCTATCTGCTTTTTCTTTGCAGCCCAGTTCACTTTTTGGCTAACTGCGTTAAAGACAAAAGCCAAGAAACTTAAAAAAAGAATTGTGTTCATTCTCTAAGTATTCATTAAATCACTAAGGAGAATGAAACCGCAGATGCTTTTGTTCATCATTACACAAACGCTTTACAAATCCAAATCAACTATAGACCCTTATGCCATTTCTGACTTACATGACATTCTTCTCTGGAAAAAAAAAAACCCACAAAAAAATTTGATTTTTTAGTAGCATTTTTCTGTCACATCCACCATCTATTTTGCTTTAGTTTCTTGGATAATATTTATGCTGCATTTTCCTGAGACCTACATATTTTTTAATAATTTGAAAAAACATCCAAAGTTCAACATCGGTGGATGAAGCCTCTATAATCAACGGGCCAGCGGAGGATCTGGCCTCTCCTTTTCAAACTGCAAACAATATCTACCAAACCCCAGCACATTTCTGTTCATACTCCACCAGCTCCTTACAAGCAGCACAGGTTTGCTCTTGTAGCACTGAAAAGTTGCCAAGAGGTCGTGCAACAGCAGAGGCTGCCCCTGTGGCCTGAATAATTGCTTTCATCTGGGACCACTGCAGAAGGCACTGATAGTCAGGTGCAGTCTTCCTGCCTCTTTTGCTCTGGGTTGTTGTTCTGGAAGGTATATGCTAGGCAAGGTACAAAGGCAAAGTAATTACTGTGCATCTATTTTAGGTCATGTAATACAGTAACAGCAAAGTTATCCTACGGGCTCTGGCCAGAAGGCAAAGAGGAAGGCTTTCAGAGAGAGCTGAACTAGGAACTTCCTCCTCCTAGCCATACGCTCTCATCATCTCTTTTAATTGAAATAGTCCAGAAGCAGCGTGAGAGATAGAAATAAAAAGTGCTTGTCAAATTCATGCAAATATTAATTATTCTTTTGGGAGAAAATCCAAACTAAGCCTCATTGGTGCAGAGCATATAAGCAAATTTTATGTTTTGGAGGTATAGATCCACGTTCCATCTGTTGCTGATGTAATCCTGGTGAAGGCATATTCAAACTACTGTCTGTTTTTTCAGGTACTTCAGCAGCTAAGTGGATTTAAATATGTCTGATGATATGCTCCCCACCTCAGAAGAACTGGAAAACATTTGAACAGGGCACTATAATGAGGTGAGAGTCACTATTTTTTGCACAATTGGCCTAGAATGCACGGTATTTGCAGTAGTCGGCATCTTACCCCTGTTTCCCCCATGATCAAGCTTAGTAATTTATGTAAATTGATTGGTATCCCATTTCCACAGAATAACTATTTGATCTTTTAGAAATTTTTTTCATTACTAACTTAAGTGAAATACTTTTCCAAATAACTTCATAATTGTGCCTGTTTGTTCACTTTTTCTTTAAATCTCTAGATTTACAGTATATGAATGCCAATATATATATTCCAAGTCTCAGCAAAGATTTCAGAAAAGCGAATCTAAATAGCACTAATGTCAAGAAAAGTAATTCTGTTTGCTATCTTCTTTATCTGTTATTACTAGACAGAAAAACACTCACGATGACAATTTTGCCTTTAAGGTCAATTATTCACCAAAGTTCAGGCTCAATGCACATTTTCCTTATAGAATGACTAACAGAGACAGGACTCTGGTGTACTTTTTTGCAGCTGATTAATTAGGTCAATTCTAAACACGAAGCCCCTTCTCAGGTTGTTTCTATTGGTAGCAAAAAGCAATCAATCAGCCTTGAATACGTTGAAGCCAAGTAGATGAGCCTATTCCACAAGGTTCATCGTGGCTCCCGCCTTATTAAATGAAATCTGCAGGCACTGCGTTGTCTGACCTTTGCCATGTAGGAAGCTACATAGGAAATGTGAGAATGAGGGGATTGTAACACCAGTGGTATTTGAGGCTGAAGTTACTCATCTTGTAGGTTGCCTTCCTCCAACAATGAAATGGACTCAGTACTCTTTAGTGGTTTACCCTTTCCACGTGCTTTCTATGGCTTCTGTGAAATAGTTCTAGTGACTGCATGAAGTAGTTACATTAAGTGTGAAATGTTGGTGTCTTCCAAACGAAGCAGGACCCTGGTGGTGCGAGATCACTGTATAAACTGAGACCTTGTTGGAAGTGACTGAAGTTTGGAAGCTGAGCAGTAAGTGTTGCTGTGTTCTGCCGTTGTTGTTGAAGAGTACAGACTTCCTTCACCTTATCTGTTTCTAGTGAAATTAGATTTATTCTGAATTTGTTTTTTTTTCTTTACCTCTAAGAAAGCTCGAGTGCACGTGGATAGGCTTAATCCAGTATACTGTTAAGTGTTTGCTAAGATTCAACAAAAGCTTGGGTGAAAAATGTGCCTTAATGTGAATTGAATTTTTTCCTTGTGGCTGAACTAAATATTTGGATTTGTCCTTGAGCTTGAATGCATTTTTAAAGGAATACCTTCTTATTTATGTGGGGCGTGCTTATCAACTTGTGCAGCTACTTGTAGGGAATGAGGAGACAAACAACATGTTGTGTTGGGGGAGTGCGGAAAATGTAAAGCAAATTCAACAATCCATAAAATGTTGAATTTTTTCTCATGTTCTTGGTAACTTGTTTTCTAATCTCAGTGGTCAAATGATTTTATTATGTAATTGAAATAGTCTCTTTGTTGGAGGAAAAATATTGGGTATATTTTAATTTTCCCGTCTTTCTCTTTGTATGTGTCCCCTAGTTCAGAATTATGAAGTACTGATTTTTTTTTGGAGCAATGCCAAGTAGGATTATCACCTTTCCTTTTTGGTTTTGGCAATTATAAAATACTCTTCTTTGAAATGATAAAGGAAGTTTAGAACATATGGCCAAAAAAAATGGCCATTTGAAGTAATACCTTGAAAAGTGATGAGAGATGTGTCACTTTTAAGATTTTTATCTTAAAACATTTTCATTCTTAAAGTATCTAGGATTATAATGCTGCTTTATCAGATCCCTTGTCCATTGCTAATTCTGGAATATGCGAGTTTTAAGTGACAAATCTTGAATTTATTTGCAAAAATTTATTTCAAAATTTTAACAAAAAAAATGATGTTGAAAGGAAAAAAGTTACTATCGCTATTGTTGAAGCTTTTGGAATTTTTTTTCAATTTTTTGGTAGAATATAGAAGAGAGAGCATGCTGGAGTTTATACTCCTTAGTTTGTAAGTATCAGCTGCATATTTATCATTGTGAACATCTCGGACCACAACAGTTATTTCATCAGTAGTCAAACAGGTTTCATTGTCTTTATAAGCTGTTTGCAAATATTTGGGGGTAGGGAGGGTTCAACACCTTAAATGTCTTAAATGCAAGCAAGAATCTCGCAAACTGCAATTTGAGCTGTGAGTGGCAATGCCTGTGAAACGCTGGATAACTTAACCTCGCTGCTTCATTTTAGTTTTGATGGAAGATCCAGTCTATGTTTATGTTGCTTTCTGTTTATATAACTCTGAAAAAAAAAAAAGTTGCCATTAAAAACAATAACCTAAGGACAGTAACTGCAGTGATCTAAAGATTACTGATTTCCACAGGGTTTCAAGAGAAATAAAGGATTTGTCACTGTATGAATGAATATAGACTTGGGGAAAAATATAGTGGTTTTGTTGTATCAGACTGTGACAACGCATGTTGGTTGGAGTTAAGATTGCTTAATTAACAATTTTAAGGGAAATAATCAGCATCTTCTGTGTTTAGCTTGTGCTATTGTGTTAGTGTGTATTCAAGACATTGATGGGTGTTTTTTTAAATTCCTTTACTTAGAGTACTCAAGCCTCAAGGAGTGCTCATGCATAAAGAACTTGTGGTTAATTTCTGAAGTAGTTCTTAGTAATTACTGTGTATATGCAAATCCTTGCAAATAGAAATGAATTTCTTCTTATGTTTTGTTTAATTTTATTTGCTTTGGGATATACTTCAGTAACAAGTTCCGGCGAGTCTGTATGTGTGTGGCCTTAGCTAGGATTTCCCATTCTTGATGAGCCTTGTCCTAAGTCTTGTCTTGTATCAGGCAGAAGGAGAGGAAGGAATCTTGGTAGGTAGGTGCCATTTAAGGGCACCTTTTTTTTCTTTACAGAAAAAAATGAGCCAGTAGTATCAGCACAAATAGATGTTTCATAAGTGACTTAGTAGCAATGGGGACAATGTAAGAGGCTTGTCTTGGTTGCCCAAGGCTAATGCCATTAGAGCAACACAAGCTCATGCACTGGGATAACTACAGGCTTGTGTAGATTCTGGGAGTGCATGGATTTGCTTCTGTTGTTACCGTTTACATGATGTGTTGAACATGGGGTTTAGTTTCCATATCTGTGGTGTGGGGATAATCGTCCTCCCCATTGCTAATGCACATCATAGGGTAAGTAGCTGCTTGTTATGCTGAACACCAGCTACAGCCTATTTTCATTTGTTATCTTTGGTGTGACTGAATGCATCAGAAGCAGATCTGAGGCCCTGTGCAGAGGGAATATATCAGGACAGGCACCCTTAAGAACAATTTTTCTGGCAATAGTAAATTCAAGCTGAATTGCAGACCAATAGTACACCCTGTAATATCCTATTCTGTACTTCCAGTGCTTAAGTGCGTTAGTCCCAGGATATCACATATTTCAAAACATTAAATCGCCATAATGGGGTGATATATTCATATAATTACAGCCAGTGTCAGGAACAGAATTTGGAACCTGTTCCTGGGTGCTTACAAGGTCTGTGTGTGAGGCAGCTGAATAGAACCAGCTGCTGAAGACCATGATAGGTACATCAGTCGTCCTTTAAGAACACCACCAGCAGGTTCTGCTTCTCACCACTGCTGTTCTGTCAAAACCCATTGTCTGGTGATGTAGACAGTGCTTTCCATCTTATCTTGTTCCCAACCTGTTAAAACTTGGATTTAGCAGTCTTTGCTTCAAAACTGGTAGTGGTGCAAGTCTGTAGTGTTATATTGTTAATCTAAAAGCGCATTTTGTGGCTTTAAATACTAGACAACAAGTTTCTCTCTGTTTAATAAGCTTTTTTTTCATTTTCTTTGAAGAAAAGGAAAGAAAAAACAAAATGAAAATTCTACTACTGAATACAGAGCTTAGCGGAACAGCTTTCCAATTATAAGAAAATAAGGGATATCGGAAATATGGTTGCATACTTTTTCCTGATGTGGGGCTTTTCACCTCCTGGGGGTATAAAACTGTTCACTGCATTTTGTCTTTGGTTCTGACCACATATTTTCAGTCTCAGTCATAAACTGTATTTGGACCAATGGGCTCAGAGTCTGCAAATCTGATGGTGGTTTCACCAGAAATACCGGGTGAAACCATAATTTCTAGATGAATTAGATGGCATTTCTAATTATTCTCTGTTGGTTTCTCATTCCCACATTAGTTTTAAACCTGGAAGATGAGCTGTCTTTTAAAGCCAGTAACTGATTTGTAGGGATTTTTGTGAATGTCTGACTGGAGATTATTTTCCCATAGGAAATTCCCTCATCCACTTTAAAATTGGACTGTTACCTAGCGCTGGATACAAATGGGTGGTTTTGGTATAAAACTCAAGGGGACATTATTTTCGCATGCATATATGTATGTGGTCATGTAGCAGAGGAGCTGGGGGTTATTATTCATACTACTATTGTTTCTGCTGGCTTTGACAAAATAGCAGCTGGTTCTACTAATGAAAGTTTAAGGTGCCCATTTTTTCTATCCAGTCTCACGCGTGCTGCAGGGAAATAGGTTCCGAAGGGGACATTTCATGACACAAGTACTCATGAAACAATATAGTTCCCAAGGTGAAGGTCTCTGCTTTATTTCCTTGACAGAGCTCTTCCACTGTTTCCTTCTCCTATGGTCAGCCTCACGAAAGATAGGGATGAATAATCCCGGGAATCAAATCACCTTGAACATTGGACAGATTCACATCTGAATAGGAATACTGTAGGTTTCTGAATTCAGAGGAGGATTTGCAAAAATAATTTGGTATTCCTTTAAGCTTGCCACTTGGAAAGTCAATGGTAAAACTCTTCGACTTTAAGGAGAACCTGGCTATGTAAACCTTTAACCTTTGTCATCCAGATTTGAAATGGCTTGTATAAGCAAATATGTGTCCATCTAGAGTCTTGGCAATGATATCAAACTATTTTTCTTAATCGGTGGATGCTGTCCAAATTAAAACTATTTCTAAAAGCAGTTGACTAGCTGATGTATTAAAAACTGAAACTAATTTATTTAAAGTCTTCTTCTTGAAAGTATAACTTCTAGCAATTTATAGGCTTTTGTTTCATATACTGTGAGAACAGAGGTTATTTACAAACAGCACATTCTCACACAATTTATTTTAATGAAAATAATACAAAAGTCCCCCTGCAATAAGTATATAGGATAGATCACTGCTTTAAACTCTGCAGTAGTTATAATGTAATAAGTTGACAAAACCTAGGTTGAGAAATAAACAGCACAATAAACTACAGCTTTTGACTGTTTTTTTTTTTCTTTTCTGTATTACATTCATGATTTCAAACTTTTATCCAGAGTGCCTAGAATTTCCTCTACTTTATTTGTAAATATACCAAAATGTTCAATTTAGCTCGGTGATTTGGTGAAGATTTGCTGAATATTATGTTACTTCTAATAAAGGGTAGAAAATCCACTGTAACCTGATACTTATTCTTTCCATTACAAATTCATTCAGTATCTTTTTGAACTTTTGTCCTGCTTGCTTTTATGAGACGTGTTATGATAACACCTATAGTTTCTATTGGAAATCAAGTCTGTGCTGTATTCGGACTTTGTACTGTAAGAGAACACCCTCTCTAAAACTGCCTGCCAATTGATGTTAGTCATTTTTTTTCTCCTCTCTCTCTCTCCCAGCTGCCACCAAAAGCTAACAATTTATGAGTTGTTTGCTTATCCTTGATTAAACCTGTCTTCCACTTCAACCAAGCGTCAATTCACTTCTCAGCCTGAGGCTTCAAATCAGCAAGGCTCACTTCCAAAGAGAACGCCCGAGCTGGATTTTTACAGGCTGTGAAGGCTCTTGCGGCTTTTTAGGGAAGTCTTCTTTAGGTGGAAGGCCTCCAAGGTTTATTTGGGCCAGAGCTCAAGACTTGCACATACCTAGAGCGTGTAAAAGTGT
>KZ505940.1:81750-119466 GCA_002844005.1 Limosa lapponica baueri
CCAACCATATTAAAATTTATAGTAAGGAATAGTATAGGCAACATAGAAGGTCAGTGAATCAGACATAGATGTACTAATAAGGAGGTATTGAAACTTCCTGCTGTGGCATATATCTCACAAAAAGCAATGGATGAGAGCAATGACACAGCCACCCTTAGCTATCCGTTTCTTGGATGTATCTGATGCTGATGTAAACTTTGAAGCATGAGTGCCCATGTGCTTTTCAGGTATTTGTTCATCTCTAATTACCTACAGACCTTTCCCGCCTTTCCCACCTCACCCCTTTTAGACTACTTTGGTAAAACCAAAAGAGCTAGAGGATCTGATATGACGGTTTCTCCCAGAGTTTCTACACAACACAGACACTAGTAATTGAAGCTTAGCATTATCCAACTCTTAGCACTTGGAAGTATCGTCTCTGAGTTTTGTTTCCTTTCCTCCTGTCCACCTCCCGGCCTTTTAAACGATAAGGTATCAAAACGGATTATGCTCTTTTAAGTTATATCACTGGTGGGATATAACAATACAGATCTTTCATGCCATCTTGTCCCTACCTGAAATGAAGAAGTAAGAGGAGGCCATGGCCTTCCATTACCTTTAGTACCTCTGCAGGATCAGCAGGGATCTATTATGCTTTTATGAACACATGTGCAATCACAAATTATAAATATCTGAAATTATAGTGAGTTAGTTATTTAGTAACACATTCTCTGTGCAAACAGCTCTCTCCTTTATCATTGTCAAAGCACTGTACAAACACTACATGTAGCTATAATCATCATGTGGTAATTTTACCTAGCCCTGCATTTTGCAGTTTGAACATGCATTTACCTATTTGATTGATCCATAAGCTGAAGCCAAAAGAGGAAAAAAGCCCAACCTATCCCTACGAAAGCCAATGGGGAGGGTCTCTACTGCTTTTAGAACAAATTTGATCAGATTATGAGCATTTTGCCTGAGGCCCTTTAATAAATAGTTTATACAGGTAGAAGTGGAACAAAGGCATCATATATACTATAATAATTATGTTCTAACTGCTCAAAAATGAAAGCATAACATTAAATGTGTCTTTTGTTAATGTCCTTTTAACAGCAACAAACACCGCAAACTATATTTTTTTTTTTGATGAAGTAAACCGTATTTTAATTTTTTTCTTTTGGTTTTCTAATGTTGAAAAGATTCTTAAAGATATATCATCAAAATCCATCCTTTGTGCAGCTGGAAATTAAGTGTGGAGTAATGTATCATGCATTTTCACTGGTGAAAAATTTGGCCCTTTTAATGTCAAAAAAGAAACAAGTGCTCTTAATTGGGGAAAATCTAATGGTAATCTGCCTATTAGTGGTTTTAATGCTGAGCTGTAGATTTAGAATAAAGAATAAATTATTCCTGATTTTCATATGGCCATAAAGGAGATATTTAAGGAAAAACAAAAACAGCCATCCCAAATATGTTTTTTCTTGTGCCTTTTTTGTCTGACCGTACTTTATAAAGGGAAGAACTTTAGGTGGTAAGGTTGATGTTGTGTTTGCTTTTGACAAAGAGGGTTGAGCTTTTGGTTCCATCTTTAGACTCCAGTGAGGTGCCTGAGGCAGCAGGAGTAGAAGATGGAAAAAGAATCTCTTCAAGAAGATTCAGAAATAATTTTGATAAGTGTGTATTTCCTTGCTTGACTTGACAGTTTTATTTCTTTGTAGCGCCACTGGCTATTGCTGTCTTTGATTCTTCTAACTCAACATACTGCAGTAAAGCATTTAATACCTTGCAGAATCTGAAATTGGTTTTAGTAAGGCAAAGTGGAGGGTGAGGGAGGAGAAGCAATGAAGATGGTGGATTTAGTAACAGCTGCAACTAGCTCATTACAGGGCTTTGAGTTTTGGTTCCTGTTAGGTCCCTGTGGTAATTCAGATTTAAGCAACAGAAGTCTTGAGAGGTGGTGACATGAAAGCCTCAGGGAAGAACAGAGTAACAAGCTGAAGCAGGTTAGGCAGTAAGAAGATATATATATATATGTAGCAGAAAGGGGAAAAAAAAACCCCAAAACAGTGCGATAATACTTGTCTACATTAATATAGTTGCTAAGTGATTTTTTTATTATTATTTTTTTCAAAGACACATGTAATTGTTTCAGATATGCTGTGTGGCTTTTGGTGCCATGTGTCCACTTGGAGCTCTTCTTTTTCTGATTGCGTGCTGCTCGGTATATGCACAATAGTGTGGGAGGTAGTGTATCAGAGCTGTCAGAGTGTGTACAGCTCTTTTAAAGTAGTTGGGAGGTATGTGTAAAATCCTGGGTTGCACAGAGGAGCCAGAATGGAAAAAAGCACTTCCATCATTAGCTTCAGGATCTGTACCTTCTGAGTTGCTTCTTAAAAAAAGAAACAAAAAAAATCCCAAACAAACAAAAAAACAAACCACACTTGGAAGTCTTAGGCTAGGAGGAAGTGGTTATGGTAGGCATGAAGTTGGTCATAAGCAAAAATAGCAGTAGTTTTTTGTCACGTGGTCACTGTCTTGTGCCTGGAATTGCTGTCCTCCATATTAACAGAGGAGTGCTCTTCTAAGTGGAGGTGATGAGAGTAAATTTTTTTTTTGTTTTCTGGATTCTAATTGAGTTTATGTACAGGAAAACTTCACGGAAGGGAAGTGTACTCACTGGACTTGGGCAATCTCATGTAAATATTTTGTTTCAGTTTTTCTGTTTTTATTGAAATAATTCAGAGTGAAATTTTATTTCATTCTGCCATCAGCCCTGTATTCAAGAAATCAGGAGAAAGGGGAGGGGCACCGAGTTGGCTCTGGGCAGAACAGTGGCAGTTCTGGCTGTACAGATACTACTCATGTGCAGCTTTAATTTGGACATCAGCAATTTTGACAATGATAACTGGAATGGGAAAGGTACTAGGAGATGGGGAGTGCTGTCATTCTACTCATGCAGCACCAGGCTGATGGCGTGACATCACCGATATAATAGACAAAGGGTTGTAGTACCAGGCCATTCTAATTTTCTCATTCTATATGTTGAGGAGAAAAATACTGGGTATCTCCAAAGCTTTATGAGGAGCTACTACTGTTTCTGACCCTGCTGTCTCATTTGCATACTGTTTTAAGAGCTCTGGCAGAGCTATTAACAAGGTGCTTTACAGGTTGAGGGAGGAAAGAAAATGAAATTCATGCAACAGCAGAAAAGAAAAGGTAGAGAGAGAAAGCCTGGGGGGAAGAAAGAAGATGAATATGCCATTTGGGGATTTTTGAGACAAATTGCCCTCTGAGGGAGGTTGTGCTCTGCACATGCTTTGCTCTGTTACTCAAAACTGGGAGCTGTTTTGAAACTACAAGCCTATGTCGTATGACTGCGTATAACACATCTGCCCTGCCACACTTGCATCTCCTTTGGGGGTCTCTGCTGCTCTGATCTCCTCCCAACTAAGCAAAGCACATGAAAATAATGCAACTAGTTACCACTGCCAAATAACTGTAAGTTTTTAAAGCAGCCCCTATCGGTTCTATAAGTTATTCTATTTTAATTTAGACCTAATGCACCACATGGAAGATATGGTAACACTTCTCTTGGCTTAAATGAAGCCGTCCATTAAGTAGACCTATCTGTGAGTCTAAAGCCAAGCCTATAGTACTGTGGCAGTTAACAGCTCTGGATTGCTCTACAACTTGATAAGGCTTTAATTATTTTTTTCCCTCTTCCATGGAGGAGTGTGGACTTGGAATTCTGGTGGAAATCAAGATTACACAAACTTGCAGTTGACGCCTGTTGTGTCGCCTCTGGCCAATTCTCTTGGTGTGTTATCCGTAGACTCTTCTGCCAAAATCCTGGTTATTACAAGATGAGACTAAAAAATGGAGTTCTTACAGTTAGTCCCCAAGTCTTTAGGAACCCTAAATGCATGTAATAGCTAATTTTTAGATATCAGGGTATAAAAATTCATGCTGTCATTTATTGCTGTCAATGTGTACATATGTGACACAGGATACAACTGAATAGTTAGCACAAGATAATGAATTCTGAAAAGTTCTAGAATAAAACTAAGGGTGTTTGCCTGATGTCTTACAAGGAGTCATAACTTTTGCCAAGAAAGCAGACTTTTCTTTTAGAATTTATCTCTGCTCTCAGCAGTAAGAAGAGAGAATATATAAACCATATAACAGCCAAGGGGCTTAATATTCAGTTTTGCTACAGCAGATTTGTTGGGGGGGGGGGAGTGGTTCAGGGGAACATTCTGCTTCCTTTGCTTTTTCAGGGTTATAGCTTTGGAAAATGAAAAACTTTGTTCTCTTTGCTCTAATGCTTTTGATATTGGCACTGCTAGGCGAGAGTAATTTTCACTCACCTGCTTCATGCACCAGTGAAGTTTTTTATGGCAGTGCCTGTGCAATTAGATAATACTTCTGAAATTTTCAGTGTCCAGTGGTGGGACACAAGAGAGAACTTGTGAGCTTAAAAAGTGCAACAAAGGGTAGAACTTGACTAGGTGATACGTGAATTCGAGAACTGGATTGACATTCAGATGAAATGAAAAAAGCAGGCAGCAGAACTGTGAAAAGTTTTTCCTCTGAGACACCCAAGTAAATGAAGCCTGATTTGAATCTCTTTAATAAAGTAACAATTTGCAGATGACATTCAGCCTTCTGGGCTGCCAAAGGCTTGGTATCAAATCTAACCATTTCTCACTCTGAAGAGCTCTTGAACTAAGGGTCCTGCCCACAGGAAACTGAACAAGGCTGCTGCCAGGTATTCAGAGGTGGTGGCTCTCCTGTCAAAACAGGACCAGGATACAGAAAATGAATGCTTTGTAGCTTCCAGCAGGGGGAAGGAGAGAGAGAAAGGATGGGAAGAGATTGGTGCAAAAGTTTGGGGAGGCTTTGATGCAACCTCTGCTATAGGTACTTGTTTCTAAGATGAATGGCGTAGGCAGCTAGGGAGAATGAACAAGAGGGTGGGTGGAGGAAGGAGAGCTTGCTGGTTTCTGTGGACAGTGCATCAATCCTTATTCCTCATGGCCTCCCCACTGTCTTTTCCTGTTACTTCTTTTTAGCCAAAATGGCTAAATGACAGTTACCCAAGTGTTCCAGAAGTGAAATACAACTAAAGCCAGGGGAAAAAAGTACAATAGTGATACACTTCTACATCTATTCATCTGGAAAAAGACTCTGACAGCCAGCCTCTCGGCTACTCCAAAACAGCAGGTGTCTTGAGCTGCTCATAAAGGCTGACTACTATAAATTTTCCAAAAAACTATGAATATGTCTGTACTGATAATATAAGTTAAAGATTCATTATGAGAAATCTGATATATTTTTTTATTCAGTTATTTTCCCCACCCACAGCGGGACAGCTTCCGCTGCTTAAAAATGAAAGTGAGAGTGGCAGGTGAGATGAGAGAGACATTTTACATACCTGACACCTAGTTCATTTTTCACATTTGAAAGTCATGTACATATTTTGAGTACTGCATTCGTTGAAAGGTGATTCGTCAGCTAGGCTAGTTTGATAGCTGCTTCACACTGTGTGCACAAAAAACTCCCCCATGATTTGTACCCAATGTACTTGGATGTAACAAGTTACACTCAGTAGCTAAATTATAATGTTTGAACATAAAATTATAAATATAAATAAGTGATGGGTTTTCCATGCTTTTAAGAATAGGTAAGTGTCCTGATCTTTGTAAATATCCAAATGCCAATGTCTGCCTGTGGATGGACTGAGAATAGAGTTTGCAAAGTTGGCAGCACTGCGAGTACTTTGAAGAAAAGAGATAAAAATTCCCATGCCATCAGAGACATCCTACCTACACCAGAGAGATTTTTAATCTAGCTGTAGCTACAATGTTGAAATTCTCATTATAGGCTCTATGAAGATAGTAAGAGAACATTAAAAAAAAAAAAGTCAAAACAATGCATAGCACAATGGGCAATAAAATAACTTTTAAAATGTAAAGCACTTCATCAGATTTTTTTAAATACAGGTATATTATGGGCATGCCATGGAATAAGAACTGTGTATGACATGCACGTGACATGCTAATATCAACTGACATGCTAACATTTCAGTCAGCATGGTCAAACTGGTGATGATTGTCTTGGGTCTAGTCCCTGGGACTTTTTCTGGTGTGTATAGTTTTCCTTATAGGAGGTAGGAAATGGTTACTTGGGCAGCTAGCCCATACTGCTGGGTTTTATGTGCTTGGCCACATGTAGACAGAGACATTTCTGTGGGGTTTGGGAGAGGGAAAGGAAGCGGTATTGGAGCCAAACCTCTTCTGTATGAGTCCACGAAAACATTGTCTGCAAAAAGAAGTATCAAAATGTGACTCTCCTCTTGTCTGCTGGATCCCTTTAACTATGGGACTCCTCTGTGTTTGTGCAGGGCTCACTGGTTTGGTTTTTTTTTTTTTTTTAAATATCTGAAAATATTAATTGAATAGGCTTTAATAAAGTGGGAGTATGCACTAATAAATATAGGACACTCATATTTGGTTCCCTCTTCTGCTGCAAAATTGCAGCTTTGCATCTTCTGCCTCTCACAAATATGATCTCCTCTTACATTCCCTTCCTGTACACTTTCCTAATTTGAAACCTCTTGTAGGTCTAAGGTAAAGAGGCGAAACTGAACAGCGTATGCCTCATGTCACAGGAAAAGTTCTGCAGTTTTCCTCTATGCCTCCAACATTGTCACCACTACTTTGGCTCTAAGCAATTTCATCCCCAACATCAAGTTTAAGTGTTAATGCAAAGTTGGTTTTCCTTGTTATTGGCTCATCTGGCTATTGATTTAGTTGACACTTGTTATTTGTTGTTCTGGCAAAGCTGATCAGCTGGAAGGAACACATCTTCAAGTCTGAGAGGGGCACTCATCCTCTCCACATCTGTTTATACAGAACTACTGTGTAATAGAGTGGACTTGTGTATTTAGTAACACTGTGGCAAATACATGGTTACATACAGTAAATTCCTAGTTATCCAAAACTCCATTTATAAACAGTCTCTGTAATTCCCTCTTCTCTTGACTGCTGATCCAAATACACTGGATAAACCAAATGTGGTTTGGCAACCAGGTTTCTATTATATTTAAGCTTGATTCATAATGTGGCAATATTCCGGTAATGATACATATCCCCTTTTCCATAACGTACTCAAAAACCTGTGGATAGAACACGGCTGCATAAATGCTAGGACTGTTTTGCTTCAAATTATAGTGGTGGGAGAAGAGAATGTATTTTTAAGAGCACACAAAATAGGTTTCCTGCTTACTCGGTTACAAAGGACTATAAGGAGCAGCGTAAATGCCTTCATGCTTTCTGTGGTGCTTTCCCTGCCTTTCCTCCAAACGTTCTGCATATGGAACATCTTATTGGGTATGAATAAAGTAATTTGAGTCTGACCCTTTTTTGCATATTGCTACAAGCTAATTTTTTAAGAAATTGGTAGCATATTGCTGAGCTTCCATCTGTGTCCACGACCAGTGCTCTGGAATAGTGACACTACCTCCACTTTCCTTCCACTGCAGAAATTGTTCCTTCCCAGCTGGTGGCCTAAGTGTGACTCCAGCCACAACCCCATTTGTATCTCCTGCTTTAAAACAGGAGAGTATAATAAAAATTTCCTGGGGCTTGTGTCATACCTGAGGGAGATATAGCTTGTATGATTCAAACTCTTTACTTTGGAGGCCTAGCCTCCTCCTGTTGAGAGTGGTATGACAACCTAGTTCCAGTTCGATAATCCATACAAAGGAGATAGGCTTCACTCTTTGTAGCTTTTTGCACGCTCATCCACCTTGTATGTGAACCATCTTCTGCGTCAGCTTTCTGATACTTCCTCAGGTGCCTCTTGCTGGAGGAATTCCTCTGTATTTTTCTGGCAGCGTAAAATGCTCTCAGGCCTGTAGTCAGAATTATCTGCTTCAGGAGAGCCTGTAGGCAGCACTGTGTTAAACACTTATGTTTTAACTACCTTAAGCTAACCTGCCCATGTGATTTATATACACCATGGACTGGTATGTGAAGCCTGACCTAAGTCTAGGGCAAAGTAAAGATATGCCCAGTAGAAACAAATTACAGGATTGAAACCTTTTTTTCTCATTGTGGCAGGTGGTATATGTTTTGTTTACCAGTGGTCATATATTGCTAAGCCATGTTTCCTTTAAGGAAAAAAAAAAAAAGTCATTGCTGGGCAGCACAGTAGGAAGGCTATATGTGAGGCCCCCAGTTTGCTTTGCTGTAGCTATTCCTCTGAGGTTGGGCGGGATATTCTGTAAGGAAGGCAGATGTCTCCTTCCCTGGGGTCCAGCAAGCCCCTTGGGGAAAGAAATGCACCTTTAGGGCATGAGAAGGAAAACCAAAGAGGTGGGAAAGGTGTGCCTGTTTCTTGCACACGTATACGCAACTCAGAGCTGGCATCAGAAGCAGGGAGGCTGGTAGAAGGACAACAAGGAGAGTAAAAACTAGGCCTCTGAGGTGGAAAAAAGGTATTTTTCCCAGAGTCCCCAAGGAGACTTTGTAGAGTTTGCTGCAGCACAGAAAACCAATGAACTGATTGCTGGAAGGGGAGCACACCTGAAAAAAAGGATCCTTCCTACCAGCAGACAGGCATATTTGGTTACAATATTTCTATACTGAGATTTTATATGTATTTCTATAACATGTTTTGAATGTATTGTTCTAATAAAACCTAGTATCCAGGTTTCAAAACCCTTTTGGTATATTTTGATGAGTTCAACTCTCAAGAGAGGTTCAGGAATATTCACTTGAGAGTTCTTACTGATTCTAGTAATTTTGAATTTGAGTAGGTTTACAAAAATTCCTTCCTGAGGACAATAAAACATTAAAAGTTTATGGAGATTTTTTGTTTGTTTAGAATTGATTTTTCTCATATCTACAGCAGAGATACAAAATTCTGTGAGCATTTGAAATCTGAATACTTTTAACCAAAAGCACCCCTGGTGCAGCCTAGACTAGATTTCCACAAACACTTTAATAAATGATTGTGAGCTTATTGGAAGTACCCTTTTTTATGGAATGTCACCATTGTCTCACTTAATGAGAAGATCCTGCCTTTCTAAAAGTTGTATCAGCTGACTGGATTCTTGTTTTCTGACTGCTAAAAAGATTCCTGCTAATGACAAATTTTCTTTGTATGAACCAGAATCCTTCTGACCAGTTGTGCTTGCTAAAATTCCCACACTATTTTTGCAATAACAGTGGAAGTGTGTTTGTTTGCCAGATATTCAGTACAAAATTCTATTAACATTAGGTATGCTTTGCCTAATGAACCTACTCTCCTACTCCCCCATGTTTTCAATACAATTTTTCATGGAGTCTAATATAATTCCTTTTTTCTAAAGCCTTGGCTGTTTCAGTTTGTTTGTTTGTTTGTGTTTGTTTGTTTTTCAGTAAAACACATGGATTCAGAAAGGTCAGATTCAAACTGTAGCTTCACCCCAAGTCTACATAGACAGTTCACATCACTTAATGATATGGGACTTCAAGTGTTTCTTGATTTTGGGGTAATTGGAATAGAAGGACGTAAGTCTTTTTCTAGCCCCACACTTGAGAATGAACACTTTGGTTTGGATTTAATGTCAATGCATTAATTCAGGAAAGAATGGATTAATACCTGGAAATTACTGTTGGATCTTTGGTCTGTTGAAGATGTGGTTCAAGAACTCGTTCATTCTCTTGCTTAGTTACTGTGTGACCTTCAATAAGTCCTTATACTTCTGCTTTCTCCATTTTCAGTATGTAATAGATGATAATGGCTACCAACTCTCTTAAGTTTATTGTGACAATTAATTGACTAATAATTTTAAAGCCCTCTAGCTCATCAAAAGATAGTTCAGGCTATTATTTTTCCCCCCTCTTATTAATGACCTAAGAGAGGCTTGAACTAATGAATGAGGTGAAAATATATATCCCATTATTAGTTCCAAGAAACACCCACCACTTGTAAATCATAAAAAGGAAGCACAAATTGTTTGGCAGGGTTTCCAACACTGGCCACGAATGATTCTTACTGAAATTGCTGAATCATTCTGCACAATGTTTTATGTTCTTTAAAAACCTGCATGTTCAGTAAATCACCCTGCAACTCCAATCTTACTTAAATTAACAAATGAGTTTTATCGGGCCATTAATTCAGGCTTTTAAAAATTTTATACAGCTGATATGGATTTGTGTAAAGTATTCAATATGCTTGATCATTCTCCATTGATTTTAAAATTCAAAAGCATCAGCCTGAGCTTTAACAGCACCTCATTGGTTTGAACCTCCTTTAGCTTAATGGCCTTGATTTGCTTTAACTGATACATGTTCAGTGTGGAAAATTTAAGGACTAAAGTGAAAATGGTGAATGGCAACAGAATTGTAGAACAGCTTTAGGAAACAAAGGCTGTGGGATAAAGAAAGAGTGGATTTGGGCACAGTCCAGTCGGAAGAGAAGAAGATCAAAAGAAACAAGTATATGTGGTCCTCACAAAAGCCATAGATGGTGTGTTGTCATGCTGCTGCTTGTGCCTTTGGAAATCTCCTAAGATTTGGAAATCTCCTAAAGCCTTGATTCTTCTCCTCTTGAATTTGATAGCAAAACTCCTAGTGACTTTGTTGTAGCAAAATCAAGCTTTAACCGTTTGAGGTATCCCACAAAGATGTCAAGGAGCAGTTGTTTCAAAGGGTATAGGCACAATTAATAAGCAAGTATAGGCTGTATTTGAAGAACAGACAGGGTAATTGCCCCTTTTTACAGCACTGATAGAGAAAGCTGACAGTGGTCACTGCCAGGGAGGTTTGTAATAGACTTGATAGTTGCTTCTAGGATGTGGAGGAGTGAATAATTTTTCTTAGGAAAAGTGCATCTTCAGCTTTTAGTTGTCTCTGCCTGCTTTGATCTTTCTAGTGGGAGTCCAGAATGGACTCCCTTTTTGTACAAGATTTTTCCCTCTTATCAACTGTATACTTGTCTACATGCAACTCTTACTGTAGTATGGTCATTTTCTAAATTTAGTAAATACTTCAAGGTTCTTATTATGCTGTTAACTTTCTTTAGTTGGAGGGCGTGCTATTTCTGGGGATGAATGAACAGATACCAAACAGTTTAATAGTAGAGGACTTATCATGTAGTTTGAAAGGTAATCATTGGCATCTCTTTCCTCTTCATCCATTGGTAGAACTCAACATGGAGAAATATAAGGTTTTTTAAAGATTAGAATTTATATTGCTTGCTGAAGCCTCAGGACATCTTTCTCCTAGGACTAGGTAGCATAATAGTAGTAAAATTCATGCCAGTATATTTGTATGACCCCAGCTGGTGTCCACTGCATCTATTATGATCCAGCTGATTGTGTCTTCGTGGCCATGAGGATCCTGTCACTTGGTTCTGTGATCTTCTAAGCCAGCTCTGTTGCTTGTTCTAGCAGCAGTTATTCATGTCTCACTCTCCGATTCAGATTTCTGACCTGATACCCTATTTGGGATTAATGATGCTATTGCTCAGCTACCTCTCAATCCCATCAGTAGTATTTTCCCATTGTCTCATGATTTCCTCAGTCACTGCTGTTTGCTCCAGCTTACTGGGCTTCTAGGGGGAAGAGATAAAAGCAAATTTTGTATCTGTAGATATTCCACTCTGAAAGCATCTGAGAGTGATTAGAAAGTAATTGCTTTGAAATAGTAGAAGACTTGGGAGAAAGATGTCATATAAGCACACCACTTCTGGGATTTCAGGATGTGGCAGTGCTTCTTGCTGGTCGGAGACTGTGGTGATGGACATTTGCACATCACAACAGTTGTACAGAGCTTGCTTCTCCCCAGTGAATGCTGAATTGCCCTCAAACTGTGCCTAATCCTATGTTCTCGTGGTCAGAAAGTCCATCTTTCACAGTGATGGGCAGATGCCTGACAGGCTAATGTTAATATTTTGCCATCACAAATGGAGTTGACTGCTACCTGTTAGTGTTTTCTGTTAGGACACTGTTGGTTTTGGAGGATAGTTAGTCTTCTGTCTGGCCCAAAACACAGGAGGGAAGACCAGTACAAAATAGAATTTGCAGCTTCTTTCAGACACGACTCAGTCTCTTTAAAATGTCCCTTCTTAGCAATCTTGTAGCATTTGCTCTTTAAATCTCTCTGGAGTCTCCATGTTCCAGGACTAACCCATGCTTTCTACTAGCTGTCCACTTCTACTACATTTGTGGAAGAAGTAATAGTGGGTATACTGTGTCACTGTACTGAGAGAGGACACAATGGCCACAGAAATGGTGTGGAATGGCTAGATCTTGGGACAAAGTCACTCACTGAACCTTGTTGTCCTTATTGATCATTGTTGCCTTTTGGTAGTTGAAAGTGGAGTACCTTCCTAGCTGCAAACTGTTACATATGGCGAAATGCTCTACTGGGAGCTCTGGAGGAATTGACTTTCTCATTCCTGCCACCTTTTCTGTGCATGAGATGATATAATACTAAATTTCTGCACAAACATTTGGATAGAATCTGTTTCTTGTTCTGTTGTTCTCGCCAAGGGGATTAAACGCTTGTGGAATCAGGTGCTTTTCACTATTAAGGAAGAGAACAGTATCTGGTCCTAAAGCATCATAGATGTGATGCTGGTTCTTTAGAAGCAGCATTCTTAGAACAGGTGGCGTAATTGACTCTCTTACAGCTCTGATCAAGAAAGCTGACTGTCGTCTTTCACACGTAAGGAAAGTTCTATAATCACACTGAGATATGATAATGTCTGACCTTTATTGTCTGGGAAATCAGATACAGTTTCTAATTGTTTTTTCTGGTTTGTTTTATGGTGTTTTATGGTGAACAACTTGATAAATGCACTCAGTTACCTTTTTTTTTTTTAGTACAAAACCTGTTCAAGGGAACAGAAATCTAGCACTTGAACAATCTGAAACCCATTTCTTGCTTACTCTGAAACTGGAGATGCAGAATGATATTTTATTCCTAGTAATGGGCCACATGGAAATACTTCTTAATTTTCATGGAAAATTCAGGTTGAAATCCCAGTCTGAATTTTCACATAGAGAAAAAGTAAAAAAGAGAATACACTATAGTTCCTCAAGTAAATTTCTAAGCTTTCAAAACCTTCACATTTCTACTGTGTTTTTCCCCTTATTTTGACAGAGACTGTCTTTTAAGGTGGTTCTTGCAACAATTACTGGCATGCATAATCAAATTTCAGGCTTGTGATGGCAAAATATCACTTCTTTCAATACTTTTCCTCTGTCAATATTTGCGGACTTTTTCACAAAGGTGAAAATAATTTCTGTGCAGGCAAACCATGCAGTCTGCTGGTGAACAACATGTTAAGTTTCATTAAATTTAGGGGTGCGGGAGGGGGGCAGAGTTTAAGAAATGCAATATTTGTGTGCTGGCTCTAAGGGGTAAAGAATAATTTTTTTTTTTAAGTGAACGTTCCTCTTGAGCTTTCTATACTTTCAGCTCTAAATGAGACTCTAATCTGTGGTAGGCGCTGAGACTCTCAACATGGAAGGGCAAAGTTTGCCCTACAGACTTACCATGGACTAGTTTTGAATGGCACTTGCAAGAAACACCGCGACAATAGACTTGCACGTTTTTCACAGCTGAGATCTTTTGAGCTATGGCCTTTAGGTCAAGGTCTCTTGCTGCTAGGCTGCAATTGTTGAATTTGTGAGCAGCTTCTGAGGTGGCCTGTGATAGGATGCTGGTTTTTGCCTGTTGGAGAGCAACAGTGGAAGCTGCTTTTTGTTTAGATCTGCAATGCTGAAGATTGAGTAAGTTCAACCTGCTTCCCAGAGGGAAGTCGGGAGGGTCATAGACCATCTCTAATACTTTTGTCCCTATTATGATTCAAATTTCTATAAAGAAAATCTTTATAGATCTTTCTTCCTCAGAATCCTTTTCCCTCTTAGCAGCAGAGTATGAACAAAGGCTTCAAAGTGTTGAAGAAAGAAAGAAATAGAATTTGTGCCTGGATAGGACTAGAGTAGCTTAGAAGAGGCAATGGAAATGTACCTGTCAGGGGCAAAAGGTCAGTTGCTCAGAGGTAATATTTCTGTGATGTACTTAACTAGGAGAGAATTGTTTCTTATCTATTGCCTTTTGTATTCAAGGTTCTGTGGAATGTTTTGCAATAATGAATTAGAACAGCAATGCCTATGTAAGCAAGTGTAGCTGTAATTCAGTATTTGGCAAAAAACTTGCATCCCGTCTAAACAAGTTTAAGGTGTTATAAAACACAAAGATATTTGATTCAGGACTAGAGTGTGTTGTCCTCCAAAATTGTCATGCAGTCTTAAACATCTGTCTAGACCCAGTGACAAACATCAGACTCTCTTAATCTTTCCTGAGCATGGCCTCTATTGGACCAAAGTTTATTATACAATGCCAAATTCATTGTATATCAAATATTCTAGCTGAATCTGAACCCAGAGAAGACCACACTTTTATGACTTGTTATGTATTCTTCCAAAAATATTAATAATTTAATATATACTCATAAGTATAGATGCCTTGACAAACTCATCAGGAATTGTTGGAGAATATTACTCATGTGGCACTACGAGTAAATAGGTAAGGTAAGAAAGAGTAAAATCTACTCAAATTAAGTTTTGAGGCTGATTCAACATATTTACATACTAATGAGGATTTCCCTCAAATTGTCAGAGTTTTTTTTATAATAAAAAGGAAAGAAAAAAGATATCTTCCAACCCCCTGCTCAAGCAGGGTCAGCCAGACCAGAAGAATTTTTTTCTTCTTTCATTCATACATATTTTTTGTTTAATTCAATTTGTGCCAGTTGTCTCTTATGCTGCTATGTTTTAGTTTTGCTGTACTTTCTCTAATAGCTTTTATAGTTTGTATTTGTAATGTTACCAAAACAATTCATTTCTCAGTTTTGATTTTGAATATGTTCACTTGCTTACACCCTAGTTTCCTTAGGGAAAACAGATTCCACAAAACTGAAGATTTTAAAAGAGGTAAGAGGGGAGTCAGCAGGCTTCAGTAAAGATCTTTCTCTAAGCAGACAACAGTAATTTCATTTGTTTCTGTTCTGATTGTACCATGGTTATAATAGAGTCTGGTGGTGGGGTAGGGGGGAGATAAACAAACCAAAAACCAGAAAGAGCTTTATTCAAGTGGTTCTGGGCCTTTACATGTAGACAAAGTAGATGGGTACTTACAGAATCATAGGATGGTTTTCGTTGGAAGGGACCTTAAAGATCATCAAGTTTCAACCCCCTTGCCATGGGCAGGGACACCTCCCACTAGAGCAGGTTGCTCAAGGCCCCATCCAGCCTGGTCTTGAACACTTCCAGGGATGGGGCATCCACAACTTCTCTGGGCAACCTGTTCCAGTGTCTCCCCACCCTCACGCCACACAGCTTGGTGTCGTTGGCAAACTTGCTGAGGGTGCACTCAATCACACTGTCCATGTCACTGACAAAAATGTTAAACAGCACTGGTCTCAGTACTGACTCCTGAGGAACACCACTCGTCACTGGCCGCCACTTGGATATTGAGCTGTTGACCTCAACCCTTTGAGTGTGGCCATCTAGCCAGTTCCTTATCCACTGAGTGGTCCATCCATCAAATCCATGTCTTTCCAGTTTAGAGACCAGGATGTCGTGCAGGACAGTGTCAAATGCTTTGCATAAATCCAGGTAAATGACCTTTGTTCCTCTCCCCTTATCTACCAAGGCTGTAACACTGTCATAGAAGGCCACCAAATTTGTCAGGCATGACTTGCCCTTGGCGAAGCCATGTTGGCTGTTGCCAGTCACCTCCTTATTTTCCATGTGCCTTACGACAGCCTACTGATGGCTCCACTAAAATCATAGCCTTAAGGAAGAGTACCATAAGTGAAAAATTTTTTAATTTTTTTTTTGTCCTCAAGAATGAGGGCGTTACAAGGTTTGTCCTTGCCCCTGAGGTTGAAATGATTCAATTTTCCAGTCACACAGTTTTGCAAAGTTGTTCCTCAAGGCAGACACCCTTTCACTGTATGGCTAATGACACTGAGCTGATCTCTGAGCTTCAGACACACAAGGCAACAGATTAAAAAATTGTGGTGTGTTTTGGTTTTTGGTTTTTTTGTTTGTTTGTTTGTTTTTTACATCAGCATAGGTACATACTGTGTAGTTTCAGTGGCTTTGTCCTCACTGTGCCTCCACACTGTACCCTCTTTATGACCCTGCTGAAACTATTTAGCGTTGGTCAGGAAAGAAATCAGAGGGAAAGTATGGAGGGTTTCCATCTGCTGGTTATGATCCCCTCCCTCCTGGCTGGCAGAGCCAAATGTAGAGTAGGGCCATGGCTTTTATTATCTTTGAGCAGTAAAATGCAATTTTGTCTATAATGTAGACAAAAACTTGCACTAGTTATTAATATTGACTATTGGCATGGAAAACACTTTTTCCTAGGGCATTATAATAACAGCTAAAACTCTATGCATAACCTCAACTGTTACTCTTGAGCACTTCAGAGAAATGCATTAGTTAATTACTAACTGTTATTACTGCCAGCTGGTACCTGGTTAAGTCTGCTTTTATTTTACTGCAGCCTGCTGTGAAATAGCTCTTCTGTTCCATGGTATGCAATGTTTTCCTTGAATCTGAGAAACTCTGTGTAGAGGTAAACACACTGGTTGTTCTTAATGGGCAGCTCTTTTGTGAGTCCTTATTTCTCAGATATCTGTCTCCCATCTATTCTGTTACCTACCCATTCTCCTACTTTCTTTGAGTTTAGTGCTAGGTTCTATGCCTGAATTCTGCTACCTACAAATGGTATAACATAGGCAACAGAAGTTGCTTCATAGTCTTTTGCAGAGGTGACACCTCTAGGAATATCTCCATTTAATGGTCCCAAATACATTAATTCATTCTTGCAGCAGTAAATGGTAAAGATGTATAATCTGATTGTTAGATATACCTCCATCACATAGTAGCTCTGGTTTACTTATTTCAGTAACTATAACAACATCCATGCTTTTCATCTGAAGGATATCAGTATGATAATAAGCCTGTATGAATAATTTATCCAGCTGAGTGGCCAAATTGGGTTGGAAGAAAATAATTTCAAGTCAACCAAAGCATACTATTTACCTCAAACTACAGTGTTTTGGGTTTTTTTTTCCTAAATTACATAACATCGATTTCTTACTGTTTCTTCTTTATTAGAAATCTTGTTTCCATTTATAGAACACAGCATTTAGGTTTATAAATTTTTTTTTGTGTTGGAATTCTCTTCTAAATTGTGTGAATTGCTAAACTTCAAATTGACAACTTCCAATGACACTTTTACTTATTTCTTTAATATATCAACTATAGCATTTACTGGCTTTTATTATTCTGTCTTGTTGCAAGTGTTTACACACTCACCAACGCAGCCCTATATATGAACTACTTAGAAATCACTTGGACCCAACAGAGGCTGCATTCTACTAGATGAATGCAATGTAGCATAGGCCCTTCTCAATTTAAGAACTGTTTTTCACCTTTCTGCTGAGAGAACCTCATAAAAGTACAGTTTATCATACCACATCCTCCCCTTACCTTGGAGAAACTTATTCACTGTATTTTTAATTATTACTGAAATAAATGTTTCATAATGCAGCAGTTGCTAAATGACTTCTAATGGCATAACACATTCATAATGGCAATTAAAAAAAAAATTGTAAATGCATATAATACAACAGTTCAGAGAAAGGTAGGGGGTGAAGGCAGAACAAATCCACAAGAGGTTTTAGAATGAGGTGGAAGAGATTTTGACTTTCCATTTTTGTGTCAAGTATAAAAAAGCAGGGACAATAACTTTTCTTAGTATCTCCCTTCCTTCTCTGCCTTCTTCCATTTGCCAACCCAAAAAGCATTGAATTGCTTTCTAGTTTTGAGTAAAGAAAATCTTAATATATTACACAGTAGCAAATAGAACAGGAGATACAGTGAATCTTTAGCTTTAAAAAACAAGAACAAAAAAAAAACCTAAAAAAACCTAAAGAAACCTAAAGAAACCAAGCGAGCAAACAAACCTTGCCTCTATGGCTTTACAGTTGTTTTGTGTGAGGGGATTCTGTGTTTGTATTGGTTTGCTAAATTGTTCATAATTGAGCATTTGCAAACACTTGGTATATACTGAGTTTCTGATTTATGAAATGTGCCTAGTGGTCAAAAGATTCATGATTCATATCAGTAATTTATGTGTCTGGTAGCACCTGATTTATTAATCAAGAAAATGATTTCCCAGTCAGGCAACTGTTTTGTGAATATGACTGATTTATAAGTGTAGGAAATAATGGATAGTTCATGTACCTGATTTATAAGTAGCATTATTGTCATATAGATGGTTTGAAACTCAATACTTTATATTTTGGATGTAAATATCTATTAATAAAAATGGACTGATATATATGACTGATTTGTAAATCTTGATTCTAGATTTTAGCAGAAGTCATGCTCTGATGTACTTTATTTCTCAAAAAGGTTATTTTCCAAGGTTCAGATTTTGTAATCACAGTTTAGTTTATGGATATTTATTTTACATTCTTCTTGCTTCATGTTCTTACCAAGATGAATTACTTTCTTTGTCCTTTTTTAGGGTACTGCCTTGATGAATGTTGTATGTGTGTGTTTTTCTATTACTTCACACCTTCTCACATAGTGATGCTTTATGCACAGCCTTCATATTTACCAATAATTTGTGACCTCTGTTTCTGTCTGGATGCCACTTCAAGAGCATCTAGTGCTTTTTCTTAGTAGCTGCATATGAATTACCACAGCAAACAAACTAATGAATGGATAGAAACTGTAGCCAAAGTTGATAATACTTCACAAATCTGTTAGAGACCTGGGAATTTGGGCTATAAACCAAATACTTCGAGATAGCAAGCTTTCAGTTACATAATTAAATCAAATAGATTTGTTCCATCTGAGATCAAAAGGAAAAGAAGGTGCCCATAAGGTGGATCTTTCTGCTATTTTCAATCAGCTTTGGATCATATATAAAACTTAAATTGCAGTATGTAATATTTTTTTTTTTCATACTGTTTCTGTGTTGAAGAACTATACTCAATTTTTACTGAAATCCGTACCTCTGAACATATTCTTTTCATAGTGGAACTCTTGAATAGTGAGCAAAAATCTTAAGTTTTTTATTTAAAAAATAAATAAATAAAGTGTTTAACTGCAAATGATACAGCAGATTTGAATCCATTTTTTGGTATAGCTTCAAAAATATTAGTAATTTGGATGCGTACAACCAACACTTTACACAAACACTTTCTGATTGAGCTACTCATAGTGGCAATCCAGATCATTATTGAAATGCTTGTTATTGGTCATCTGTTCTTGTTTTCTGATTAGTGGTTTAATCTTCATACAGTCTCAACAAACTGCTACTAAATGAGTTGTGATTACAGTCACTACATACATATGCAGGACCAACAACTCAAGCTTACTAATTTCTGGAGGAATACTGTAGATGGGTCAGGAAGATGGGGTGAGTGAGAGTTTGCAGCACTAGTTATATGTAACATTACAGCATTATTTTGAGGCCTTGACAAGGCTTTGAGCTTGGTGTCCCTCGTTTTGCAAGGCAACTGTGAAGGAGAGGGAAGAACAGTTCATGAATATGAATAACCCAGATCACTTTCACATTTAAGTTAGGGACAGACGCCATTATACTATAAATGGTACAGGGATAGCTGCAATGTGCTGTGGGAGAGAAAATGGGAGGCATGACCCCTTTAGTCAACAGTTAAATTCTTGACTATTTCAGCATCCATCCCAGTTAGTATACCAGCTTACTGAGAATTTATATCACAGTCGAGGTGGTACATGATCAAGTGAGACTGCCATGGAGTAAAGCTAAATGGAATACAAAACCTTGCAGGAGCTGTTAAGTGTCATACAATCACATCCTGACTACTGGTCATATCCTTGATCCGTAGAACTTAAGGTGGATGAGGTACATTTACAGGGGTGGAGAGGTATTCTGGAAGTCCAAAGCATTGAAGAGATTGGCCCAAGGCTAGAGCTGGTGAGAATGAAAGGCAAATATTCCAGTCCTGTGGTAAGTGGACTCTCACATATTTATAAATAAAATTTTGTTCTCCCTTTTCTAGTCTTCAGTCACTCCATTTACAACAACATGAGCCACAATAAACTGTACAGAGTTTTGCATGGCAGAAACTTCAAACAGGTCTTATGTTAATTAGAATAAGCTTGAGATCTTCTGAAGAGCATCATTTTTATGATCAAATTCATGTTGAAGAGATTCACTAACGGCTCATTAATTCACTGTAAAAGATATGATAAGGTTTAGATGAGCTACAAAACTGACTTTATTTCTTGCAACATTAATTACAATTTAAGCTTTAACATGCTTACAACTGTTGCTTTTAGAATAAAAGGACAATTTAAGATGACAAAACATTATGTTTTTATGAATCACGAACCTAATGAAATTCAACAAAGGCAAGTGTAGGGTCCTGAACCTAGGGAGGAAAACCCCATGCACCAGTACAGGCTAGGGGCTGACCTGCTGGAAAGCAGCTCTACAGAGAGGGACCTGGGAGTCCTGGTGGACAACAAGCTGACCATGAGCCAGCAACATGCCTTTGTGGCCAAGAAGGCCAAAGGTGTCCTGGGGTGCATAAAAAAGAGCATGGCCAGCAGGTCGAGAGAGGTTATCCTCCTACTCTACTCTGCCCTGGTGAGGTCACATCTGGAGTACTGTGTCCAGTTCTGCGCTCCCCAGTTCAAGAGGGACAGGGAACTACTGGAGAGTGTCCAGCGGAGGGCTACAAAGATGATCAAGGGACTGGAGCATCTTTTTTATGAGGAAAGGCTGAGAAACCTTGGGTCTGTTTAGCCTGGAGAAGAGAAGACTGAGAGGGGATCTCATCAATGCTTATAAATACGTAAAGGGCGGGTGGATGTCAAGAGGATGGGGTCAGGCTCTTCTGAGTGGACGAAATTCCATCTCAATATGAGAAAAAACTTCTTTACTTTGAGTGTGGCAGAGCACTGGAACAGGCTGCCCAGAGGGGTTGTGGAGTCTCCTTCTCTGGAGATATTCAAAACCCACCTGGGTGCGTTCCTGTCCAACCTTCTCTAGGCGAACCTGCTTTGGCAGGGGATTGGACTAGATGATCTCCGAAGATGATCTTCCAACTCCTATTATTCTGTGTTTCTGCTTCATTTCCACTATCATGTTTTTAAGTCATTGTGGGATTCAATGCTGTAACTTCAATTTATAGCTGGCTGAAAAATTTCTGATGGTTTTTGTATAATGAAAATTTGCAGCTGGAGAAAGTATTTGGCAATCATTTCATCTAATTTTGTGTTGTGAAAACTGAAAAGAAATATTTTGGTCTGACTGAAGTCTGAACAATTGGCTTCACAAATCAAAGAAAAGCAGAGTTTGCTACCAAACTGGTCTCCAGCTTAAAAGAGCATTAGAGCTGTCTGCAGCACATAGAAAGAGTTTTGTTATCTTGAAAGTCCTGCTAACCTCTTGGTTTGGGCTTTCTCTCTGAACTGCAGTATCCATGATGCATTGTATTCTACCTTTGCCTTGGTTCCGTCTGTCCTTTCATGTATACAGCAAAGCCCTGTGTAGTCTTGTTTGCTGACTGAGTCAGACAGAAGGAATAGGCAAATAACATCAAGCTACAATTCCTACCCACTGCAGTAGGTCCAGTGAATTTTGTGTTGTTAGTTCAAAACAAATCTTTTCTGTTTGATTTGACAAAATTGTTTTAGTCAATTTTGAAATGTTAGAATATTTTTATTTATGTATTTCCAGAAATATTCTAAATTTTTGCTTTTTCTTTTACCTTCATTTCAAATTTACATTCTAATTCATAAAATATCTTAGAATTTCTTATAGGACAAAGGCAATGATTTGCAATGAATTTCACCTCTAGCTGCTTCACTAGTGTTTGAGTAGGCACAAGGCCTTGGATTCCTGCATTTGGTTACAGCACTAGTGCCTACGTGGTAAGTACCCGTAGTTGGTTTCTTTCTTTGATTCCAGAATTGAAAGGACAACAGATTGGTGTAAACCATTGCTGACTGGAGTCTTCCACCATTTACATCAATTCCTTGTTAGTTTCACTGTTGTTATTTCTCATTCACCTTTTCTGTACACAGACACTTTAGTGGTGTCATGTAATTGCCTAAGAATTTTTCTAAGTGTCTTACTTCTTATTTTTGAGCATTTCTAGAAACATATATACACACAATACACATGACTGTCTTATGCTCTATCCCCTTCCTTAAAAGGGTTGTTTTACTTCCCATTGCCGGGTTATGAATGTAGCCTATTAATTTATCATCAGTTTCAGGGTGTTCCTCACAGCTGTAACTCTTGCATTCCATTCCAGTGCTTGTTCTCATAAGCCATTTTTAAGATGAAATTAATGAGAAACGTCACTGGATGAATTGCTCAATTCTGAGTGTGTGTGTCCGTATGTGTTCTGGGGCTTAGGAGGAGAGACCTTTTGAAAATATCTGTTGTTGGCAAGCCACAGTATCTTCTACTAACACAAGGAATCTTACAAATGTGACTAATGAGTGAGTGTAATGTTGTTTGTACAGTGCGTCATCAAGAGATACACACTCATTTTATGTGAACATGCTTCCTCTGGCATAGAAACATACCAACTGTATTATTAACTCTTCTTCTGATGGCTAAATCTTTGAGAAGCTAACCTCCTGTGTTTACGCTCTCTTTTTAAAGTGAAGTAAAAGCCTTGGTTGTGGTGTCCTGGAGTGTTAAGTTAAATATTGTAGCTTCTGTGATAATAAACATGACAGTTTGGATAAAGAATGCATAACCACTGCAAAGAAACAAAGCAGGTAGAGTGGCAGCCAGGACATAATCTTGTATGTGCAGACTCTCTTATTTGGAGATTTTCTTTCCTTCTCACATTTAAACCTGCAGGTATAGAATGCATGAAAGTGAGCCTTGAATGCTGGGACAGAAATGATCACTAAAATGTACTTGAACCGCCAAGATCCGGTTGCCATTTGAGGCCAAACACAAAACCCAGAGTAATTTCTGTGTTTTATCTAAGCTGTTGTGTACATTTCTCCTCTGCATATTTGCTTGTATTTTGAACATCAAGCTGAGTGCATAAGCAGCAGAATACATTGCGTTGTTAAACTATATCACAGTTACTTGCATCTGAGGACCAAACTCTGCAGTAGCTCCCTAGGAAGTGCATGTTGCTGAACAAGCCTAATGGCTGATGGAGTTAAAATGACACAGTTATTAGAGTACAGTGTTACTGTGGCGTATACAATTCCAAATTGGTTTCTGACAAGCTGAGTCCCAAACAGTGTTGAAATATGGAATTCTTATAGACCAACATGTTGAGCTGCAATGAAAACCACCTATTTAAATATTCAGAAAAACATTATCTTTAAGAGCTTTCTTGGGAAATTCAGCTACTACAGCAGTTAAACTGCTGTTTTTAGCTGTGAGAGATAAAATCTGAAAGCAATACTTACCATTTGAAGGAATCTGATGTGCAGTAATGGTACTAATTTGTTATTCTCTGATCGATAATAGCCAATTATTTCTATTGGAGAATGTAGTAATAACTAAGACACAGCTGAAGTTTAGGGGGACAAGTTTCTGATCTAATTAGTTAAGTTTGTCTGGAAGTTTCTTGTAATGGCTTATTCACGCTAAGCATTCAGGGTGGCAGCAGCACAAACAAGGAGAGGATAGATCAGCGGAGAGGCAAAATCACATTTACTTTCTGTAGCTGTGAACCAGTCCTGTAGTAATATCATCAGAGGCTGTGGCTTGTTCCTGTTCCATGTCAAGCCAGTGAGATCAGTGAGATTTTGTATGGATTTTGGGAAAAACTGGAGTGGGCCGCTCAGTAGACCTCAAAATTGTGAACTGTTGCTGTGGCTGAAGGTGCCTTAGAGCTTTGATGTAGGGCTCTGGAAGAGGTCACTGTGAGGCTTTAGCTTCAGGTGCTTACACCACCCCTCTGCTACAGGATATCGCCCACACAGTATGTTTAGCATGATGTCCTTGTGCACAACTCTGACAACTTAAAAACACCAATGAGGAGTTCAACCTAAGATGCCGAAGCACCATCAAGATGCATGCATGTATTCCTTACTGTTGGTCCTTTAAAGATGGGTGCACTGCTGTGTAAAATAAGGTTATAAACTGCAACAGCGTGATTTGCTAGAGCTCATCTGTTTAATCTATCCTTAGTTTCATTTTAGTTAACAACTCCCTGGCTTTCTTTAGAACACAGTCTGGCTTAATAATTGACAGTGGGCTGGATGCTAAGTCTGTGAGCTGACCAACTGGGGGAGAGCTTGAAAAAGCTGGTTTCATTTTTGAAGTATTCTACTTTATATTTGTAGCTGCACTTTTGTGGTTTCTACAAACAAAGCTACATTTTTTTTTGTTTGTTATAAAATAATTAAAAAAGAGAGACTGTTGACTTGTTAGCATAATATTTAGAAAGTATGTAGGCCTTTTAATGACCTCAATCCCACATTTGGGTGGCTAAGAGTTGCATTGCTATGAATTTACTCTAGACACCAGTTTTTTTGGCTAGTGTAAACTGCTGGAATTTATCTGATTAGAGGTAAATTTTACCATTTTTTGAAAGCTGAGGGTCCAACTGATGTTCGTGTTTCTTCGAATGTGCTTCTTCACAGTAGAATAAGGATAATGTCCATTTTCTAACAGATCTATTCACCCAATTTCTTTCAATATCTCAATGATATTCTAGATGCTTTTATGGGTCCAAATGTTGTGCCTGATGCTTCCTCTCTTAAAATCGTGCTAGGGACTTGGAAGGAGGGAAGGGCCAGGACCCTTACTTAAAGAACTTCTAGTGATGTCTACGATATCACTAAGCACCAGTGCTCTGGAGAAACCAGCTTTTCGCTTCCTACCCTGTAATATTAAAATCAGTAAAAGTCAAATAGGTGGCTTGCATCATACCTCTTGCTATTTGACTAGACTAATGTCTGTAATAAAATTCAGCTTAAAGCATGAGTCATAGTTTGTAGAAGAATGATGAACTTTAGTAACCACCATAATAAGCCTCACTTTCTTTTGCCCACAGGTGTACATATATAGGTTATACTTCTTGTCCCTAGATAGCCAGGAACATGAGCTTGGATGAGCATGTATAGCTGCTGCAGTCCTGAAAAGACTTAAGCATTTGCTCATCTTTACTTATATGATTTTGCTGAATTTATTTTGGTAAGTGTTTTCTTCATTCAAGAAAATGCAGCCCCAACTATTGCCTGGAATAAAAATTTTGTTCAGCTGAGGTACAACAATACCTTCAGCTGATAGTACAACCCTTTATTTTGACTTCTCTGTCTAACCTTTCAAATCTAGTAACACAGTTTAGTGATTCCCAGTGAATTTATGGCATTATACATTTGTGCCCATGCCACAAACTGAGAGCAGACACTCTGGATCACTGAAGCTGGCAGAAAATGGTGAGTGATTGACCAGTGCCAAGATAAAACATCTGTAGGACAAAAAAACCCCAGCACTGAAATCTGTGCTTTTGGGGAGTAATTTGCTTAAACAGGTCATATTTATGTCAGCAAAACCCTCAAAAATGTTCATCATTAATTGCAACAACATAAATGTTAATAATCAAGGACTTCGGGAAACATTTACAGAGATGACAGCGTTCTCTAACTAAATTATTAAACATTGCATTAGTTTCACATATGAATCCCAATGAGCTTCTGTACTAATGCGCCGAGGAATTGCTTGGCACTGATTACAGGAAAAATAATTCTTTGTGAGGAGGTGACGAGTGTGATTTTGAAATCCAGACTTCTGAAAAATTAGTGAATTTATTTCCTGGATTTTGCTTAAGGGCAAAATGAAGCAAAAATAGTGTTGTTGAAGAAGTTTTACAGTAGTGTGAATCGAAAGTAAACACAGCAGAATACCCTTGCAGTAATAATGAGGAAGGAGGTTGGAACTGGACCTGCACTGGGAGGATGAGGGAGGGATGGGGAATACATCCTAGCCATTCTTCATTATGTGAGCCAGATTGTGCACTGCTGCAGGGGTGCAGCAATATGTCTTAGAGTCTCCTTATAAATCCATGGTAGCTGTAAATAAGAGAGCGAGAGAGAGAATTAAAATGTCTACTGATTAATGCTTAATATTTTACCAGCTCATCTTTCCAAGAACAAGATCTAGGACGTGCTTGCAGAATGAGCTTCTTTTCCGTGAGCAAGCAGGGAGAGAGGGAGGGGTTAATTTAGTCCTTAGTATGTTATGTGGTGCTGAGGTATGGGAGCAAAGAAGAGAGATGACATCTGGTGCTGATTTCAAACACCCACACAATGAGATGAATAGATCATCACTCCATCCTTAATTCCTGTTTACTAGGAATCCAGTTCTTTGCTGGAATTGTGTCACCATACAGAATAAATCAGTATGCAAGTCAGGTTGCTTTACTTATGGTACATTTCTTCAGTACAGAAAGGGAAGAAGCAAAAATGCGACTATTTTTAACTTATTTTAAACACCGTTTGAAGAGGAAAAAAGCCCCACAAATGAAAGAACACTGTCCATAAGTAGCACCTCATCTTTTTATCGCATGCCTAGCTATTTTAGTACGTCCAGATCTGAAAGAGAATTCATCAGTGCTGGCCGTCATTTCCTTATTCCTCCTACATAGCCTACAATTTTCTCTTTCCTTATGGCATATCTGTGGGGATTAGAGATTAATTGCTCTTTGAAGCCTTGATCACTAGGAGAAGATTTTTGACAGAGGCAGGCTTTGCAATGGATTCCTGAAGAAATCAAGAAAAAACATATTTTAATCTTGGACTGTTTCACAACCAAGGTCTGTAACTTAAGGGATTTCACATACCTGATCATGTTGACAATCTAATGCCTTAAAGTGTAATTGAGCAGGTAGAGATGACTGGTATCTACCCCGCATTGCCTGCTTTGAGGTTTAGTTTGTTTCTGCCAGTTTATGGTGTTATGGGAGGGAGCATTAAGAGTTCTGAGCCATCTGGAGCTTGAGATCCTTTTACTCAAACTTGTTGGTGCCCTTTTACCCATTTATTCCCACTCTGCATCTGTCTAGTTGATTTTCTTTGCCTTAGCATGCTAACCTGCAGTTTACTACTTGAATTGCGTCCTCCTTTTTTCAGACATCTCTTTCGCTTTTTTCCAGAACGTTTTGAATTCTATTTGTGTCCTCCAGCATACTGGCAATGACTCCCAGCTTAATGTACCTGCAAAATTAATAATCTTATTGTCTTTTTTGTCAGTCAGGAAAGCATCAATAGTCCTGTACTTAGGATAGGCCCCTGTGGAACCTTGTGGCATGTATTCCAAAGATAGTTTCAAAATCAGTTCTCATAATGAAGTATACATATTGGCTAAAAAAGCTTTTGAAATTACTTTTTATATTGCTTTGGGAACGCTAATGTGTGGTTTTCTCATAAATTTTGTGGCATAACATACTACCTTAACAATTAGTTCTTAATATTGCATAAGTGAAAAAGTTTGCTTTGTTTCTTCTAAGGTGGCAAACAGCTGTAAGATTGTTAGCAAGGATCTTTGGGTTTCTAGGGCACTGCAAGTGAAGGGAACACTTGAAGAAGGATGCTGCTGTCTGCAAGAATGACAATAAAATTGGAAAATCCCCTAATATCTGCAATTGTGCATGCTGCATCCCAGGTGGTAAAAAGACTAGCCTGATTTATGGTCATCTGGTCCCATAGGCTGCTCATGATAAAAACGTTCATGACCTGCTTCAATGGCATAGATCTGCTCTGAGCTTGGAATAGCTGTTATACAGAGGGATCCTCCTCTTCGCAGGGATCTTTATGTTAATAGCTATTCTTCAGTAAGTTTCAGTAGTTGTTACAGGTAGGAATAGATGTTATTTTCTATTTTCTTACTGCTGTGCTCAGAGGAACACTCAGGAATGTATTGTCAGGGGCCTCATAGAAGTGGATAGGGAAATAATCACTTTGCAGAACTCACGCAAGAGGCCAAGATATTGTATAAGGACTGCCAGAAGTCATGCAGATGCTGTACAAGGAGCCGTAGCATATCCTTCAAGGTAGAGGACATCTGATCTAGCAAATCCTCCCAGTACTTGGCCATATAGAGGTACCAGTTAGGGTCTGAAAGCAGCATTGCAAATTTCATCTGTTAAGCTGGGGTTGGTGCCCTGTGACTGCCAGTCTCTGGACTCAGGCTGGTTGTGTCCAACCAGTTTGTATGTGTACACTGTGCTTTATTTGTTCTTCCATTTCCAAGGTTAACACTGCTCTGGTTTGTCTGTAATTGGTGGCATACACCTGTCTATACCCCCTACATGCTGACACTGTTGCATCAGTTCAGCCAAAGGCAGACTTCAAAGTTTTCCTTTTCTTGCTACTAATATCTCACTTTTTAACTGAAAGCTGATATTTTGGTACAATCAAAAGTTTGGTACCCTAGATGTTGTCTAAATACAAATCTGAAGGGATGTTGGAAAAACAGAGATTTTCTGTTTTATCTTTTGAGTATGGTGTCAGGGTGCAGAACAAACTCTATGTGTGGCTTCAGCTAGGTACCAATCTCAGCCTCAAAATATACAGAAAATAAATTAAAAGAGGGCTATTCTGCATTTTGTTAAATGGCCTGTAACCCCTTTTAATGAAAACTAGTATCTGCTGTGTATCTGCAAGTGCTGTCCTTATGAAGAAGTAAGGTTCCATTAACCTCACCCAAGCTGGTGGATCTTTACAAGAAGACTTGCATAGGTTTGGAGGGATTGAGAGAAAAGGGTCATGTGTTTTAAGAAATAGTGAACCTTCTGAACACTGAAGTACCACAGCCCCACAACCCTGTCTTGTGCTCACAGGCTGAAATAGTTTGCGCTTCATGTATCACTGTCCTTAGTGGTCTCAGTCCTGCTGAGTGGGCATCAGTTGACTTTGTAGGCTCTCTTGTTGATGAAATTCCCTGTTGCCACTAGAGCCTAAAGAGGAATTAGCTGCCAAACTGTTTACAGGATATTAAACAAGCAGCAGCCTCTTATGGTTGTATGAATGTCTTTTGTGGTAGACCTGTGTCTCTAATCACATTTTTGAATGCTAAGTGCCTTAACACATAAGTATTTGATAACAAGATGTTTCTAACAAGAAGCTTCTCTGGCACCAACAATGAAAAAGCACCTGTACAGGCATACTGATACCTTCCTGCATTTGAAAAATGTCCTCCCTTGTACAGTTTAAGTCTGACACTTAGTGAAGGTAGTTTTCATAGCTGTAGACCATCATGGCTATGTGGGAAATTTAGTACCTCTAATTAGAGGAAATACTGCCTTTCTCTGCAAACCTGTCCTTAGTAATTGAAGAATAATGTGTTAAACAATTATGATCATTAAATATGTGAAGAAGAGGGTACACTTATTTCAGTTTGCCTTCTAAAAAATGGCTCATTAATAATTTAAAACTCTCTGCTTCAGGGTTTTTTAAACACCTAACTAAAAATTAGACTCCTAATTACATGTTAATATTACAGTGGCAAAATGGGAGGGAAGAAGAGAATCATAATTACTTATTCTCCCTGGCCTTACTTCAGCAAATCATTTAAACACGTGGTTTAAAACCTTCAATAGTCAGAGAAGAATAGGACTACAGACACTAAGTAGCATAAAGACGGAAGCCTGAGGAAAACTGAAACTGCGGTGTGGAAGCGTTGTTTCTATAGTGCTCACTATTAGAAATGTGTGAAGGGTGGAGGTTCCGTTTCAGGAGAGGCTTTGAATTTGGAAGGAAGCCAAAATTGAAGTGAACTACCTTTTACAAAGCAAAACAGAAATAAGCATACTATTCTATTTGAATACAGAGATTTAATTCCAATAGAGTCTCAATAGTTAGTTTTGAAAGGTGACAGGAGAAGACACTCCGGTGCACTGCTTTATTTCAGTCATAGATATCCATGTGTGCTTTTTGGGAAAGGGGGTGGCTTGTGTTCATGAGACTTGGTCCTGGATAAGTGTATAGATTGAGTTGCCTAAAATGTGACGGTTGGCAGATACTAGTGGAATCGATTCTCGCTTTTTAAGAAGGCTTCTTAAGGCACTATTCTTTTCTATGAAATAGTGGCAGTTTTTGCTGCTACATTTGTAATGAATGATGCATGTGCTAAGTGCTGGTGAAGTAGTTTACTGCTTTGAATCAGTCCTGGTGGCAAAATATAGCATTTTAATAGCTTGTAAAGAGCAAGAGAACCTTTTTAATTGACTTAGACAAATCTGCTAAATATCATCTGCCATCAGCAACTTTTCTTCTGTCATTAATGCTCCGATTTTTGCTCAGTTTTCTTTGTTGTGTCCAGATGGCAAGAAGAAAAGTAAGGTACCAGATCAAAGGTAGCAGAAAATAAAAGCACATCATGTTTTGAGTCTTCCTCTGACATGTTGTGTTTTCATTTATATTTATATAATTACTAGATCATCTTAGTGATGTGACTGCATAGAGTGAAGGATAACACAGACCTCTGATGTGTCTGCATTTTGATGGTATCTTGATGACTATTGACTGACCAGCTCACCTTATAGTTGCTGAAAAATAATTCAGACTTTTGCAAACTTTAGACTTTGCATTGATGAATCTGTGACTGAATCAGGGTTACCACTCCCTCTTTTGGCTCAGAAAGTGTCAGCTCACTACTTTAAGGAAGATCTTTCTTCTGTAAGGAATATCATTCTTCTTCAATGGACTCTGAATGGATTGAATGTTCTTCATCTTATTCCCGATAAATTTTTTGTCTAGTTTCAGGAAGTCAAGTTTTTAGCTTTCTCATGGTCTTTTCACTGTAGAAGTAAAATGGCAACATAGTCTGTACTGTACTGCAGCAAAAAAGCATTTGCAGGCTTGTACTCTTTTCAATGTGAAGAGAGAACCTAGCAGCATATTCTTCATTTGCTTGATTCCTCTGATAATGTTGTATTTTTGGTCTCCAAAGGGTTAGAATTTTTCCCCGGCTCATGAAGTTGCTAAGGGACCTTGCTCCACCTCTGTGGCATGTTTTTCTTTTAACAACATTCAAAGCAGAATACCATAATTTTCTATAATTCTCAAAGGTATTAATAGATGGTTTAAAGCTTTTAGCCATATAGCCAACATTTAATTTTACTGCCACAAAGACAAAGGTCCTCTTGCAATAGAAGAGAATGGCAAGCAAGACACAAAAGAGCTGGAACAGAGAGGAAGGCTTGCTGCTTTTGCCTTGATGGTGGTATGGGTGAAGATATTAAGTGGTGATAGATGAAGAAAAGCTCTTTGCCCCAGCAGTTTCCATTGCCTCATGCACAGACTGTTCTTGCTGGGACAGCAGCCAGAAGTTTGGTGTTTTATATAAGTAAAGGCCATGGAAACATGACTGCATCTCAGCCCACAACAGTTTATGAACCTGAGCTGCAGCCTGTTCCATCAATTCTAGGGCTGATCTTGCTTGTGAATTAAACAAATGCCTCTATCACTAGGAATGTTAGAACTAAGGCAATAACTAAAAATGAGAGCCTTTTTCTTTGACCACGTATGGTGGTTTTTTCTAGTCTTCCAAAAGATACTGTCATCTTCTCAACATAATTCAACTTTGTGGACAGCGATACATCCTCACTGACTTTTATCAGTTTCGACCTACATCAGCTGTCGTACATTTTAAGTGGGACTGTAGGTATGTATCAGAACTGTCAATAATGTACAGAGATCATCTTTGTCAGCTGTTCCCTATGTGCTGCAGGTCTGAATGAGTATGGCTGTGCAATACGCCCATGCTCCCCTCGAGGAGAAAGCATGCAGATGCTGCTGTGTGCCTTCCACTCTCAGTTGGTATTCTCCACAGTATAGCAGTAAGGCAGTGACTGAGAAGCAATTGCTAAGTAATTCAGAGAGCCACAAAATTACTGGACTGGATCCCAAGACTTACTTAGTGAATACACAGTACAACAACTCAAAGGATTTGTAAACAGTCTACATGATTAATCATGATGTCCTCTTCTAAGTTTTTTCCTGTTTAAAGTAAATAAAATGGAAAAAATGCGTGTCCTGGGGGAAAAATAGTCATCTTGTATCCATATTGAGTTCAGTCAAGTAATTGTAGATCTTGTATTTTAATAGCTTGAATGAAGCAGGAAGTTTTTTTCTGATCATGCTTAAGGAGAGGACCAATGGGGAGTTAATAATTACTGAAAGCAAGCTATTGCTTTCCTTCAGCTTTCTTCCCTTCCTATTTCAGTTGCTCAGACTGTGAGCTGAGACTTTCTTACACACTGCATGCACTTGCATAACAAACAAGAAGTTCAGCAGAAAGAGAAATAGGCTATGCTGTAATTTGGGGAAATAAGTGAAATAACTGTTCAGGGAAAAATACACCTCTCCAGGTCAAGATATCCTTCTAGCACAGAAAATGAGTAGCCTAATTTTATGTGTACATTTATCTATACATTTTTACTGGACAGTCTTTATAAACAAAGGCCGTGGTCTGCAAAAAAGTTAAGGCACACACTGAATACTTAGCTTTATTGTCATGAAGACTGCAGAAGCAAATTTGAGTCAAAAGGATACAATATTTTTTCTTGAGATTCAAAGGAGCTTTGACTTTGACTTTCAGTAAAATGACAGAGTGACATGATTTCCCCCAACAGCCCCTGGCGTGGTTTCTAGAATAATAGTATTTTGTACCTCTACAGCTCTGAAAGAACTGTAGAAAGGTGAATATGAATAAATAGAGAAGCCTTAGAGATGGAGGAAAGCAGGAACACATAGATAAGGAATTGCATGCCCCAGGATCTTAGTGAATCAATAGCAGAGCTGAGAACCGAGCCCAGGTGTCCTGATTTCCCACCTGGTACTTGCTTTATGCTGCACCACACTGTCTCTGGTGACACTATTCCACTCATCTGTGGCATTGCCAACAGAATACATGGTTGTTTCCTTAGTGGTTTCCTTTCTATAAATGACCTAGATGAGAGGGAATTCTTGCCATGAAGAATTTAAAGATGGACAAAATTATGGGAAGAGAGCCGGGTAATGGATGTAACTTGTTTTACGATTTGGAAATTTGAGGGTCTTTGTAGGAATTGGGACTGTAGTACACTTGTATTTGCAGTAGGATTTACAAGCCATATCAAGGACTTTATAGAAGTGATATCGGGAACTGTGAGTTGGAACTGAGAACAAAGAACAGCTACAGAAAGTCTCTGGAGCTTCTCCAAGGTGAACTGGATTTCCTCTTTTTAATCTCTAGATTAGTACTGGAATTAGAGACCCAGGCAACCTATTTTCAAACAGTTCCAGATCACCCTTTATTGTAATAAGTATTTATGTATTCAGAATTTCGTGATCTCATCAAAAAAGGCAAGTTATCAACAGCTGCAAGTTTTACTGCAGGTCCTATAGTTTATGTAGTCAAACTCAGATTCATAGCTTTGTGCTGTCTTCTCCATCCTTTATTGCTTGTGCAATCCCTATGTGCTGAAAGATGAGCTGGCAGGGAAGAAGACCAGCCTGGGTAAATTGAGAGCTTTCGCTGGAGCTCAGGAAGAAAAGGAAAGTTTATGGCCTATGGAAGAAGGGGCAGGCCACTCAGGAAAACTACCAAGATTTCGTGAGGCGATGCAGGGAGAAAATGGGAAGGGCCCAAGTAGAATTTAATCTTGCTACTGCTGTAAAACACAATAAAAACTGTTTCTATAAATACATTAACAACAAAGGGAGAGCTAAGGAGACTCTCCATCCTTTATTGGATGGGTGGGGAAATGTAGTGACTAAGGATGAAGAAAAGGCTGAAGTACTTAATGGCTTCTTTGTCTCAGTCTTTAATAGTAAGACCACTTGTTCTCTGGGTTCCCAGCTCCCTGAGCTGGCCGACAGGCATGGGGAGCAGAATGAATCCCCCATAATCCAAGAGGAAATGGTTAGCAACCTGCTACACCACTCAGATGCACACAAGTCTATGGGGCTGGATAGGATCCACCCGAGGGTACTGAGGGAGCTGGGAGAAGTGCTCACCAAGCCACTTTCCATCATTTACCAGCAGTTCTGGTAAATCAGGGAGGTCTTAGTTGACTGGAATTTAGCAAATGTGATGCCCACCCACAAGAAGGACCAAAAAGGGGATGTCAGTCTGACCTCAGTGCTGGGGAAGGTTATGGAGCCAGATCATCTTGAGTGCCATCATGCAGCACGTCCAGGAAAACCAGACGACCAGACAGTTGGACTTGATGATCTTAAAGGTCTCTTCCAACCAAAACAATTCTATAATTCTATGCTTCCCAAGCCCAGCTAAGACTAAAGTGTATGTCATTGATATGCTGAGAGGATATGTATGAAAAAACAGTCTTTATCTAATAGATGAAATGGAAGCTGTTAGAGAGGAGGGAGGGAATTTGGAAAACCACCATGTTCTGTTCTCCTCTCAACCAGAGGGTGAAATTATCTGTCACTTACATATCCTACAACTTTTATTTAAAGTTAAGCTGCTACTCCAGAGTGCTCTATGGGTCCTAAATAACATTAAAAGTAGCTATGTCCGCCATTGCTGCTTTCCAGACCAAGTGTCCCTTATATGCTAGAGGTTTGTCTTGGCTCTCCATTTTTACCCACAAGATCTCCACGTACCACCCTCAGCAGTTTTATGGACATTCAACTCTAACCCCCTCCAGCTGTTGAGGTGGTTGCACAGAATAGGGCTGGTACTTTAACCCTCATTCAGGATATGTGTCTCTAAAACCCTCTCTAGTGCCCCTTGCTTATCCCTCTTTATTTGGAAGACTGTTTGCCCCATCATTTTCATCATGTGAGGGGCTCTGTGTCCCTGCTTTTGCCATAGCATGGTTCCCTGGAATTCCTATATGCCAGTGTGAATCCTGTAAGCCACACTCCTCGTTTTCTTTTCCCAATTATGACAAAAATTCTGTCAATATATTCCCACTTCCATGTGTGAATAAAGAAGGTGTTTGGAATTGTTTTTAAAAATAAGGCAATTTAGTAATGATGGTGTAATAGAGAAGAAAATATCTAAAATGGACGCACTGACCTCGTTTCTTACAGCAGCAAAACTTGAGACAGCTACAGTTTTCCATTTATTTCTCTCCCCTGTTTCTAAAATGACTGAAAAACAAACAAACAAACAGCCACCCAAAAAAGTCTGTTTTGGGCAGAGAAGAGTAAGGCCTTTGCACTCTTCATGAATATGTCCTCGTGGAAGTTACCAATGCTTCTGCTGAAGGCTAATGAAGGCATTGGTAAGCACCACGTGGCCATGTGAAGCAGCAATATTGAGAGGTCTTAAGATTTTTGTGGTGGTTTGCAAGAAGCCCCAGGTCTCCAAACTGTTGTTATAATCTTTCAGAAACTGACAATCCAGTCCACAGTGGAACCAGAGACGAAGTTTTTTGCCGCCATTCCCCAGTGTTCAAAAGCTAAAAGGAAAATAAGAACACCAAAGTCATGACTTAAAACTCCAGCAGCCTGACTTGAGTGTTTGGGTTTTGCTAATACTGAAACAACTTTACAGCAAGATGACTGAAGCGATTGCATCTGAATACAGGGAATTCCCCCTTCTGCTTTCTGTAAGAGGACTTCTTGTTGAAGGTTGTATTAAAGAGCGCCCATACATCCTGTGTGCTACAAGGAAGGACTATGCCCTGTTTGGAAGGGGTCTGGTGAAATGAACAGCAGACTTGGACGCTGCTGGATAGTGTGTCCTGTTTGACTTCTTGCATTGTGAACAGCCAAGCAGATTTTAATCTCGATTGACTGGAGGATCCTTGAGAGAAATCTCAGGGAGTGGAAAGAGCTGTCAGTCTTGCACAGTTTGCATAGAAAAGCTGTTGCCATGTATTATTTTTTATTTTTCCTGGAGAAAATATCTGCTCTCAGATCAGCCCAGGACTATGCCAGTTTTTAGAAAATAAGCCATATCCAGAGGCTGACTGCTCTGAAAACAGGCAGTTTTTTGCTTGAGGGGGATGGAAAGAATATACCCACTGCCTCCTTAATATCGTGACATAGAACTGACTTCACTCTGTCCTTTGAATGAGACTATAGTCCTCTGAAAGCCTTCTCTGAGTTCAGTGGGATCAAGGTTCCCTGCAAGAGCTTGCTGTAGGCTGTTAAACTGAAAATCACTGAGGTCTCCTGTTGTGATTGAGGGGGGAGACCAGCCTCCCTTTTGCCTCAGGCAAAAGATAGTTAGTCTGTGCGGAAAAGCAAGTATAATCTACTTTTCTGATATTTAGCGGTGATAATGGCCAGGGATAAGGGCTACACTGTGCTAGACACTGTTAAGTTAATCTCTGCCCTGCAGAGCCCCTCTTCATAAAGATAGCAAGACCCAACAAGTGTTAGTACAGAGAAGATGGGCTCATCTTTGCATAAATTAATGCTGTAACGATCTTAATTGACACAAGAGAGGCACTGATCTAACCAGTGCCGGCAGGCAATAATCCATGAGCATCAGAGCAGCTGTTGGCGTGTCTCTGGTTCAGCCGTGGTAGGGTGCAGACATGTCAGCTGCTCTGCCAGTGCAGAACCACAAGAAGAAGAAGTTGCTGCTGTCCCAGGCTCCCTTTTCTCCTCCCTTCCTCCCCCACTTCCTTTTCATTTTCTTTTCCTCCTCTTGCAGATGCAATCCGCTGACACTTCTGCCCGCTTGGACAGAAAGGCTTGGGGCAGAGAATTGGTCCCCTTATAAATGGAAACGTTCCTGTTGGTGTGTGGCTGAGGGAGGGCTCGAGGCCAGTGACCGTATCAGGCAATGGAGTTTTTAGCTCACTTTTAATTTTTCCTACCTGTCTCTTCAGGTGGGACAGCACTCCCTGCAGGCAGCTTCCTGGAGGCATCAGACCCCGCAAGGACTCATGCTCTAATGATCTAAATTAGCCCTGCCCATTAAGTTCACTAAATTGCAGAAAGAGCAGGCAGTCTAACTGGGTCCTTATGTCTTCTCCACATGCCCAGATTTCAGAGACTTTGGTGTGGCTGAGAACTTTCCATTTCTCTAGACATTTCATTCTCCTCTTCCATTGCTCTTCTACACTTTATTCTGCCTCACTACAATTCATGTTTTCCAGGTGTTTCAGGGACAGAGCATTTCAAATAGGACACTTAAATCCTTTTGCTTAGTTTGAGAGGCCCGTCATAAAGCAGTGAGTCAGACATAGTTAAAGCCTGAAGTCCAGTAGTGGGAGTAATTTTCCTGCTATAATACTTTTTTTGTGGACTAGCTCTACTGAGAGACTTTGGGGAAATACTTGTTTGTCCAGTACTTAAAGAAAGGGATTCTAATTCTGCTACCAAAGTGGTGGAGTAGTAGAAATTCAAAAGAAAAAATTCCTTCCTTTTTTTTGGGGGGGTGGGGATGGGAGGAGGGAATGAGAGACTGGTAGATGATAAGATGTGTAGCCATGCAGAAAACACAGTGTTATGGCTTGTGAGGAAGGGATTTTTTCTTTTTTTTTTTTTTTTGTCAAAATCAGATTCCCTTGAAAATGTTCATTGCAGGACTGCTTTCTGCTAAAATCTAGCATCAGGCAGTGTTGCATTCAGGAGAAAGCTGAAGTCACCATGGAGTGTTAGTGATTCTCTGGCCCATTCACTAAAGATAGACCTGGGCTGTGTATCGCCCTGATGGGTTTGATGCCTGCTTGGTCTAATTCACTCGCAAAGAGCTC